>PVKS010000409.1:55000-201258 GCA_004027875.1 Aplodontia rufa
TTACTTTCTCTAAGTAGCTATTATACATACTAAATATTCTATCTTTACACCTGCTTTATATATTTTGACACTTTTTAAAATAAACTAATAGGATTTCATGGTTGAAATAACCTCAGGGATAATGTGGTTAAACAAACTTCCATATCAGATGGCTACTGGATCAAGAAAAAGTTATGCTATATATTAAAGTAAAAGATGGACAAATACAAGATGGATAAGGAGACAATAACACAAAAGATAAATGGAGAATTGTACATTTCCAACAGGTTCAAGTAAGAATGGCACAACGTGACTAGTGAAAGATTTTAAGGAAAACACTGACCCCAGAAATATAACCTAGAACTAATATTCCAAACCATAGCTTAGCTTCAACTGGTTCAACCCGGATTCTTGCTATTATTAATCAAACCAAATGAAAACAATACAAGCAATTTCACCTCTTTGAACTTCATTTATTTCATCTATACAGATGAAAGAGTTGGAATAAATGCTTGTTATTTTTATTTCAAAAGTCACCATCATAAAATTCAAAAGAAAATAGAAAAAATATAAAGCTCATCCAGAAGCACAAAAAAATCTCCATACTAAAGATGGAAAATTTTAGATAAGTTGTATTGGTCTCTTTTCACCTGACTTATGAGAATTTTATTCAGGTGGGAAAAAATAATTCAGTTAAAACTGTTTTATAAAACACCAAACCTATTGTTCTCTATCTAGGCAGTCCAAATTAAATTATTATTGTTTCCTACTATGGATATGAGTAACATCCACCTCTATCTTTTGATTATACATTGTTTAATAACAAAGTTATGAATGTCTGATTCTCAGTTACACATTTTCAGAAATTAGTATTGAACCTAGTGCCTAATTGATACATAATAAATTTTTGTTGAGTGAGTGGAAAAAAATTAATCACAATGAAAAATATAAATCTATCTTAAATCTTTTTATATAATTTTAAAAATAGAATGCCAAGTGGAAGACCCTGGAAGTTTATAATATCAAGTATCTTCTTAGTTTGATATAGATTTATCTTAATTTCCATCATACGTTCTTTCATCATATTTCACTCCCCCCAAAATATATCTGAGTGTGAAGACAGTTTTACAATTCAGTCAGATCTAAGTTCCTCAAAAATGTTCCAGTTATATATTTACTAACTAAAAATAAAGATGTTTTAATATTTTGAATAATAGTCTGACTTCAAATTTGCTAAAGCAATACACATCAAATATGGCAGGATAATTTCTAAAAAAAATCATGTAGGTAGGAAAGATTTTTACTATTTCAAAAATAGACAAATGTTTAAATTATCATCCTTCATTTAACTTTATAAGACACTAACTTTAAGTTTTCATAATCAACGTCCATCTCATCTTGGGTCACTTCAGTTGAAAAAGCTGTCCCAGTTAAAGTAGATAAGTAATCTGACATAATTAAAAGAACTTTTTTCTTCTTTAAAGTAGTACAAAACCAAATGCAAAATCTTAGTCAATAACTAGACCTCACCAAAAGTAGAAATTGGCAATATTAAGGTGCATACTACAATATTTAACTTAGCCTTGTTCCACAAAGGTAAACTTTTTCCTCCAATGTACTGGTTCTTAAACTCAAGAATTAATCAATATAGTTACAAATTATACCCAAACATAGAGTGAACAAGGTCTCAGGTTTTGTATTGGTTGTAATGTAACTATTGCAAAAAACTCTACAAATTAAAAATTTTAAAAAACTGTCTTTAACAAGAGTCAAATGTCTTCTCTAGTATGTAGAAGCTAGAATGTGGGGGGAAGGAATTTAAAAAGGTGAGGGAAATCTCATGAAAACAGAATGAAGACCAAAAATGAAGATGAAGGGAATCCAGAGGGAGAGGAATGGGGAAGTACAGAAAAATGAAGTCTACCAAATTATGCTGTGTCCACAAATGAATACATAACAATGAATGATTATATATACTATATATATATTCTCGAATTAAAATAATGGTAAGAATAATGGAAGGAAGATAAGTAGAGTAGGGCAAGGAGGGAGAAGGGGAAGGAAAGGGAAGAATAGGAAGGTACTAGGGAAGGAGATTGATCAAATTATACTATGGTCATGTAGAAATATAACACAAAGAATCCTATGATTATGTATAACTATAAGGCAACAATAAAAAATTAAAAATGACTTTAAATTGACTCAACATGAAAGAAATTCCTTATTGAAATTATTTTGAAAAATTCTCATTCTTTGTAAGGAGACATTGTTTATATCTTGGCTTTCCCCTGTGTCATTTTGATGCTATAAAAGTTCTATACTGGGAAGGTATGGTAGTAAGACAACATAATGTGGTGTCCAAACCATTTATGCCATAGAGGTACAAGGCACATGATGGAGCTGAGCTGTGCAGGGAACTTGTCTAAGAACTCCCTCAGTGGGGTGGAGTGAGATACTCATTTACTTATCACACAGAGAGTACTTGCACATTCTTTCTCTGGAATTGGGCCCGTTCATTTAATCAATATCCAATATGTGAACAATTATAGAGATATTTTAAACATTTAAACTGTATTCTAGGTAGTGTTTGGGATGTCTTGATGCATGGTTTTTAAGCTAGTACATAAAACAGACCTGAAATAAAACAAGAATACAAAAAAAAGAGAATATTATAAATGTTGTTTTTAAGAGCATTTTAAAATGCTAAAGGTGATTAAAGATCATTTTATTAAAGAACATCTTTTTGATAAGAATAAGTATTCTAGATATACATTTTAAAAAGCAGACTAAAGGGCTGGAACAGTGGGTCAGTGACTATGGTGCTTGCCAGGCATGTGCAAGGACCTGGGTTCGAACCCCAGCACCAAGTCACAGCAACAAAAGCACATGAAAAACTAAATAAAATTGATTCTCTTTCTCTCCCTCACTGCCCCTTTCTCTCTTTAAAAAAAAAAAAGAATAAAGCAAATTAAAATTTTAAATACATATTATAATACTTTTCCTTAAAAATATGCATGGGAAAACTGGAACTACACAGATATATCCAAATGTTAGTATTTTATTGTAAAATTTTGGCTTTTTCCATTGTTTTTATGTATTTTTAGATTTTTATGATTTTTAATGTTTTTATGTATTTTATATTTTTTGTTTTTGATGTTCTTATGTATTTTTATGTAGGTTTTATTCTTCACTGAATGTAAATTATTCTCCTGATTGGGGTAAATGTTAAGAGCTATAGAAAATTCAAAAAATGGTCAGAGAATTTGGGAATTGACCAGTTAGATAAAATTTATGAAGAAAATATGATTTGGGTTTGAACTCTTTTGAACTTTGCAGGTTGTTCTGGGTTTCGGGGGGACAGTTTGAGGTGCATGCAGTGGGCTTGTTGGAGGAGTGGCGTGGAGTCTCAAATTACTGAACAAAATCTGGGCTGGAGAGAGGTATAAGACAGGACCCTGGAAACCTGTTTGGAGTCTGGTTATAGATGATCTCAGAGCCCTGTGAGGGGTTGTACGTGACTGGGGTATCAGAGGAGCAGGAGTCAGAAAACAGGGGCAGCTCAAGGGATCGGGATGGCACATGATAATAGCAGTTTGTAGGAGAGTCTCCTGATGGTGCTCTAGGATGCTAATTAGAGGCAGGGAAATTATTCTGAGTTTTTGCAAAGTAAACTTTGGAGAGGTTGTTTGGACCCAATAAGAGTTAGGATAAGTAGCAAAAGATTGAAAGGCATTTCAGAATCAAAACAAACAGGATTTGCTACTGACTGGATGGAAAGGCATTTGGTGGTGCTGGGCTGTAGGAATATTGTTTGGGTTCAAGGGTTTGGTGACTGAGAGGTGATCAAGTGTCAGAGCTGCTGTCAGCAAGCACACTAGTTAAAATCTCATGTCATGCTCTGACTTGAGAATGTGAAGGCCCCGAATTTGCTGTTTGAGTATGCAGAGAAGAAACAAGAAACATACTCAGGACAGAGTTCTCATTTGTTTTTTGAGGTACTGGGAATTGAACCCAGAGCTTCATGAATGCTAGGTAAGTGCTCTACCACTGAGCTGCATCCCCAGTCTGGATAATATTGTCTTTTAAAGGTTAAGAGAAAGTACCAAAAATGTTCTCACACAACAAGAAGTTTAGTTTCAGAGAAGATTTAAAAAAAAAAAAAAAGAACAATTTCTAAAGGAAAAAAAGGCAGCAAGGTCAAGATACAATGAAGGGGTATTGGAGATGTTGCTCAGCGGTTTGAGCACTTGCCTGGCAAGTGTGAGGACACAGGTTCAAACCCCAGCACCACATACACAACAAAGTGTTGGAGCAACAAAAGCTACGTGAAAAACTAAATAAAATTAGTTCTCTCTCTCTCCCCCCATTCTCTCTTGAAATAAACAAACAACAACAAAAAAAAAAAAACAAAGAAGACACTCTGAAGGAGTTGGGAAAGTTGATGTTCTTAGACTCATCCCTCCCCTCCATCTGCCCCACTCCCAGCTTTTGAAGCCATTCTTGGGGCAACTGTAATAGTTGCTTCCAACATCTGCCCTGTGTTAGAAGAGAGAAAGGCTAGAGACAAGAGAA
Source organism: Aplodontia rufa (assembly GCA_004027875.1). Classification (NCBI taxonomy): domain Eukaryota; kingdom Metazoa; phylum Chordata; class Mammalia; order Rodentia; family Aplodontiidae; genus Aplodontia; species Aplodontia rufa. The sequence goes on from PVKS010000409.1 coordinate 59,552, forward strand.
GAGATAAAATAAAAGCCCAATCTAAAATCTCCATCACTGAGAAACACTGAATTTGAAACTTAGAGGGAACTTCTAGGTCACTTAATTAAACAATTTGAATTCACAGATAAAAATAATGTCATTACCAGTTTATGTGATGCGTCAGGGTCCCAATGTCTCAGGACCTCAGAACCTACCTTGTTTGGTTGAGGTCTCCAATGACAGTGACCTTAGCAAGTTACTTATAAAACGATGAAAACCACAGGAAACACTACTGAGTCTATGAAGACGAATTTGAGTCATTCTTCTTAGAAGCCTTCTGTTGTGACCCGAGGCTTTTTTTTTTATTCAAAGTAGGTTTATCCTTAATAAAATCCATTATCTTGTCCATTGTGATTAATATCTAGGTTTTATTTAGATTTGTTTTGCTTCTTTTTTTTTGATTCACAGGTAACATGAAGATAAGAAATGACAATTTCTTTAAAAAGAGAGCTAAATAGATCCCTCCCCCCAAAAAAGAAAAGAGGAGAAATTGAGCTAGAGTGATAAGTATTTCAACTGTGAGAAATGAAAGGCCAATGGGAAAAAGTGAGAAGAGTCCTTAGGGCTTCGTATTTCCTCCCATTCGATGCAGGGAACAATGTACGGAGCTGGGCTAGTTAAGATTGCAGGGTCGTAGTCTCCTTGGCCACCCCAGATTGAGGCCCTGTGCACGGAGCGTTATAGGTGGTTTACTTTTCACACTCTGGAGGGAGTGGTTGGATGGGAATTAGAAGCAGCTTCCATGAGTTGAAAATAAGAGCAGCGTGCATATGCTTGTTCTTATACAATAGACCAGGATGTAATTAATTTGGAGAGTAACTTTCATGAAAATTAAAACGATACCACATTTCATGGACTGAATGTTTGTGTCACCTTGAACTTCACATACTGATGCCCTAACCCACAATCTTAACTGTTTTTGAGACTGTATTTCCTCTAAAGAAATAATTAAGGTTAAATGAGGTTATAAGGGTAGGGCATTGATTCAATTGGATTAGTATCCTTATAAAAAGAAACAGTAAAGAAACTTGCTCTCTTTTCTCCCACCCTCATCTTGCTCAAAGAATATCATTTGTAAGCACCCAGCATAAAGATGACCACTGGGGCTGGAGTGGTAGCTCAGCAGTTATAGTACTTGCCTGGAATTTGCAAGGACCAGCATCACATACACAACTAAGTGTTGGAGAAACAAAGGCCTGATAAAAAAATAAATGAAAATTAATTCTCTCTCTTTCTCTTATTTTATTTTTTTAAAAGAAGGTGACTATCTTAACCCAGGGAGAGAATGTTCACCAGACATCTGCCCTTAGTGCACCTTGATCTTGAACTTCCAGTCTTCAGAAATGTGAGCGAATAAAGTTCTGTTTAAGTCATCCAATCTGTGGTAATTTGTTAAGGAAACCCAAGCTGAATAATGCATTAGCTATTAATAATTGCCTCGTTGTAATATAACATAGTGGCTAAGTTTATAGGCACTGAAGTTTGATAGCTTGAATTCAATTCATGAACAACCTCACAGAAGACTGGTGAACCATAGTAAATATTTAACCTCTAAATTGCTATAAGCAGAACAATGAAAGAACCTTTCTCATTGGCTAATGTGAGGATCAAATAAAATAATATATAGGAAGTGGTTGGTACATACTATTCAATATAATTTAAAATAATGAAAGAAATATTACCTACCACAATTATGAATAAAATAAGCTACCTATAATGGGTGGATAGTTGGATGGGAGAAATAATTTCTAATGATACTGCAGCATAATGCAGAAACTATGGTTGGCAACAACTCTGTATATTTCAAAAGAGCTAACAGAGAGAATTTTTAATGTTTCTAATATAAATGATAAATATCTGTGGTGATGAATATGCCAATTACCCTGATCTACTCACTGTATATGTGTATTGAAATTTTTCCTGGAACCCATAGATTTGTACCCATACTGTGTCAATAAAAATGAAAACATTTAAAGATTAAAAATAAATAAATGAATCATTCATGCTCTATAATAGCTATGATATAACTCAATATTTCTAGGCTGTATCTGATTTAGATAAAAATCTGAATATACAAAATAATTTCTACTGATACTCTAATGGGCTGAGAAGCCAGGCCTGGTGGCACTTGCCTGTAATTCAAGAAGCTTGGGAAGCTGAGGCAGGAGGAACGCAAAGTCAAAGCCAGCCTCAGTAATTTAGTGAGATCCTAAACAACTTACCAAGACCCTGTCTCAAAATAAAAATATAAAAAAGGGCTGGGGATGTAGCTCAGTGGTTAAGTGCCACTGGGTTCAAACCTGATGCAAAAAAAAAAAAAAAAAAAAAAAAAAAAGAGGCTGAAAAACTGAATCACCAAAGACACTGAGTTTAGGTATGTCAGTGTGCCATGGTGGCGGTCAGGATCCTGCACTGCCTTCCTTCCTGCCCTTATCTCAGTGAACTCTCAGTGACTCACCTTGTTCCAGAGCACCAGGCCACACAGAAGCCCAGGTCTGCTCCTGTTCTCACCAGTGTCCCTTGTAATTTTGACATTTCCTTCTCTCAAGTAATTACTTTAGTAGCTATGACTTCATGACTAGTGGTCACTTAAAATATATTTCATCGTCAGTAAATTTCCTCCTCTAATCCCCAGATTTAAAAACCAATTTAAATTGGGTTGCTTTTGCAGAGCTGTCCTGATTTCCTGTATTTCACAAGGAATTGCATATTAAAAAGCATGGACTGATATTAAGAACCCTTCTTCCCACGTGTCTTATTTAGAAGAGGCTATGAAGTTAATGAAGATGAGGAACTCCTCTGTCATCTCGGCCCCTTCCAAGAATTTGGCAGAGGCCCTGAAAATGTTGTACTCATAATTCGATATTATATTTTTAAAAGGGTCCTCCAAAGTACATGAGTCCCAAAACCAGAATCGAGCTTCACTATTGCTATATTTTTCACAATCATTAATGTTCAAAGCAATATTTGGAATTTAATAGTATTTTCAGTTAAAATGAAATCAAGGTATAGAGTATAAACTAGAGCAAAATACCTCATGAACCAAAATAGATGTTTCTTTATATGCAGATCGGTTCCCGCTTTTATATTCACACAGAGCTCTTCTGTCAAGTGTGATCTTATGAGGAGGAACTTTAGCCAAAGGTCAAGGGGAGCACTGACCACTCCTCCCCCTTCACCCCAGAGTACCTGCCTGGTTTTGTTCCCACAGCAGAGTTTGAGAGCCACTAATGACGCGCAGTACAAGTGTAGTTAGAGGCAGAGAAAGGAAGATGGCTCATACAGGGCTTCAGTGTAAGTTCTTAAACCTACACAAATTTACCAAGGCTGTAGGTAAGTATTCATAGCTCTAGAATGAACAACCATTTTAAGAAGGAGATATATTTTGGCTTAGTGTCACAGGAGGACAGTGTGAGCTAATTTTTGAGTCTCTTGTGATTCTCAGGTTTCCTAGGAGGTGACAGAAATAACTATTTGCAGAGACATTTACACTCCAAGTTTCAGAGATTATTGTTGATTGATAGTAGGTAACAGAAACATGCAGTGGATGAGTTCTTTTTCCTATTTAGGACTCCAAAAACATGTTTTCTAAAAGGACTTGAATCCTTTTAGGGGAAAATGTCAAAATTCTCAAAGAAAATACCCTCCTGTCCTATCACCAAATCTTTCTTCTCATTACCCCATGAATTTCTTCCTCTTGCATTTCAAATGCTTGCAAATATTTACTCATCTAACTGAATAAGATTTCTGATGTTGCTTGGCTCCAGCTCCTCTACGTAGTCAATAATCTGAATTTCTTCAGTAACACACTACTTTATCCACATTGCCCTCTTTTTACATAAGAATACAAAAATATCAATCCTTTAATCATGTCCGTTGCTAAGATGTTTAGTTCTTAATTTTCAATCATTCAGTCATTCAGTAAAAATTTGTTGAGTGCATATATTCTGCATTGTGTGCAAAATAACTGGAGATACAAAAAGAAATAAGATTAGAATGTGTTTTCAGAAGAACTACACCCTAGAAGTCAAAGATCATATCTGGAATTTTCAAGTTTAACTGCATTTAATATGTGTTCTTTCCATTGTAACATCAAACAGGCAAAACTCATGAAGACTCCATCTTGTTGGAATTCTTATTTCTATGAATACCCAGAAATACACTCTGTATTTAATTCTCAAACATTTCTTTCTTTTTTGTGTGTATTGTTAAAGCATACTTTGCCTGTACACTAAAAACTCCCAAATAGAGAACCCAAATCCTATAGTTCATCAGGAGAGGCTGATTGTGCTACCAATTACTCTATAACATTAGCCAAGAAATGAGTGATTCAGTAAAATGATTTCTAAACAAGAATTAGGATTAATTGGTGGGGGAGGGCATCCTGCTTGTGCTGTTCTGAGTCATTTGAACAGTGTTGGGGCCACAGACCCTGAGCTTCTGTTCTCATTGGGTACCTTTTTCTCTCTCTCTCTCCAGCATTCCCATCACCAATTACATCAGAGAGACTATGCCAGATAATGACAGCTTCTAACACATTAGCAACTAACTAACCCTTATCTTTTCTTTGAAATATTCTTGGGTTCAGTGAAATTTTTAGCAAGTAGGACCCGCAGGTTATCTCTCACCAGCCTTTAAGCTAAACTGGATGGAAAAGAAACTGAAGTAGAGGAGCTTTATCCATCTATCCTGAAAATGCCTGATCTGGGGAGAATACCTGCTTTCTATTTATTTTGCCCGATAGCCCCTGCTCCTCCTTTCATCAACCTAGACTTCATATACTTTGTGATATACCCGAGTGCAGCCTGTCATGGTTACCAGTGACTGATATTATTAAATATACAAAATCATTCTACCAGATGATAAAGGAAGCTACAGTGTCTAAAAATTTCATATATCTAACGTGTTGTATAAACAGCCTAAATCCCTATACATTTTATAACTTCAGCAGTCTAAAGGTTAAAGCCTGTCAGTTGAATTTCACGAATTCCAGGAAGAAATGGGGAAGTAGCACCAACTCTTCATTGTATACCAGTGATCAAACATCTCCTCATTACACTTCAATATTGTTGCCTCTAAAGGTCACCATTGCTGAACATAATCACACAAAATCAAAACTGCAAACTTTATATATCATGGAGGTAGTAAATAGCTTGGAGGTTTATTTTCTGGTGCCTGAACAACATTCTGAACCCATTTATAAATTTCTGGGAACTGTGGCATGAACCAAACATATTTGCAGTGCCTAACAATAGCTTCAATTAAATCAATTTCCTGTATTTTTTTTCTTCCAGTCATTTTAAGTGAAAAATATAATTCCCCTAGACAAAAAGTAGTTTCTTTAAAAATTTGTCCATTTTAATTAAGTTTCTCTTCTCTTATTTTTATGTAAAAATGAATTTGACAATTATTTGTAAATCACCTTCAGGATAGAATAGCTATAGTTTAACTCAAGGTGAGTCACAAAGTTCAGTTAGTAAAGCAATGGTAGGCCCAACAGGTCACATATGCCCTTTGATTTCTCCCTTTGTTGATCTTACTGTGTGCTGTTAGGGCAATCTGCCACCTTTCAAGATGTCAAGATGTATGATCCCAAAGCCTTGTCAGCTTTCACCTGATTCCCATTGCAGACTCATTGCGATTCAACGTGTCTCTGCATTCATTCTCTAGCAGTCAGAATTATCTCTTGAACACACATCTCGCACCATTTCATTTCCACAGATAGGTTAAAGCCCTCCTTCAGTGGCTTCTGATTATTTTAAACTTAAATTCAAACTACTCTCCAGGATCTACAAAGCCCAGCATAAATTAACCCTTACATATCATTCAGGATAGAATATCCATAATTTAACTCAAGGCAAAGTCACGAAGTTCATTTCGTGAAGCACTGGTATGCCCAACAAGTCCCAGCCATATTGATAACCCCCTTTTCCCTCCCTCCTCTCCCTTCTACTACCACCCTCTAGTCTATCTTTTTTGATAACATACAGTAGAAACTCAGTAAAGGTATGCATATTTATATGTATATATACATACATATATATATACACATATATATTTTTAAATGAATGTTCCTTGTAACATTATTTCAACAACCAAATTGTAAAAGCAAAGCAAAGGTTCACCAACAAATCAATGGATAAAGAAAACACGGTGTATACACACACAGGAATATTATGCAGCACGAAGAAAAAGAAATGCTGTCATATGCTTCAAAGAACATGGAGGAACTTTGAAGACACATGCTAAGTGAAATACACCAGTCATAGAAGGACAAATACTGCATGATTCCACTTACAATAAACATCAAAAGCTGTCAAAATCACAGAAACAAGAAGCAGAATGGTGGTTGGCAAGAGTTGAGGGAGAGGAAATGGAGAATTAGTGTTTAAAAGATAGAGTGCCAGTTTCTCAAAATGAAAAAAAAGTTATAGATTTGTTGCAAAATGCAAGTCTACTAAACTGTACACTTAAAAATCATTAAAATGGTAAACTTTGTTATTTATTTTATCATCATAAAATTCACAATGAGTCTATATTTTATAGCAGAAATAAGGTCACTTCATAAGTAATTGCTTCTGATCAATTCTCTGCACTTTTTATTGATAAAAGCTCAATAAAATTAGAGAGAAGGAGACACTATAAAGAGCTTTCATCAAGGAAAACTATTAAATAAAAATTATAAGAAAACAACAGGAACTACTGGTAAATGATATTGGTCCAATTATATTGCTATATTGTATGCATATACAAATATGTTATAATGAATTCCTCTGTTACGTACAACTACAATGCACCAATAAAAACATGGAATTTTCTTTTTAAATTACAAGAAAACAAATGAAAATATAAGGTAAAACTGGCTCCCAGATTAAAATAATGCTTTCAACAACCATATCTCCTAGTTGAGATGGATGTATGTTCTGATATGTGCCTATCATTCTGTCAATGAAAGTAATGTTTTTAATCTAAAGACTTTCAAGCGAAAGAGCTAATAAGCTGAATTATAAGATATTTCCTTCCCCTTTGTAGTTCAAATAGTATGTTCTCACTAATTCCATTTATTTATGAGTTATTCACAAATATCTTGAAAAAGGACTTCAGAAAAGTCTTACTGGGGAAATCAACTAATAATTACTGTTCAACTATAAGAATCAGTTGGTGCTGTATTCCTTTGACTATAACATTAGATTCAGTCATCACTTAGGAGACATTTAAGAAACTATTTTCGTGGATACATCCTGGATTTCATTTCATACTTTGCAGAACGTGTACACATATGTACAAATGTGTATTGGTTTTTTAATTCTTCACTAACTGCAGATGCACACCTGCGTATGAATTCCAACGCTTGTGTTCCTTGGTTTTCTGCCTCTGTTAGCCTCACATTGTCAGCAGTGATCAGGTACAAACTCCCTTTGTAGCTAGGGATTTCCTCATAGCAGTGGGACTGGCACATTTCTCACTTACTGCTCTTGGTTTCTCTGTCACACATGCCAGTTCCTGCTTCTTGAGCAGACAGGTCTCTTGGTGTAGGGATAAAAAGAATTATAAATAGAGGCAGATGATTGGTTTTCTATAACTTTTGCGTTCTTCATGCACTGATTCTGTTCAACCTAATGACTTAATGCTGCACCATTCAATTTCCTAACACCGCTGAACATTATTTCATGGAGTTATGTAGTTTTATGTTTCTTCTCTTATTTATGTTTGTTTGGGGAATTTGTGAAATGCTTTTTGATCTGCAATAAGGTGAGGGGTTTTTTATATTGCAAAATAATGGGACTGCATGCTGCATGAACTACCTTATCCTTTGTTCATTTTGCTCATTTTATTATACCCATTGGTAGCCAATAAATATGTCAACATGCTCTCATGTGAAACCTGTCAGCCTTGTGAGGCATGACTCCTCATCATTGGGTAGAAATCTGAAAACAAATTTATCCCTGAAAAGAAATGAATGATAGGTTAAAGTATTTAAATTAGCAAGGAAATGGTAGCAACAATTTTCTTAAATGGCCATATTTAAACAAAGAACACTTTCTTTTTCTACTTTGGAATTATTAAGAAGTCTCAGTCTAAAAGGAAATCTGCCAAGTAAGTGCTGCTAGCTAAGGAGAATGGCTTTTGCCATCATCTCCTAGAGTTTAAAGCCTGATTACCTCCATCTCATCTTTTTAAATCACTGCAGAGCAAAGACAAAATAACACCAGGACTCACTCTAGTGCTGCACTATCTGTTACTAGCTGCATGTTTCAATTTCAATTTCTATTTAATTAGAGTCACACTAGCCACGTTTCAAGTGTTCAGTATGTGGCTGGTGTCTACCATGTTAGATTGTATGGATACAGAATATTTCCTCCTTGCAGGAAGCTGAATTGGACAGCATTGCTCCATAGCATCATGTATAACATTTGCCATCATTTTTAGACTTGGAAAATGTGCTCCACAGTCAAATTGCTAAATGCCACTTGTCTCAACCTGCACCTGTCCAATTTTACAAAGAAATTTTTTTAAATCTCTAATTTGAGGTAAATAACTAGTGAGAAGCTGCCTTGTGAAATATAAGAGATACTTTTATGGCTTAAGGGTTCCAAAACATCTTTAAGAAAAGACCTAATAATCCCTTTTAGACAATTGTTACAAACTCTTGTCTTTGTATTTCTGAATTTCAATGAATTTAGGGAGTAAGCAGTAAATTTGTTTTCCTATTAAATATTCAGAAGGACTTTAAATAATACTAAAATATCTGGAAAGGAACTAAACCATTCAATTACTACAATATCTGAATCATTTGAGTGTTAGCTCCCCTTCTCAACCAGAAAACTTAAGAAGTATTAAGCAATAATTTACTCTTTTCATTAAATAGACAATGGATTTCTCTCATAGGAGAACCAAGTGGATTTTTAGCAATCCAAAATAAAATGGTGGGGGAATCGGTCGTTAGAAAGGAGATTATATCAATTCAGGGACAATACAAGAATAAGAAGGGAAATAAAATTTTCTGATCATATAGATAAGGTTGCCTGTTCATCATCCAAAGAAACCCATTTCTCCCCAGGCTAATTCACAGCCAGTTGTGGCCCTCAAGCCACTGTTATTTCACCTTCTACTCTGAGAGTCACACAGGCACATACATATTCACTTTAGATAGCTGGATTTTTATTGCCAATATTTTAAGATAAAATTATTTTGAAATAAAAATATCTGTGAATTGTGGCTCATAGTACCTGTCTCAGGGGCATGTCATGTCAGAGATTAGAGCGATGCTCTACCCAGGATCACGCCACATAGTAGTACAGGTTGGGAAGTGCACGTATTTTCCAAGCAATTCTAGCTCTTCAGCTCTGTTTGCCTGGGAACCTACCCAACAATGGTTCTTGAAGTGGAAATTGGCATTTAAAGGACCTAAGTTTAAAGATGAGATGATTTTGAGCTGGACTTGAATGATTCATTAGCATTTACATTTTTTCAGAGATGAGTTTGTATGAGTATTTTCACTCCTGATAACTTTTTTCATTACTTACCAATTTAACTTTTCAGGAAGGTTCTGAGGTGTGGTGAAATCATACACATGTGAATCAAAAGCCCCATCAATCCCTTCCACTTTCTGGTTTGATGTCCTTGAGTAAATCTCTCTTAATCTCTATAAAGATCAACTTCCTCCCCTAAACAGTGAACTTTTTACCTTAAAGAAGATGTATGAATAATAAATGACATTATGTGTTTTGAAAATGCAGGGGCTGGAGCGGTGGCTCAGTGGTTATAGCACTTGCCTGGCATGCACAAGGACCCGGGTTCAAACCCCAGCACCATATACACAGCTAAATGTTGGAGAAACTAAGGACAGATGAAAAACTAAATAAAATTGATTCTCTCTCTGTCTCTCCCTCTCTCTCTCTCTCTTTTTCTCTCCTTAAAAAAAAAAGAGAAAAAAGGAAAATGCAGTATCTACAAATTATACAAAAATTTTTCTATTATTTGCACAATACTCCAAAATTATTTGTACGTCCTATCCCTTTCTTCAAGCACTGACATTTTTTATAATTTATCGTATGTCCAGCACTTGCCCAGTCATATCTATATGACTTCTCTCGTTGCAAACATTTTCAGTTGAGGAACCTGAGGAAAAGTGAGGTAAGGTAACGTACCTGAATAGAGCATGTTCAACACCATGTATGTACTGAAACCAGAACTGTGAATCCAAGTTTCTAGTTCCAAAGGCATCAATATACAGCTTCTGAATAGAAGGATTTTTGTTTAGTTTAGCAAATCTGTCAGCAAATCTCAGGAAAGAGACAACTTCTGCCCAGTAAGGTAGAAAGTACGTTGCCAATTAACATTTACTTCTGACTTGTAAAAGGACCTTCTCTAGATGGTGATGTCACGAGCACCTCTAATTCACACCTATTTGTCCACCAGCTAGAACAGGGACTTTGGGCCATGTTGTTGGCCCTCATTAAATGTTTCCTAAATTGACATCAAAACATTTCCCTGGGGGTTGGGTATTTAGCTCAGTGGCAGAGTGTTTGCCTAGAGTGGGCAAGGCCCCGAGTTCGGTCCTCAGCCCTGAAAAAAAAAAAGAGAAAAAAAAACAACAGCATTTCCCTGTGCTTCTTCATGGATCAATATTGAAATACATAGACCTATATTGTCTTGTTCCTCCAAAACACGGAATTTTCTTGGAGGATTGTTTACAAACACAAAGTATTAAGCAAAAAGTAATATATACACATTAACACACATGACACATGTGCACACGGCTATTTCCATCATATGGTCATGCATTTTAATTCTTTAGCAAGTATTAAGAAAAACACAGTATAATTTCCATTTTGGTTACCAGCACATTAATTTTTAAAAACGGTTTTGAATTTCAGTTTCTGATGTACTTCTATTATCAGCAGTTTGCTCTTTTTGATTCCTGGGTTAGTAGTAAATCAAAAACAAAATTAAAATTTTATTACCACCTTACAGAATCCTCAGTCTGTAGCATAAAGACTCAGAAGAGATGGAAAACTCAAGGTTAATAAGATTATCACCAGTTTTTTTTTGTATATATATATATATATATAAATCTGTGCCTCCAGGCCGTTCTTCACTGAGCAGAAGATTGTAATCATTGCTAAAGTCTCAGGTTTTTGCTTCTCTGCACAAAAATGAAATCAGTGATGTGTAGCTGAATGCATTCCAGATAGCAGTAGCATATCATTAGCATATCGGTGACAGCAACAAAAAATACATGAAAACAAAAACACTGCATGCAAATGAAGATGTGTAAGAGTTTTCTGCAAAGGAGAAACGGTTACTTTTGGAATAGGTCGTTACATTATCCGTCATCATATGACAGCACCAGGTTTCAAAATCTGGAAATCCTAAGAAACAAAATAGTCCATCTAGCAACTGAGAAATCTGGATATAGTCCCTACTAAGGCACACTACATTGCTCGGCACACCAAAATCTCTTAGTACTCCAAACTTTACCATCCAACTGATCAAAGCTTAAATTCATCTTTGTTAACCTTTAAGAAATTAGCACCCAGTGAAACCTGAAGATTTTTGTCTTATAAATGAGCTCTGCGTACAGGCTAACCTGTAAGGCTTTGTTTGTTTTTTGTTTTTCCCTATATACACTCCATATTTCCCAATAAATTTTTAAAAATTCATTATAATTGAATCTGTTAGGAAACTCTAATCTGTATCTTAAAATCTCTCTCTAACATGGCAGAAAGAGAGATTCAGATATAATAAAAATTCATTTGTCACTCACTAAAAGCCCAAAGTACGCATTTTATTTATCAATAGGGAGTTGCCCTCCACACGATGATTCACTTAACAACGTTTCCATCTTGTGCATCCCCAATCTTCTGTAGGCAGAAGGGGAAAGAACAGCGAGGAGACCATGTAGGAGGTCTTGTGGGGAGCGGGATCTCCTTCCTTGCAGATGCCACTCAGTCTATTGGTTAAAATGAAGATGCCTGTCCACACCCAAATGCAAGACCACGCTGGGAAACGTAGCTAGACTACACGTCACGGAAGAGGCAGGCACAGTAGCTAGCAAAACCTACCATGTAAGAATTCTCAGAATAAGTTACTACTATTTCCTTCTAGCACTTTCTTCAGCATAAGAAATCACACTCTTCTCAATGGAAGATGCTCCACTGAGAAATAAAACATGACTCATCCTACTTATTGCACCTTCAGAGCCATAGCAAGCCATCTGCCCTGCTGTGGTGATCTCCATACTACTCTCCCTAGACAAATCCTAAAGGCTGTAGTTTAAGTTTTAGGCATGTGTTCTTAATAGGTTAAAAAATTAAAAGAAAAACTTTATTTAATTCATAAACCATAGGGATTTATAAATCTTCCTTTATACAGGAAGGTTTTTTTTTTTTTAGAAATAGCATAAAAGTAATTGGAATCCATTTTTGAAAAATATAAGACTCATCTGTGTATAGTTCTGACAAATAAACAACAACTAAGAAGATATTGATCACATCATATAACAGCTGTAAAAGAAAAAGGCTTTTTCCAAATGGTATATGTAGTTCAGGGCAACCTTTAATCTGAAACTAAAAGTTAGCAATATAGTCGAGGTGTGAGCCTGACCCATTTTCATCAGCACACATAAGGAATTTTTATGGAGTCAGAGTGCTTTTATGCTACAACATTCCCCTTTAGTTAATTAGACTTTATTTCTGAACCTATGACGCATGCTCTAAAAATTCTAAACTATTCATAAAATGTATTTAAAGAACAGATTGAGGTTTCATTATTTATAACTCAGTCAAGATACCAAACTGACTAGATTGTAAACCTGCTGATACAGTAGCTTTTCTTACCACTCAAGTTGTTGCTACTTAAGTTTCTAATTTATGTGCAAATTGAATTTGCCTAATGCATATAGTAAGCTCTTTTTGCTATTTTTTTCCAGCAGTCTCCTATTCATTGTGATTTAAAGAACTTTTTCTGCATCTTACCAAAAGATGATGTACCAAATAGATTTTTTTATTTTCTTTGTTTTCCACCCCCTCGAGACTAGAATGGCTTCTTAACATGAACTAAATATCCAGAAGCCAAGTTTCCTATGTCCTGACCAGATTTAACTCAACTGTAAAAACCAGATAGCTTCTGTAGTTTATGTTGACAACACAAAAAATCAAGACTTCAGGATTCTATTTTCAATTTTAGTTCTGATTTTATCAGTGTGATGATTTGCCACTTGGAGTCCATTTGCATTCTTTAAAAGGAATAAGAAATTCCTTTAGGGTGGATTCACATAATTTTGTTATACTTTCACTCTAGTAGACACTCTCTGCAGAAATTAGTATTAAAGACCAAAAAACTGGTCATCGTCCTAGGAGAGGACATGGTCAGCAGCATGTTAATCAGTTCTTTCACTGCTGTGACCAAGGGACCTGCCAAGAACAATTTTAGAGGAAGAAAAATTTATTTGCTGCTCACGGTTACAGAGGTCAGTCCATAGATGGCTGACTCCATTCCTCATGGCCTGAGGTGTGGCAGGACATGGTATAAGAGTGGTGGAGGAAAGTTGCTTAAGACATTGCACCAAGAAGCAGAGAAGAGAACTCAGTTTAACAAGCACAAAATATAAATCCCAAAGATTTACCCCCAATGACCCACCTCCTCCAGCCACACCCTATCTGCCTACAGTTACCATGTGGTTAATCCCTCATAGTGGAGAAACACACTGATTCGATTGAGGCTCTCATAGCCCAAACTTTTCACCTCTAAGTCCTTGTGCACTGACTCACACACGAGCTTCGAGTGAACCTCACATCTAAACCATAACAAGCAGGTAAGATGGGCGTTATGAATGAGCCACCCTTTTACCAGTGACTCTCAGCTTCTCGGTATTGTAGAAGTACTGTCAAATACTACAGTCACTGATGGGATATTTGAAAGGAATAAAAGTCTCAAAACATTTCAGAAATAATTTCCAAAGTGTCACTCCTACTGAATAACAATTTTGCAGGACTGTAGGCAAATTTTAATTCTCTTTATTTGCTTGGCAACTAAAGCATTCTGTTGCTGTTTAAATAGACTGCCCTGACCATATTCTCTTACATATTCACTAGAAAATGTTAGCAGAAATTCCAGTAAACATGGAAGTCTTTTATGGGCCTGGGCCTCCTACCTACCAGAAAATGTGTCTTGAGTAATGAAGAACATAAAAAAATACATTTTTGTTACATTTTGGTCGTTGCAAATTTGGGGTTAGTTTTTATCACTGTCTAAGCTACAGTAATACAACATTCATAATCCTTTATTCCTACATGCTACTTTATTAACCCTTGTTGAGGCAAGAACTAAGAGGTCTTGGGAAAGAGGCTAAATTAGAGTTCATAAAGCAGTCTTCTGCATCTGATCACTAAGAACTCTTTTCCTCAAAGAGTTGTACACATACTTCTTTCTCACACCTTGACAGTAGCCGCCTCATCATTTGGAGTTTCTGCCCCTCTAGATACATTTTTAACCACTGTCCCCTAATCAGTATACATTCATATCTCTCGTTCATTAGCTTGCTTCAGTAAAAGAAGACAAATGGAAATATTGCTTCTAACTCTGGGCCTGAGATTTTTACTCTACCTAATTTTCCTTTTCTGCTGTCTTTTTGGGCAATCCTGCGTGGGGCTGTAAAGTTGTCTTGGTCTATTTCTGGACAGCACCAGCTAATATTTTTATTCTTCTTCAGTGAACTTTTTGTAGGAAACTACCCACGAGGGCACAAGTTTTATTCGAGGGAAAGGACGCAGTATATCTCGAATGGACACACTGAGTGGAGCACCTAATCTTTCTCTTTACTTGTGACTTCGGGTCCTCTGGGTCTGAGGATGTGAAGCCATAGCCCCGGTGATCACCCGGCAGAGGTGTGCTATTTTACTATTCCCAGTTCGTCCTGTAAAGGGAGTATTTACCTCTCCTGGAATAGACATTCTCAGATAAGGATTTCCTTTGCTCCCAGTTCTTTTGATCTCATCTCCATCTACCCACTTACCAAGTGTCTTATTCTCTGCCAGGCATATTTTACAATATTTCTTTAATGAGTAACTCATTTCGAAATAAAATAAGTGAGGTTTGGGGCATATATTGATAGATTCCACAAAAGTTAATATGGACCTTATCATCCAAATCAGGTGGCTTTACAGAATTGTGGAACATTCAGCTAGAGGTAACATTTTGTGATTCTTATACACAGTTATCAGATAAAATACAGGACACTTGGTTAAGTGTGATTCTTAGGTCAACTATGAATCTTAGATAACAAGTAATTTTAGGGAAAATATATACCAAAAACTGCATGGACATACAAGTTGGACATTCCTAATCTAAAATCTGAAATGGTACAAAATTTAAAAATTTCTCAACACAAACATAACAACACAAGTAGAAGATTTATGCCACAAAATTGCTTTGCCCACAAAACTACTAAAAATATTATATTACCTTCATGTATTAAGTATATATGACATATAAGTTAATTTGTGTTTAGACCTGGATCCCATCCCCAAGATATCTTTATGTGTATGTAAATATGACAAAATCACACTACACCTCCAAATCTAAAATCTGAAACATTTCTGGCCTTAATCCTTTAAGATAAGGGTTACTCAACCTGTAATAAGAGGGGTGTGTGAGAGAGAGAGAAACAGAGACAGAGAGACAGACAGAGACAGAGCGAGAGAACGAATTTAACTGGGCATCTCATATTATTGTTAGCTAAATATGGCAACCCTAATTCTATCAGATACAATTCATGCTCTATAGCCTAATGAATATGATGCCATTTCTTGAATTCCTAGTATATGGAAGTCTAATAACCAAGGGATGGGAGCAAAGAGCACCGATTACACCAAACAACACACTAGAATACAGTGAGTTTCCATCTGCAGCTTTGTAACTGTTCACTTAGAAACAACAGCGTCCAGTAAACAAATGTTTTCACCAGAGAGCTAAATAATGGTTCCATTGAACTGAAAACTGAGGATCTCCATACTAAGGAATCACAGGACTCTCACATTTCCTGATTCTTTGATTATGCATTGCTATGTAACAAGCTTCCCCAAAATTAATGAATTTAAGAAACAGAAACATTTGATTTGCTCAGAAAAAGTCTTCACTTGGTCAGGTTCAATGAAGACATTTTTATCTTAGGCCAACTCAGAGTCAGTTTGGATGATTCAAAGTCTGGCTGCTGGAATCAACTGACAGCCCGATGACTCGTGCCTGGTCGCTGATGCTGTGCTCAGGGTAGTACCTCAGTTGCTACTTTTTCATGTTGCCACTCGTGTTCTTCACAGCATAGAAGCAGGATTCCAAGGATCAAGTCCTACGGGAGAATAGCTAATCTGGCACTGGAAGTCAAGCAAGGTCACTACTGCCACTTTGTATTTGTTAAATACAAATTGCTAAGGCTGGCCCAAATTAAGACAAGAATAATCACACTCTATCACTTGGAAGACTGTCAAAGAAGCTAAGAGAATTTTTAAAATACCCAAAACTGCCATCTAACCAATTTTTTTATATTCCTCCTACATGCAAAATATACTCACTCCTCTTAACACTCTCCCAAATTTTCATCTATTTTGACATCAGTCTCAAATTTTTGGTTTAGAATCTCAGAATCTAAAACGGACACAGATTCAGAGAAACTTCTTGCTTGTAGTTCTTCAGTATCACTCATTTTATATACTTCCTCTGGCCATGAAGACCCACACACTAAATAGAAAAGTTAACTGTTCTCCAAACAACTAATGTTCAGTGGAGGAACATGGAAAACTTCTTTAAAACTTTATATTCAAAAGAAGGAATAATAAGAAGTACACAGGAGTCACCAGTCCATAGCAATTCTGAAATCCAATTAGGAACTGTTTTTGTTTTGTTTAAGAGAGAGAGAGAGAATCAATTTTATTCAGTTTTTTAGTGGCTCTCATTGCTCCAACACTTCATTGTGTATGTGGTGCTGGGGTTTGAACCCATGTCCTCATGCATGCCAGGCAAGCACTACAACTGCTGAGCCACTGCTCCAGCCCCAGGAACTGTTTTTGATAATCTTAGTTTGTGCTCAGTTTTAATATCTAGTAATGATTTTCCATGTCTGTTAGCTCTGTCCTCTGAAAGTTGGCTCATTCCTGAGACTTCCTGCCTTCTCCATAAGAAATTTTCAGAGTTTGTAGTTAAGTAGATTTCTCAACTCATTTCCTGCCGTAGCAATACAGGAATCCTGTTTTTTGTTTTGTATTGTATCTCCTTTTTAGTTCAACTTGTAGTGTTTCCACCACACCCACACACACACACACACACACACACACACACACACAAAGAAAAAAAAAAAGAAAAGAAAAGTAATTTCTTAACTCTTTCTGAGTTCCCTCAAATCTTACTGGGTTCATTCCTTCTGACAAAAATTACACATACATACCTAATGGAGAGAAACCCTTCTCTAAATTAGGTTTCCTGTATGGTTGTTGCTAGACAGCACTTTTAAAATTCTTAGAAGCTAGGGGCTAGAGTGGTGGCTTAGTGGTTTTGGCGCTTGCCTGACAAGCACGAAGACCCGGGTTCAAACCCCAACACCACGTACACAACTAAGTGTTAGAGCAATTAAGACCATGTGAAAACTAAATAAAGTTGTTTTTCTCTTTCTCTGTCTCTCTCACTGTCCCTCTCTCTAAAAAAAAAATCTTAGAAACTCTTTTAATTTAATTAAAAAACATCTGTGAGTTATGTCCATAGATTATTATAGGAATATTAGTTCTTTGAAGTAACAACCTAAATCTTTTGAAGTTTATGTCAAAGGGTTTTAAATTCATATATATAAACATTAAAAGAATAATAAAGGAATATTATGAAGACATCTATGCTCCTAAATTTAATAACATGTAAATTTGACATATTTCTCTAAATACACAATCTGTCAAAATTCATTCAAATATAGACAACTTAATTAGGATTATATCTATTAAAGAAATGGTTTCAACAATTAACAGAAAGTACCAGATCCTGATAATTTGACTGGTGAATTTTACCAAACATTTTCCACAATCTCTTCCAGGATATAGAAGCAGAGGTAAAAACTTCCTAATTCATTTTGTGGGGTTAGTGTTAAGCTAATAATAAAGCTAAGCAGAGACAATATAAGAAATTTACAGAACAGTATCTCTTATGAGCATTGTTACAGAAATCTTAAAAAAAAACTGAATCCAACAGTGTATAATAAGTGTTATCCATCAGAACTGGTTGAGATTTATTCTGGGTATGCAAAGCTGGTTTAGTATTCCAAAAATCAATTCATGTAATCCATCACTTCAACAAGCTGAAGAAGAGTAATTATATGATCATATCAATAGGTATAGAAAATACATTTGACAAAATCCTACAGTCATTCATGATATTTCAAAAAACTAGAAATAGAGAACTTCTTCAACTTCATTAAAAAAAAGCACCTGCAACATATTTATAGATAATATGAAACTTAATATTGAGGAACTGTGTCCCCCTAAAATCAGGAACAAGACAAGGATATCTCTTTTCACCACTCTCATTCAACATCATACAAGTCCTTGCAAATTTAGTAAGATGAAAAAGGGAAATAAATGGTATGCAAATTGGAATGTAAAAACATAAAACAATATTTGCAGATGTTATGATTGGTTTTGTAGATAATTCAAAAGAGTAGACAAAAACAAAAACAAGAAAAAAATCTGGAACTAATAAGCAATTCTTACAAGGTTTCAAAATGCAATATTAAAATACAAAAGTCCATTGCTTTCCTATGTAGTAGTAGTGAACAACTATCATATGTAATTAAAACACAAAAACACTTACATTAGCAACCCCTGAAATAAAACACTTAGTTATAAATATGACAAAATAAGTACTACATTGATATGATGAAAACCACAAGCTGTGATGAAAGAAAGCAAAAGTTTAAACAAATGGAGAGATATTCCATGTTCATACTCCATGTTTTGGATAGGAAGACTCAAATTTATTAAATATTAAATATTCCCAATTTGGTCTCTAGACACAATACAATCACAATCAAAATCCTAGAGAGTTATTTTTAAGTTATTGACAAACTCATTAAAGTTTACATTGAATGCTTAAAGATCTGTAATTACTAACATAACATGAGGGGGGAAAGTCAGAGAATGACACTACCCAACTACAAGACTAACTATAGAACTACAATCACAAAAACAGTGTGGTACCAGTGAACAAACAGACAAGTAAATCAATGGAACATAATAGATAGAGAGTCCAGAAATATGTGCATACAAATATTTGCAATCAATATTTTAATGGTAAAAGGCTTGTGTTCTCTGCAAATAGTGATGGATATTCATGTGCAAGAGATTAATCTAGAAAGAAATTGATAAGTTGGACTTCATTAAAATTTAAAACTTCTGCTCTGCCAAAGGCATTGTTTAGAGAATGAAATGACAAGCTACAGACTGGAATAAAATCCTTGCAAAACACAATTCTGATACAGGACTTAGAATCAAAATATCCAAAGAACACTTAAAACTCAACAATAAGCAAACAATCCAATTAAAAAATGGGCAAAAGATCTGAACAGACATTTCACCAAAGATATGCAGATGGCAAATAAGCAGATGAAAATATGTTCAACATTATATATCAGTACGAGATTGCAAATTAAACAACAATAAGAAGCCACTACATATATTTTTAAATGTACAAGCATTTGTTTTAATCAGATATGTTAGGACATGCAGACGTGGAAGTGATTCATAAAGAAAGGTGTTTTTATACTTTCAGATCCCTAGAAACTGCAGGCACAAGGCATACCACACACACAGCCACATGAGGGAACAACAGGGTCAGTCCAGGGCAGGCAGAGCAAGGAAAAAGTACAGGCAAAAACCTTTACAGTGATTTTTCATAGGAAAAAATGGGTGAGGCAACGTAAAAAGGTTTACAATGGTTAGTTTCAATAATGGCAGTGGTTTCTGGGGTGTAGCAGCAATCCTGAGATGTCTAGTACCTGGCTCTGGGTTGATTAGGTCAGGGGAATATTGACTTGATATGCAAAAGTCTCATAAAAGAAACCATTTGAAATTGTGGGCTTGGATTGGTTGGTTTGCATATGAAAGGCACACAAGCAAGAGAGTTATTTACTCTTTTTAGGAATAATCTACTGCTGACAAGAAGAATCTCTCTCAAATGAACAAGAATCCAAAATTTCAAAATGTCTTAAAATATAGGAGATAAAGAACAAATTATTATGGCACACCTAGAAAAGTTATTCACATCATTGCTAGCGAGAATATGGTACAAAAGGAATTCGTCCATTGGTTGGTACAGAAAAGTTCAAAGCTACTTTGGAAGACAATTTTGGCAGTTTCTTGTAAAGTTAAACAGGCCAAACATATGAACATGCAATTTCCCTCCTGAGTCTTTACCTTAAGGATTTGAAAAATGAATGCCATACAATAACCTTTACATGAAGATTTGTAAGATCCTTATTCAAAATTGTCCATAACTGTAAGCAACCAAAATGTCCTTCAATGGATAAATGGATTAAAAATGTGTTATATCCATAAATGGAACATTATTTGGTGACAAAAAAAAAATTCACTATCAAACCAAAAAAAGACATGGAGGACCTCTAAGTATGTACTACTAAGTGACAGAAGCTAGTCTGAAAAGGCTACATACTGCATAATTCCACCATATGACATTCTGAAAAATGCAAAACTATAGAAATAGTAAAAGATCAGTGGTTGCAGGGATTTGAATAGGGGAGGGAAAGGTGGAGCATATAGCATTTTTAAGGTTGTGAAACTATTCTGTATAATACGATAATGACGCATGGTACTACACATTTGTCAAAACTCACAGAATTGTACAACACAAAGAGGGCATCCTACTGTAAATAATGATCTTTAGTTAATAATAATGCACAAAATATTGATTCATCAATTGTGACAAATATACCGTATTAGTACAAGATACTAAAAAGGAAAATTGTATTGGCAGAGATGGAGTATTTAAGAACTCTCTGTACTATTTTCCTGTAAATTCAGAACAATTCAAAAATAAAATAAAAAATAAAATCTTCAGAACCAGGTTGGGTGGTGCACACATTTAGAGCCAGGGGGAGGGAGGATCATTTAAGCCCAAGGAGTTCAAGGCAAGCCGGGACAACCTAGCAAGACCCCATTTTCTTAATAAAGGAAAGGAAATTTAAAAAAAAAGTGAAAAGGTAAGCACCCCATAGAAGATATTTGCATTTAAAAGCCAATAGAATATTAATATCCAAAATATTTAGAAAATCATAACAAATTAAATGAAAAAGCAGAGGGATGAGGAACAGAAAATTCGTAGAAAAATCATCCACTGTCTTGAATTCAACTACACTGCTCAAATCAACATAGTTCTCACTGGCAAAGATGGATCTCTGACTTCAAATGGTGGAGAGGCTCTACAAATGTGAGGAATTCTCCTTCACTGCTCTGAGGGGTGTAGATCAGAACATCAACTTTGTCAAGATCTGGTTGCAAGAACTTATGTGTATCATTCAATACAGCAGCTGCAGCTGCTGAGATGCATCCAACAGAAACTCTAAAGGCATGCACAAAGAAACACATGCAACAATATCCATTATAAAATATAGAAATGAAAAGAAGACTAGATAATGAAATACATACAAAGGAAGTATTTTAAATGAGTAACTTCAAACTGTACGTTAACAGCAGGAATAATATTGAAGTAAAAAAGAATTACAAGTAGCTAATAACATGTAAGGCGATTATTTAGGATACATATAGTGATAGAATAAAAATATGAAATAGGGACTTTTGAGTACATGATTCTAAGAAGAAAGGAAAAAAAATTGGAGAAGATGATACAAGAAGCTTCCACTATGCCTGCAATGCTTCATTTTAAAAAACAAACCTGAAGCAAATATTGGCAAAATATGAAGATTCTATTTAAAGCTGAGCTGGAGTACATGACTGTTTGTTCTTGTTGCTTTGCTCTTCTTTAACTTTGAAACACTTAACTTTTATTAGTGATTAGTATGAATTGGCTCCTAATCTTAAAGATCAGAAAGACTGGTGAGTAACAGATGTTGGTTGGGACATGAGCTCTTAAGAACCATCCCATAATAATACGAGTGCAGTGGGCTCTGCTCTAGAGACAAAGCTGAGAATTATGCCATCGTGAACAAACAGCACAGAGAATGATGCATAAAATAAGCAGCAGAAACAGGGTCAGAAGTCCTCCTTATACCCTAAGTATCCCCAGAAAGGAAAGCTGTCCCAAATCGCCACTTGTCATGGTCCCAGGGGAACCAAAGGGTTCCTTCTATCAGGACTCCCCTTGTTCTCAGAAAACTCTATCAGCAGAGCTGTCATTATGAGCAAAGCCAAAAGGAGAGTGAAAGCTTTGTTTCTCTTTGCCCACCCCTCCGACACTGATGTAGCTGTTCACTTGTTAAATAAAACCCTTTTGTTGCACATCTGCGGTAAGCTGATACGAAAGTAAGTTATAGTGCTGTCTGTAATTATGAGAGGGAGTGTGGCGGCTGTGATGTGAAAAGTTAAGTGCATACAGATTGATTGGAGAAGCAAATAAACAAACAGTGCAGAGTTTAGGATACAGAGATTATGGATTTTGGAATTTTGGGGTTGGAGTTGGATTTTCTCCAATGTGGTAACACACTCATGTCTAAAAATAAAAGAGGAATTGAGAAAAATACTGGAGTTATGAGAATCTCCATATTTTTCAGTCTTTTCCTGTCTTATTTCAGGAGGGGGGAGATCAAACAGATAGAAAAATAAAGGCAAGAGTAAAAATTAACAGATCTCTAATTTGACCAATATGAAAATATAGTAGTAAGGCCTCCTGGAAAGGTATTAAGATGGGAATCAGGAAAACTGAGCTTGGAACTTAGCCCTGGCATGAATTACTGTGTATGTGCAATTCAGTCGTTTAATCTATAAAATGAGGGTTAAGGCTAGATCAATATTTCTTAAAGGTGGTCCTCATGATACTTCACCAGAATCAGGGCGAGGTACCCATGGAAAATTGATTTCTGGACACCCCACAGACCTACAGGATTAGTGTGTACTGGCCAGGCAACAAGACACATTTTAACTAGTTCTTGATGAATTTGTGGATGCAGTTTTAGATCCAGTATCAAGTGTACCAGATCTTAAGTGCACTTCCTGTGTCAGTGATTGAACAGGATCCCACTTGGCTATGTCTATAGGTTTGGTAACATTTTCTGAATTCTGTAAAGAAAAGTGATTTGTTTATTTTCTGAAATTTTTGACGTAGTTTTCAAATTAATGCAATAAATAATCCACTCTTTGGGAAAAAAACTGTCCATAGATCGTACTATAAAAATCTCTAAAATATATATTGATGATGGTGATGAAGATAGCCATTTAATTCTGTAGAATGAAATGAGATGGGGACAATTATAGTTATTTAGAAAGGAAAGGTAAGATCTTTCATTAGAAATATCCAAGATCAGCTTCCTTAAGTTTACTCCCTTCTATATTCATCTGCAATATTTCATTGTGTTGATTCTAGTTCAGTTTCTATAAATTTACTTTCTACTCCCTTTCTTTCATCAAATATTTGCTAAATCTTCTAAATGCCAGGAGTTTTGCTTCATGCATGGAATACTAAGATTTAAAAAAGCACGGTTGCCATTCTCAAAGAACTCATAAGTTTTGGGGTAAATAGACATCATTTCTACTGTAATAGTGTGCGATTTGTAAAGAGTAATGAATGAGATGTCACACCACAGAGAAGTAGGCAAATTGCCCTCATTTGGGGAAGTCATGGACACTTACACCAACCAGAATCTATTTTATCTGTTGTGCTAAAAAGGATAAGCTAGCAGAGGAGGCCAAGGTACGTGAAGAAAATTCCAGGAAGAGGGGAAGCCTGCTCCAGGCACAAAGGTTTAAAGTGGTATCTTGTCCTTAGAAAATGGCACATTAGTCTTTGTTTTAGGAAGAAAAATAAGATATGATTTTTGAACAATAAATTTGGGATCAAACTGGGAAGGAGTTAAATGTGATGCTAAAATTTAAAATAATTTTTAATTCTGTGTGATGAAATCGATAAGTAGTGTTGGCAACATGCTTTGATCTGTGCTTTCACAAAAATATTCTCTGAAATAAATATGACAGCTAGAAAAAGAGGTAGAAACCAAAAACTAGCAGGTCGTTAAGAGACTGGTTAACCAGTCTAGGTGGGCTTGTGAGTCAGTTAGGGTGCAGGAGCAGATTGTAGAGTTATTTCAGCAGTGGAATTCAGAGGTTAGTATTGAATCAAAGATGTGGAAAAGATGGGAAATGATACTTCCTAAAAGGAACTGACAGATGTTTCTATGATGATAGATGTAGATTGGATGCTGTAGAGAGTGAAAATATAATAAAGAGGGACGGATTAACAAAGGAATGATAGCATACTGCAGAGGATGAGGTTGAATTTTGACGTGCGGAGTTGGAAGTGTTGCACTAATCAGGGATTTGGGGCTCATGACAATGTGGACCTGGTCTGTAGATTTGGGAGACATGGAGTTAATAGGTGAAAATGATGGAGTACATAAACTCCCCACAGGGAAGTTAGAATGAGAGTACAAGAGAGACAAGGACAGATATTGAAGAACCCACTTTACCCATACTACCCATACGTCGCCCGCTGGGAGACATAGTAACAGATAAACCATGATAAAACGGAGCAAGAGAATGTAAGCATCTAGTTATGATGACGAAATTACCGGCGTTACATAAAGGCAAAAAATGGCTTAAATTGCCAATGCTGGAAGATAGTAATTGATGGCTTCCTAATATTTCCTCAGACTGGACCACACTAGATGCATAATTTGCTGACAAGAGAGGTTGTATTAAAAGTACATAATGAGTATTCAATCGAAGGGCATTCAATTAACTATTAATAATAAAAGAAAGACACATGACAAATGAGTCACATTGAATGAAAAAATAGGTACGTTATTACTTTTTTTAGGACCAGTGATTAAATCGCCTATAAAATTTCTACAACTTGAAATTAGGAATTATTTATAATAATTGAAAAGAAAAAATATATAAAGAGGAAAATATTCAGAAATTAAAGGAAGGAAATGAATAATGTTCTACTTTTTTCCAAAAATCTCTCTCACTTCATGATTTTACTGCTAAAATTGATAGAATGGGGAAGAGAATAAAGTGGAGAAAAGTGTAGAGAGTGAATTTGAATAATTCATAACAATATATACTTTCTCACTAGATGAAGAAAGAATAATTCAGAGAATGAGCGTCTGGACTCATTTTAGTTTATTCAGTGTTCTTTCAACAATTTTTTATTGGGTGCTTATCATATGCAGTTTGAGGTGCCGGGATACAGATACATCAGTGAACAAGACATGAAAATTCCTGTTTTTGTGAAGTTTATTGAATACTTAAGTAAAATTCATAGCTAACAACTGCTGGAGTGAGAAGTGGTGCAGAAAAAAGGCAGAAAAGAGGCACTGAAAGCGTGAGAGGTAAGTGGCGACTGAAATTGTGGAAAAGGAGGCTGGGAAAGCTCTCACGGAGGAAGCAACATTTGAGAAGAGACTTCCCGGAGGCTGAAAAGAATTCCATGCACACGTGGAAGGGAGGGGGTGTTGCAAGTGGTGATTTTAGCAAATGCAAAGCCAAGATGGGAAGCTTGCTGGCTGTAGTGGGAGGTCAGACAGGAGTGCCGAGAGGACTGCCCTGGAGAAGGAAGGGGGAAGCCTCTGGGCCACAGTGAAAAGTGGTATATCACTACAAGTCTTTGTAGGCCCTTATGAGGATTTTGCCTTTTCCTGAATGAGAGGGAATGGAAATGGAGTTTCAAAAGCAAGTTGGAAGATTTCTACAGTCTTTTGTTGCACTGGAATACAATACTGTCATAGTTTCTATGGTTGACTTTTTATAGAAAACACATTTCTCTCTCTCTCTCTCTCTCTCTCTCTCTCTTTCTGTGTGTGTGTGTGTACGTATTTGGTAGGCAGAATTCTGAAGATGCACTCCATGACTCTTGTTCCTGGTTATTCAATCCTAATCTAGGTACTAATATGAATGAATTTTTTTACTTAAAATTGTGGTTACTAATCTACTGATCTTAAAATAGGGAGATTATCTAGTACTTTCTGGGTGAGTGCAATGCAACTAAATGAGCCCTTAAAAACAGGAGGAAAGCCTGGCATGCCTGTAATCCCAGCAACTTGGGAGGCTGGAGGATCTCAATTTCAAAGCCAGCCTCAGCAGCTTAGCAAGAACCTGTCTCAAAATAAATAAACAAAAAGGGCTGGGATGTAGCTCAGTGGTTAAGTGCCCCTGAGTTCCATTCCTCAATAAAAGGGGGAAAAAGGAAGAAAACAAAACAGTCAAGCACAAGAGAAAATCAGAGAAATTCAAAGGAAGCAAAAACTTGAACTGCCAATGCTAGTGATGAAAATGGAAAAGGTGAGGCAAAAATCCTACAGGGAACCTCTAGAAGCTGAGAACAGGGTTAGGGGTACAGCTCAGTGGTAGCTTGACTAGCACTTTCAAGGCCCTGGGATTGATCCCCAGCACTTAAAAAATAAAATAAATCAAACAAAAAACTGAGAAGTCAACAATGATCCCAGTCCCACAAAGAAACAGGAACCTCGCTCCATATCCACAACCACATGGAAATGACTTTTGCCAACCACCTGAATGACCTTGGAGGTAGATTCATCCCCCAAGTCTTCAAAAAGGAATGAAGTCCTCCCAACATCTTGATTTTAGTCTGTAAATTCTGGAAAAGAGAAACAGAGGAACCATACTATGTGTAGACAGCTGAACAGCAAAACTGTAAGATAACAAATGTGTGTTATATTAGGCCACTTCCTGGTGCTTCATTATGATATTAATGGAAAACTGAAATACGTATAAAAGATATGATATCAAAAGATGTGTTTTCTTAACATTTCAATCAGAACAAAACCCTAGGAGAATTCTCCTTATTTTCCTGGTATATGACTCCTAATTCAGACATCTCAGAATAAGAGAATGCATCAATGAACTGGAGAAGGAATTTTATGTTACTTAAGTAGATAAATAAATATTAAATAAACGGATAAAGAAAAGTCATTTGACATGAAATTTTTGTTGATAGTATCATTTTTTAAATAATTTTCATTTTGGGAGATTCAGAAAGCCTAAAATTTATTAGGAAAAAAATTAAATGCATCTTTTTTCATGTCTAATCAGTAAAGTAAAATGCTACCATGAAATTTGCACTACCATAAGGAATGTCGAAGATTTGTAGGACTACAAGTAGAGGGGACAAACTGTAGTTGCCCCAAATAGCTCCTAAGTTTGGCTTCTTGTATTTACGATTGTCATACCTACCACGCAATTGAAAGTATACTTGTGTATTTTTTTTTTTTAAGAGAGAGAGGGACAGTGAGAGAGAGAGAGAATCAATTTTATTTAGTTTTTCACGTGGCTTTCGTTATTCCAACACTTTATTGTGTGCTTGGTGCTGGGGTTTAAACCCACATCCTCACACATGCCAGGCAAGCACTGCAACCTCTGAGCCACCACTCCAGCCCTGTATACTTGTGTCTTAATGAGGTTTTTATTAATTTCATGTCAGCATAGGAAATAAAAGGCCACTAGCTCCCAGGCTCCCTGAAGCACAAAATATCCTTATGTATTGTGAGTCTTGCTTAACTCCCAGGGCTTGCTCCCATCTGAACATCCTGAGCTTGGTGGCTCTCTTGTTAGGAGGATTTTTTCTGGTGAATTATGTGCACATGTGTACGCCCGAGTCATTGACGTCAAACAGAGACTGCATTTTCCTGTAAGACACCCATGCCATTTTAAAGCCTATCAAAAAAGATAGTGAAAGCTGCCCCCACAAGTTCTCATCTTTAGTGAAGATGATGAAACACTCAGAAATAAATAGCTTCATTCAAACTAGAGCTTAAAAACACCAGATTGATC
The DNA here is from genome assembly GCA_004027875.1 of Aplodontia rufa. Lineage (NCBI taxonomy): Eukaryota > Metazoa > Chordata > Mammalia > Rodentia > Aplodontiidae > Aplodontia > Aplodontia rufa. The sequence goes on from PVKS010000409.1 coordinate 87,586, forward strand.
CACTAGTTTCAAACGGTTTTTCAACAGCAGCTGACAGTGGCATCCTGTGGAGCTCAAAAGATGGTCTTGTCTTGTTTGAAACTGGGCCTTTAAACAAGCCATCACTCAGAACACTTCAGAAAGGCCTTCTCCTTCTCCCTGTGTATTTGACTCTATCCTTTCTCTTCCTATTAAAAATTTCCATATATAATTAATCAACTCAAGGAAAAAAGGAAGGGAAATTCAGTCTTATAGTCCACATAAATTTCTTATATTTGAGACAATAATTTCTTACATGACTGAATATACTAAAAAAATACCAATCTCCTTCTTAGATGTACCAAACTACCAATGATTGTACTCTCAAATTTTCAAAAAATTCCTTTTTGATACTTTGAATTTAATTTATACTACCACATTTTCTCACTTAAGACAAGGAATATTTTAGAGAGTAAACATCACATTTTACTATTCTAAAAGTGCTTCAATTGTTTTCACATTCCATTATAAATAATTTCATAATTTATACTACCACATTTTCTCACTTAAGACAAGGACTATTTTAGAGAGTAAATATCACATTTTACTATTCCAAAAGTGCTTCAATCGTTTTCACATTCCATTATAAACAATTTCATAAACTTTTTCTAAATACCTATTAACATACACCAGGTTAAGTACTTGACTCTAGGAATATACATATTAATAAAATGCAGTCCCTGAACACTAAAAGTCCATAGTCCATAATGTACTTAATCAACTAATTTCACATGCACACACACACACACACACACACACTCACTCACTTACTCATCAACTAATGAACAGGTGCCGGTTGGAAGTTATTTCTACAATTAAGACTAAGCAAGTTCATCTCAGTTGGAGAATGGAAAATGTCTCAATAAATTATGATCTGACCCTTTCACCTATTCTCGAATGGATTTTTATCATCTATTATTTATCAATTGATCTCTGAGACTGAACTAAATCAATATATTTTGTGGCTGTCTTCTTTAAGGCAATCATTTTCTTGGAACGGAAATGTACTAAGATAGTCATCACTGTTATTCTTAAGAAAATCCTAGAAAGAAATTAAATAGCATTTTTATAAAGGTTGAAATCAGTGCTAATAGAGACAAGGGAGTCAAGTGAGGGAGATTAAGAAATACAGTGTTGTCCTCTGAAGTCCCCAAAACTATTTAATAATTGTACAAGCAAAACCTCTAATTACAATAGTTCCTTAAAGTTGTAAGTTGTTCTAAGGGTGATTCTAAGAAAGCATGTTGGAATTAAACACAAGCTTTGTACATACTTGATCACTAAGCTTTGAGAATATAAGTCCTTTTCTTTTAAAATCTGTAGTTATAAATGAATAAATGGATATAGCAGCAGAGATTGAGAAGAAAAATGGGGATCCCTGCCTCTGACAATCTTATAACTAAAAGCAGAGGAAACCGAAATATTAGCCTTCCCTCTAAGAATGAGCTATTTTTTTTCACAGAGATACAAGCCAATTACTTCCACAGTTGTAATCTTTTCCCTAAAAATATTGAAAATTGTTAAAATTTCTCTCTTTCTCAGTGTCAAAGTTTCATAAACATGATGTTATGTGAGTTTGGAGTTTTCATAATTATACCTTGTTATAGTCTGTAACAATCTAATAAAATGCTTTATTTCAACAAAACAGTCACTAGTCCATATATGATTGTTAGGCTCCATAGCAATTGTCCCTCATTAATGTTGCAGAAAAGCGATTAGCATTTTGAGGCAAACAAGGTGTACTTAGTTAGTGGGACATGACCCTGCTGTCACTAAATTATATCTATGATTAATGATCTTCCCAGTTTAAAGTTTGAATCATAATAAATAGATTATAAGTGAAAACTGGGGGGTGGATAGTGAAATGTGGGAAAGATGAACCTTAAGACTTGAATCGTGCATGCCGTTTTTCAATATTGAATTCAGCTCATAGTGCAATTGACCTCAAGGTTGATGCTCAAATTTCCAAGGCAGTGGTTTTCAACCCTGGCCACACATAAAAATCACCTGGGGAGCTTTTTTAAAAACCCTAGTGTTTGGGTCCCACCTCAGACTAATTAAATTCTCTAGAGGTGAGACCTGGGCACTATGAGGTTATCAAAGAATAAATGCCATAATATCCACATTTAAGACATGAAATTGAAGTCAGGAAAAAAACAGAAAATCAAGAGGTCTATATTTAAACATGTCATGATAAAGATTTTTGATTCGGATTTTCTACATTATACTGATACAATGAAAATTATGTTTCTGTAATAAATTTAGAGCTAAATAAGAATTTTAATGTATTAGCTTTTAGGTATTTATTCCATTACTGGAAATATCATCATTTTTTTGAAAGATAATTTTATTTCATTTTAACAAATCCATTATAGTCGCAGGAAAATTTGAAAAAGTTGAAGCCTCCAAAGTTAAAGACAGTTATTTTGTTCCATGGACATGTATGTATATGTAAACTCACACACTGAAGTTTTAAGTAAATTCAATCTAGGAGGCACCCAACCTGATAATAATAGGTTTGAAAGGAAGAGAAGGATAGAGATGCTTAAGTGAAGATAAGAATGGAAGCAAATGTAATTTAGTGTTCACTTCTACCCCTAGCTCTCCAGTGTTGTTTCTGCTGTTGATGCTTGCCTCGCGTTAACAACTATCCCTAGCAACTCCTAATGCTGGTGAATTGTTAATGTACTCAATGCAATAGTTTCATGAAGATGATAAACTAGATTCAGAAATAAATCAATAATTTCTAGTCAAAGTTCTGAGTAATCATACTGATGCAAAACCAAAACTTGGTTTTCCATCTGTTGAAAGGATAAACTTTTTCTTGGATGACTATAACAGATTTTTCTTTAGCTGTTGAGTAAAATGCCTGGGGTGGGGGTGGGAGGAGTTCAGAGTAACCCTCTAGGACCTTGTACGGGTCTCCCAATTGAAGCCAGTCCTATTGCTCTGCTTCTTGCAGTATTATTAAAGTAACTGATTAAGATATACTTATTAAATATATTCATTTTATTATTTTTAGTATATGTGCTGCCGAAGCGAGCACTCATTTTATTATTTGAAACTTATTACCTTCGTAATGTTATCCATTCAGCTTAGTGTGTTGGATCCTTTCAGTTCAGACGTTAGCATGTTTTGTGATATTCATTTTTGTGAATCTGGTAAGTTACAAGGTCTTTTTAGTGCTTACATTCAGTCAATCAATTCTTAATTTTTTCCCTCTGGTATTAGACAGTTATTAGCTTTAAACTCTCTTTTGAATGAATTACTGACTTTGGTTGAGTTTTTTCAGATAAAGAAGAATCTGTACAGAAATTTAGATTCCTCCGGATATATAAGCCACTTCAGATACTTCTAATACACCTTGGAAATGGGGAATAATCAATTGAAAACAACCTCTATTTTCTAATGTTTTATAACAACTATTCAGAAAAAACAGAAGTCTTCATTTAATTCAGTGAAACAAAAAAAGTTGATCATATAGATAATTCATTACTAATTTTATGTTGTAGGCATTTAATCATGAGTCCTCCATGAATTTGGAATATATTAACTTTAGAAATCACAGAAGAAATTCTTGGGCATATTGGAAAGGTAAATATAATTGTGTTATGTGTTACATAAATATGTGCATAAATATGTAGGTAGAAATAGGATTTGGAAATAGCTGGACTGTGTGCATTATCTTATCAGTTATAAAATTTTTCTTGAGATTCTTAACTTGCTGCCAAATTTTGTGCTTAGTTGGAGAGAGTTTCATATGATTTTTTTGTATGTTTATTTATGGTATTTTTTTTCACTAAAAATGCATCATTACCTTAGCAGCTGCTGCACCACATGGAGCAGCATGTGTGCATTTAAAAGAGATCCAGAGCACCTTCCCCCAGAAACCCAGAGCCAATATGCTTTGGGAAATCTACAGCAGGACTCAAATTTCACCAGCAAGATAATGTACAATTTAGATATTTTTGCAGGGTTTTTTTTTCCAATAATAATTTTCTATACTATTTCTTCTTTCCTAAGTTTTCTGTTTAAAAATACTGTTTCAAAAAGAGGAAAAATATATAAAAGTTAATGCATAAGGAAAGAAAGCTTAAAATATATTTTCTCCTCTGGTTGGGGCCATTTTGGAAAAATCTTAGAACTGTCTGTACAACAAAAACATGAGAGAGAAAGATATAGAAATGGGTGATGGTGTACTTTTCATGAATGAGCCTTTTCATGTTTTATATAATTGAGAGTCTGAACCTTCTCATTTCATGTGTATCTGTGTGTGTGTGTGTGTGTGTGTGTGTGTGTGTGTGTGTGAAAGAGAGAAAGAAGAGAAGGGAGATAAGGAGTCATTCCAAGTCTACTTAGTCTTCCTCTGACTAAGGGCTGTAGTTCCTGTATCCATTTGCATGCATCTCTTGAAAATCTAATTTCAGTCCCTAGTTCCAAATCCATATGCTGAATTCTTTGACTATTCTCTGATAATTTTCTAGATTGTTCTTGGGTAACACATCTTCAAGGTACTTTTCATATCAGGATAAATAGACAATAGAGTAATGATGACACTTGGTTCCTATTATGAACTGAGTGCTGGTGTCACTCCAAAGTTCATATTTTGAAGTCCAAATTCCCAATGTGATGGTAGTTAGAGATGGTGCTTTGAGGAAGTTATTAGTTTTATAGGAAGTATTAGGGTGGGGTCTCAATAATGAGATTAGTGTCCTTATAGGAAGAGACACCAGAGGCTTAGCACCAGTAAAGAGCTAGTGCACCCCCCCACTTCACATCCCAACACTCGCATGTGAAGGCACAGCATGAAGACTGCCCTCTGCAAGTCAAGCACAGGACCCCCACCAGAACCCAACCATGTTGGCACCGTCATCTCAGACTCCCAGCCTCATGAACTATGAGAAAATGAATTTGTTTATTTATTTATTATGACAGCCCGAGCTGACAAACACAGATCTCTTGACAGAGACACTGTAAGAAGTAGCAGGGATGGGGAACTAGGTAGTGTACAGCAGCTCTAAAGCAGACCAAAGCCAAAGCTGTTTGCAGGGTTTAAGAAGAGGTCAAGTATGTGCCATCAAATTTTAGAGAAAACACGGAAATCTAGGTGTAAACATGAAATCTGAATTTTGCAAATTGGTAATGAATTCAAGGTTTGATTTATTTTGTTTGAAGAACATTGTGCATAACTGCAGGGCTGGTTTGACTCACAAGGTGTGTGTACATGCTGCCAGGCTTTGGGTTATAGCATCAGAAAAAAAAAAATACTCCAAAATTCTATGACTGCATGTTGTTGTGAATTTCAAAGGTCAAAAGCTAATAGACTGGTCTGATTTAGTTGAACATACACTGTGATAACTCTGAGCAAAGGGACCACAGACATAGATTTGGGATCTGGCTCTGCCATGTATAATCAGAGTGGCCAGCACTGCTGCCACCACCATCTGTGCCCCAGAAAGGCCTAGACTCTCCCCTAAAGATGACCTTCTTCATGACAGCACCTCAGTGCTAAATAACTCACTTTATTTCTTTAGCTTACAGCTTCCAACATGGCCAACACAGTACACCAGATCACCACCAAGCCTGGATTTTGTCCTGCTTGGCCCTTCACAAAGCTGGCCAAGGTTGAAATCTGCCAAGTTCAAATGAAAGCTGGTATTGGAGAAACTGGATGGGCTCTTGGTTTAGTCTGTGCTCCAAGAGGCAGCACTGTGGTGGAAATCAAGGGCCAAAAAGCCAGCAGAGCTGTGCAGTAGGGGTGCCAGAGATATAGTCAAACTAGAGCCAAGGACTAGGGACTTGGAAAGCCACTGCAATAACTGGAGCTATGGCTGCAGGCCACAGGGTAAGCTGCCTTAATTCTGCTGGATAACCTCTGCCCGAGTTGCTGTCATCAGGCCCGGATTTGTATGTCCTGGCTCTTTCTTAACTGCATCCCAGTGGATCAGCTTTTTATAGTTAGAAAGCATGAACTTTACACCTGTCCTCCAGCTCTGTCTTAACACAAGTTTGTGCAAGACACATGGCACTGAGGGTATATTGTCTTATGGACATACTAGCCTGTATTCCTCTGGGTTAGTACTCAGATTCTGTCTTTGGACCAAGAGATAACTTCAGGTTTTTGACTCATGCAAATACTTAGCTTAGGCTCTCATATATTTGTTTGCACTGAATTTCACTTTACTATAAACCCCTCTGATTTGGGGCTGGAGTGGGAGCCTGGTGGTTACGGCGCTTGCTTACCATGTGTGAATACATGGGTTCAAACCCCAGCACCACGTACACAACGAAGTGTCTGAGCAACAAAAGCCATGTGAAAAACTCAAAAAATTCTGTCTCTCTCTTTCCCTCTCTCTCACTGTCCCTCTATCTTTCTTTAAAAAAAAAAAAAAAACTCTACTTTTATTAAACTTAACTAGAAGAGTCAGGAAAATGATCAAATTCCTGAAAAAATGTGGTTGAATATCATTTTCATTAGCTTATTGGGAGTTCACATTGTAAAGGTTGGGGGGAGGAAATCTATTGAAGTTCTGCGAACTGCTCACTTTTGCCCAAGCTGTAAAGAAGCTCAAACCAAGGATGGATTTTATTCTAAAGTTACATTATTTGTTGAGTTTGATAGTTGTGTTCTAATTTTCTTGTTCTTATTTATCTACTCAAATACCATCTGGAAAGGGGGAAGGAATAAATAAATCAAATGAATAAGCTAAACTTTTGGCAGAGAGCTTTTCTGGTTGTTTTTTTTTTTCCCCCAAATGCAAGAAAATAAGGAACTAATCCTCTAAAAATACAAAGAGTTGAAAAAAAATATTTAGCAACCTTTTGTAAAAGTATATGTAAGACTCCAAATTAGTAGTCTTGGATAAAAGGCCCCACTTCCTTCTTGGTCTTCAAATATAAATCATGTGTATTGTACTTACGTCACTAATATTAACTACTATTCCTTCCCAGTAGTATTGTGATACTATTATTAAAGCATTTTCTTACATTCTACTTCCAGCTGGAGCTAACTTCAGCTTCAATTGTATTATCTTCTTATCAATTTTAAGTTTACCTTCTTTTGAAAGTGGAGAAATTAGATGGCTTGACTAGAATTTGACTTGTACTTCCAACATGTCTTGGAAAATAAGAACTGTTAAGTACCCTTTCACAGGGAGCAAGCAGGGATGAAGCTATCTTCTTCAAAAAATGGTGGGCCCCTATTACCCTTTCATTCCAAAAGCTCAGTCAGAAAACTACCCTTAAATATATAGAGTGTTTGGATTAATTCATCCATTGAGGGGCATCTGGGTCAGTTCCATAATTTAGTTATTGTAAATTGAGCTGCTATGAACATAGATTTTGCTGTGTCGCTGTAATGTGCTGATTCTAACTCCTTTAGGAAAATACTCAGAAGAGGGATAGCTGAGTCATATGGTGGATCCATCTCCAATTTTTTGAGGCATCTCCACACTGCTTTCCAGAGGGGCTGTACCAGTCTGCAGTTACACCAACAGTGTGCTAGTGTGCCTATCATAAGAATAAATTTCGCTATTGTGTATAATTATAATGCACCAATAAAAATATGGAAAAAAACAATAGTGGGGAAATTGAAAGGATGTGCGTATGGTTAAATAAAATCGAGATTATTCAAATGCAAATCTATTATTAATGAAAAAAAAAAAGAAAGCTATCCTTAGCATGCCTGTTTCCCCCATTACCAAACTTGTATACCTGGAAGTTAGTTCCTAAACATGTGTTTCTTTATCTATGAAAATAATATTACCCTTACTGGGTTACTGAGTTTTAAATGAAACTATAATATTTAATTGGACAGTCATTCCTCAAAGGTGAATGTTCAACAGATGAAGCTGAGACTAGAAGAACCTGGTGGAATCCTGAACCTATGTCTTGATTCACTCACTCAGTGACCTTAGTCACTTAACTCCTTCAAACTCCAGGCTTCTCACTGAAAATTAAACATCCCACATCCTGATGCACATCAATTGAAAGCACTCTTCAAAGGAAATCATTATTGCATCTTTGGAAGATTCCCGTTCAAGAAAGCATACTTTTTAATTCAAATTATCTATTTTTATATATTTTCAATGTACAAGATGAATTATAGAATGCTATATTGAAATTAGTCATAAAGATGAATTTTTAAAAGTGAAGATTGTTGCTCACTAAAAGAGTTTCTAAGAAGGCATGCTGGCATATGCCTGTAATCCTAGCGACTTGGGAGACTAAGGTAGGAGGATCACAAGTTTGAGACCAGTCTCAGTAATTTAGGGGTACCCTCAGCAACTCCCTCTCTCTAAACAAAAAATGAAAAGAGCTGGGGGTCTAGTTCATTAGAAGAAGATCCTTGAGTTTAATCTCCAGTATAAAGGAAAAAAAGAGGTCCTAATATAAGCTGTATGCTAACAGTTATTTAGCAAATCTGATGTTTAGAATTATGTATAGGCCTCAGAATTGCAACAATATGTAGAATGCACACACAAATATAATTGTTAATATAATTACATTAACAGTAATACTACTATTAATTATATAGTATAATTCCTATTAATTATATTAACAATTATATATATGTGGGATGTTATATCTCTAGAGTTGCTACTGAAATAATAATGGACTAGAATAATAAAATCTGTATTTTTCCAAGTGTGTGACAGACCTGTGAATTTTGTGACACTAAAATATTTAATTGACTAATAGTTACTAACCACTAACCATCAACCCACCATTCAACCCCACCTCCATCAGTAGCCCCAATTTAACTAACACAAGCATACATCATTCTCTGTCTGCTGCAGTCAGCATTACCACTACTTTTCATCTTCTTAACAAAAGACTATGGGAAGATAGAAGGAAATTCAGAGCACTGGAACACATATGTTGAGACCATCTTTATTTGCACTAAACTTTCTCCAAACTCAATGGTTTACAGATGATTAAGTACTTGATCTATGCTTCAAAGCACTAAAAATTTGTTCCTAAACATTCCATTCCACCGCACAATTGCAATAATGAAAATTTGTGTGTATGTACATAATAGGCATATACATATACAGATAAACATGTATGTATGTATGTACATGTATACATATATATGTAAATGCACATATGCAGTTGGTTAAATCAAGAATAGATTTTTGTTTCCATGTACAATAACTGTCAAAAAGAAAAAAGTGTTTTAAAAAGCAGCAGGAGGGCAAGAAATAGTACACTTAGAACAATAATTGATCAGGTTGAACTGTGGCCAGAGTTTAGGTGTCCAGGGTCTGGATCTTACTATTTATCACACAGCATGACCAAAAAACTAGGGGAAGGGGAGGGAGAGAATGAAAGGACCTCCTGGGCAGATAGACAAAACCAGCCATTGATTGAATTGGTTCTGATTGTTCCCTGTCCAGAGCACCTGTGCTATTTCCCTCCCCTTCCCTGACCTTGGTCTTGAGGGCTGAACAGTGCTCATCTTGCAAACAATATCCAAATTGCGATCGGAAAAAAAGACAAAAAGCTAAATTTATCCTGACACTTTCTTCGTTCCAAGCTTCTACTTTCCTGTGACGCACAAATGTCATTTTTGATAAAGGAAAAAAATGCTATTTTCAATAATGAAAGATGGATTCCCCTTCCTACCAATAACAGTACAACTGCATCCCACAGAAGTATCGCTTATGGAACTACAAGCAGGAAGGCAGATGTCATCGTGTCCTCTCATCTGTGCTTATTTTTCACAGAGCTTTCTCAGCAAAGACAGAAAATAGGAGTGGGGGAAGACAGTTCCAGCCTGATTGAGAATGATTGTATAAAGTGTCTCCCAAGAAGTGTTTTATTTATTTATTCTTTTTTGAAGAAAAGAAAAATGGATCCCAATGGGATAATTCTTGTGATTCTAACTTTGAATAAAATTCCTACCATGCAAGATCAAAAAAAAAAATTCTGGTTTAGCAAAAAAAAAAAAAATGTTTAAAGAGTCACAACAAATGGTTGCACTTCTTTTGGCTTGAGGCTACCCTCTTGCATCTAGCCAAAGCAAACTAACTGGGTGGTCATTAGCTATGAATGTGTCTATAACATCATATTGGGAAAATATTGCATCTGGACGTGAGACAACCTGACCCAGATCTGGAAGCCCTGAAACCAGGGATGCAAATAAATAGTATTTTTACAGATATTTGCTAGGATGTCTTAACATCAGCCTCATGTGAAGAGAAAGAAAAGTTAAAATTTATGGCTGAGCCATCATCACACATGTTTTAGGAAAAATGAATTTGGGAGTCAAGCAAGCTTGTGTGAATTGAGATACTGACACAACTCCCTGAAACTCAGTTTGTTCACTAGTAATATCTATGAGGATTGTTGGAAAGAGCAAGTGAATAAATATGTTGTCAGGCATATTGTAAGTATTAAGCAAACTATAGTTTTCATATTATTGTGATTACTATTGTCAGTTAAAATATCATTATCACAATATCACTGACAATATTAGTATTATATCATTAGTATACATAATCATAAGTGAGACTATATTTTTTTTTGTGGTACTGGAAATTGAATCCAGGACCTCATGTACACCAGACAAGTGCTCTATCACTGAGCCACATCTCTAGTCCTGAGATTATAATATTTTAAATCTTGCAGTTTAAAGATTTAAAAATTGGGAGTGCTTTCAAATATAGAACTCCTTTTACAGTAGTCCTTATCCTTATAAAAACAATTCAAGGAATAAAACTAAATATAAAGAGTAAGAAACTTTTAGATTGCCATTTATTGAAGAAGATGAGATCATTCCAATAGAATCATTCCAAAAGCACCAAAGTTCTCCCTGAAAATACAGAGTGGAAAGACAACTAAATAATTAATTATGCAAAAATTTAAAAAAGGAAAATACTCTTGGACACCCTTTGTTCAGTCTATTTCATGCAGCCATGCTTGAGGACACAAAAGGCAGCCTGGAGGCTGGTGGTAAAACATGTTCCTACTCCTCTGAGAAGCAGTTAACTCAACAGGCTCTGAACAGCCTCAAGCTCTTCGAGAACAGGCACACTCTTAACTGTGTTCTTGACAGGGCCACCAGAGGACAAAAATGAAGACAAGCCCAGAGGAAACCAGGCCCCACCCTGCCTTGTCCAGGAACTCCTCCTGCACCAGCCCTGGAAAAAGTAGGCTTTTGGATTGAGTGTGAATAAGGTTTAGACTAACTTTACAGTATGACGAAGGGGGTTGTACTTTAGTATTATTTCCATTCTGCAGAAGAAGAATCTTAGACAACAGAGATATTAAAGGAACCTGCCTAAGGCTACATACCTAGCCGGCTAAAGATTTGGGGCTGCAGCACATACGCACTGTGCAGGAGAGGGTGATGTGGCCTGAATCTCATTCATTTGCCGTCCTTGGGCATAGGCAATTTCAGGTAGATGTTGAATGTGAGAGGCAGAGCTGCAAAGAAGGGTGAACTTACAAATGGTTGCATGGAAAAATGCTGTACATGAACTGAGTGTAACAGAGCATAACTGGGAATGCCCAGATTACAACAGCACCCCCAAACCTACAATCACAAAGCTGCACGATAAATTACAAAAGTTGAGTCAAAACACCAGACCATAATCCAGAACAGAGAGCAGAATCAACCTTGAGGTAAGAACTTCTCAGTTTCCAGGTAAGAATTTGTGAATCTAAAATGCACACATATAATTAAGCCTTGGTTAAACTAAATATCAAGTTTTAAGCTTTTTGAGGCCAAAACTCCCAATAAAATAGCCTGTGAATCTCCATGACAGAGAGCTTAAAAGGTATTTTCAAATGGACTGAAAAGCTGTAGATGCCTTTGAAGAAAAGACCTGCTGACAATATAATTTACATAACATTTTATATTTCTACAGTGCTATAGAAACTTCCTAAATTTTGTCCTAGTTTTCTTTAATATTGTTTTGAGCTCTCATTAAAACACAAAAAAGTGGAAGGAATATCTTGTGAATAGCTCTTTTGCAATTTAAATGATTCTTATTAAGAAAACCTGGAGGAAAAAAGTCTATTTTATTTTATTATTTTAAAAAAATAATTGAGCCAGCTGGAGCAGTGAGTGGCTCAGCAGTTTGACCATTTACACGGCATGTGTGAGGACACAGGTTCAAATGCCAGCACCGCATACACAACGAAGTGTCAGGGTAACAAAAGTCACATGAGAAACTAAATAAAATTGATTCTCTTTCTCTCTCTCTCCCACACTGTTCCTTTCTCTTTAAAAAAAAAACAAAACCGAATCATATTTAAACAATGACCCATTTTAATCTAAAAATATTTTAAAATGGCAACTAAATCAATAGAATATACTATCAATTCACATGGCAACATTATTTAGGATTTCAGAATGAAGCGCCAAATTAAGGAATCATTTCAAAGAGCTTTCTTCATCATATAGAGAATGACAATGATGAGAAGAAAGAATTAATATTGTTTTGGAGTTATAAATGGCTCCCCTTTAAAGTGCATTATTTTGACAAGAACCATAATGCATGTGATAAGAGCCCGAGACCAAGGTCAAAATAGCAGGTTACTGTAAACTACCTGTCAGGGGGATGTCTACAGAAGCAGACATTTCTCTTTGCAATTTCCAGTTGCTAGTTGAAAAGGTTAACATCTTTTTAAACAAACTAGTTAACTATCCACCAGAGGAAAAAAAACAAAACCTTCCTGACAAAATCAATCTGAGCTTCAAAAACAATTTGATGCTGTGTATTAGGAGAAAATGATTTTTTATTTTTAAATATTTATCTGACAGATTGTTTATCTTTGATCACAGATCTGTATCTGCTGTTTAGCTCAGAAAACTAAAAATATTCACTTATTTGGCACATTCTTCTGGTGAAATTATTGGCAGGAATTTCAAATTAGGTAGAAATCTTATGCTTGAATTTCAAAGGTAGATTTGCTTGGGGTTTGTTGTTGTTGTTGTTTTAGGGTTTTTTATTTTGCTTTGTTTTATTGTTCTGTTGTTTTGAGGGGACTTTTTATTGCTGCTATTCATTCCTTCATTACAGAAAGTTTCAAAGACACCAGCAAAAGGTAAAGTATCAAGAGTAGAAAACATCTAATAATTGTCAGCTTAAGTCATTTGATAAACCTGTACACATTTTTTTTAAGGAGCAGATATAAGCCAAGATCTCTCATCCTTTTATAAAATCAGTCCTTTATCTACTTGGCAGTCATGTGAATCAAGGAAATTAACATTACAAAAAGGTATATTTTTCATTGGCTTGTCTTCATCGCAAATTGAAGCCCTCACAACCATCTGAGAGTTCTCAAGCCCACTTTCTTCAAGAGAAAAACAAATAATTTTAGCTGTCTTGTAAACAGTCACCTAGTTCACAGCACCCAGCAACCACCGGTAGTACTCTCATGGCAAGGAACAGGAGCAGCTCTTGATACAAGGCCTTTCATACTAGAATCTTCATGGCACTGAATTCTAAAACACTGGCTCCATAGAGCCAGAGAACATTCAGTGACTCAGCTGTTCGTAGATTATTCTTGCAAACCTGCAAGATGTGTTGGATATTTTGTTGTTACCTAAAATAACCAACTCCCTACACTTCAGTTTACATGCTGAGATGTCCTGTGGTATGGTTAATGTTATCTCATAGGATACAATCCTTAGATAACCTGTTAGATTATTAATCCTACAGCCTATGGTATTCCAGTAGCAAAAATAGCAGCTGTCACCTTCTCTCCTTGAGAATTCCTTGTCCCTATCATGGGAACTATTGCAGAAAATATGGCCTTTATAAAATATGTACATTTAGAATTTTAAAAAGAGAAGGCTTTGGGGCTGGAGAGGTGGCTCAGTGGTAGAGCACTTGCCTGACATACATGAGGACCTGGGTTTGATCCCCAGCACCTCATACACAACTAAGTATCAGAAAAACAAGAAACAGTTGAAAAAATAAATTTTAAAAATTGCCCCTCTCAATCCACTCCCTTCTCTCTTTCTCTCATTGTGCAAAACAGAAATAGTATTAGGGACCTGACCTAACCACAGATAAACTGATTTTTTCACTACAAAACTTCTCAGATTTTTCAACAAATCATGTTCAGTTAATTGTGTGAGAGGAGTCTCAGGGTATGATCCCCATGGTGAGTTAACATGCCCACCCCATAATTCTCTGTTTAAAAATTGTATCACTCCGTATGTCTTTATATTTTGACTTTGCTGAGGAGCTGCACCTTACCCTTTTCCTTCCCTGAAGTTTCATTTAGAACACAAATATTTTCTTTTCAAAATTTGAACACTTTGAGGGTAAGGAGGTTGATTGGTCATAGTTATATACTTTAATGTGATTTAGTTGGAGAAGTCCCATTTGTACAAAAGTACACTGGTGTGCTAATGTACACCAGGGTGGTTTACAAAGACAGGATGAGTATGGTTTTAGAGCACTGCACTGGATCCTGTACCTTCTCGGGTGGGCGACAGCAGGAGGGCCTGAGTACCTGGGATGTGGTTTGGGTTGTGCCGAGTTGGTTTTAGTTGGGTTGGGGTTTGTGGAGAAAGTGACAGAAGAGTAAATATAAAATCTGACTCACAGATAGGCTTAAAGTTCACAAATACATCCATTTTTCTCCTATACAACAGCATTCTCACTCTCAATTTTTTATCAAATTAAATTCTAGGACCTCTGAATTTAAGTTTAGTTACAATGAGTTGAATATGGTAAAAGTGGCAAAATAGAGCCTTCTTCCCTTTGTTTGAAAATTATTTCTAGAACAAAAATTTTTTTTTTTTTGTTTCAAAACACGAGCTCGGGGCTGGAGCAGTGTGGCTCAGTGGTTTCGCTGCTTGCCTGGCAAGCACGATGACCCGGGTTCAAACCCCAGCACCACGTACACAATTGAGTGTTGGAGCAACTAAGGCCATGTGAAAAACTCAATAAAGTTGTTTCTCTCTTTCTCTGTCTCTCTCACTGTCCCTCTCTCTTAAAAAAAAAAGAAAAAAACACAGCTCATTGGTAAGAACATTTTTTAAATATAACTTACTGTAATATGTAGTCTACTTAGATTTTGTCCACTTAACAAGTTATTTTTCCTAGACTAAATTAATAAATCCATCATCCTATGTATTGGAATGTAATTACCAGTGATAGAAATATGTCGATTTTTGAGGTTTATATTATAACTTTTCAGTGGGGAACTCAAGCTATGGTCAAAGTTCAAATGATATGGAGTTCCAGAAATATTTAGTATCTTCTCTTTAAGATTATAAAATGATCCTGAGACAAGATTATGTGTTGTACTATGGCTTAAGTAAAAACAAACTAAACTAAAATCTTCATCACTGGCAATTATAATGTTGACCATCAGAAATGGTTCTATTATGAGGGAGCCACATCTGCAATCAGAATAAAATGCTTGCTTCTTGATAGAAGATCATGTTGATTCTATTTTATTATTTTCTGTATTATTTGTGCTTTGGCATTTTGGGCCTTGCTGACTGGGGAGAGATCACCAACTGCCCTAGAGCTACCCTACTCTTAGAAGACAGTACCTGACTGGCCTCTGGGCACATATTTCATTTGCACACTAACCTATACAGAGCCCAAAATTTCTTCTGTCAAGCTTTTATGTTCCAAGCCAATACATATTATCCCTGTCCTAATCATCACAGCCCAATATCAGACAGGCCCTATACTGCACAACCCACTGACGTTATTCAAACTAGCCAGTCCTAAACCTGTTGACCCTGCTTTGCCCATTCTTTCCTACGAAACCACAATAAAGTCCTTATCTGTGCTTTGATCCCACTCTCACTGCCACCCAACTGCCTCTGGTGCTTCCCTGCATGGCCCTCCTCTTGAGAACTGTGAATAACAACTACATCTTCAAAGTCCATCATCTCTTGATCTGTTGGTCTCCCCATATCTGAACAGTAGTAAACCCTACATTTAAAAACCAAGACTTCAAAATCATACTAATGGGTGAACCCCTGAGGATGTCTACAAAGCAAAATGCCTGGAAATAAGAGGAAGACGTAGGCCTCTACAGATGGTGAGATGGTGGTCTAATTAGCCCCTTTATTCAAGTGCCTCTTGTTGTAACATCACATTAGTTCAACTACTTACTGTGAGATGTAAGCTTCAATTTATTTATAAAGTGAGGGATTTGTACTAGAAAATTTTGGTAAGTCCTTCTATATATATATATATATATATATATATATATATATATATACACACATATACACAATCTCTTAGTGTTTATGCTAATATATATTTATTAGGGTACTCTAGAGGAACAAAATCAACTATTCATGTATATGAAAACATATGCATACATGCATATGTAATATATGTGTACATATATACGATTGTAAGAAGGGATTTAGATTGGCTTAAACAACCAGAAGGTGAATAGTACCATGAATGGGTGTCTGCAGGCTGGAGAGCTGGAGGAACCAGTAGCTGTGCAGTCCAGGATGCTGAAGCCTCAGAACAACAAGGATCAACAATGCCACCTGAGTCTGGGACTGAAGGCCAGGAAACTCCCTGGAGGACCACTGCAGTATTATTTCAGAGACTGATTTAAATTTTTCCATCCACTAAAAGCAACAATGGACGTTTTTAATTTTATATAAAATTGAAAAAAATATTAATATGCAGCCATGCCAAAAAGGCAAACAAAAAGAGCAGCTTTTAATTAAATCCAAGGGATAGAAGCTTCAGTACATTTTTTTCATTTCTCTTCATTCCCCTCCCAGCCACTAGCTCAGTGTTGCATTGTAGCTGTTCTCCTTCTGATTTACATTTTTTCTCTCCTTACAAAGAAGAATATTAAAAGTCACAATAGTATACATTTTAGAAGAAAATTTTAATTACTAATTCATAAGAAGTAATATTCATGCATCAAGTATGTTACATGATCTAAATTAAAATACTAAGTTAAATTGGCTCTGGGGAAATTTTAATACCAGGTAATATAGGCAAAGGGATATGTGGATGTTTTTGATGTCCTGTAAGAAAATAATTCCAAGTTTCAACAGGTGAATCCATTTCAGGATTTGAGTTAATTAATCCTTATTTGGAGGAGGCCTGTTTTCTGGAGAAATCTAAGTAACTAAAGTCCATCTCAGATTGCTCCTGATCCTGGCCACTAAAGAAGATCTGGAGGGGACTCTGACCCTCTTTCTGGAAGAATCTCTTCCACTGATTTATCATCAAGAATTTAGGCATACAATTTAAAAAATAGAATAGAAAAATAAGTTGGTTAAAACCAAGTGTAGATGTTCCTGTGCTTCTCTTTGTGTAATTGCTTTGATATCTGAGTCTTCTTGTCCCTAGATTCCATTTAGCAATCTTAATAAAGACAGCAGTTATTAAATAAGAAGAGATCAATGGCCAATCAGTTTTAGTTGTTTTATTTTTTATTAAGCAGGCCATGAAAATTAGAAAATATCTGATAAGTGTTCCTAGGAAGTACAACTCAAGCAACTTGAACACAATGAAAATCTCCAGAAAACTTTTAAGAATACCGTGCTTCTGTTATAAGCAAGGGAGGTGACTGAGAATTTTATTTAAATGATTTATATTTAAATTACTGAAAAATACATACAACAAAAAATGAGAGATCAGGTGGCAAGAGCATCTCTATAAAATGAAAGGAAGCACTCTCCCTAATTGCAATCATGCTATCAACATGATCATTTTCAGGTATCAGATAGGACAAATGCATTGTTTTTGTCTATTATTTTCTAATCCATCTAATCCATTATGCAGAATGAATTTTCATTAAGTATTTTTAAATCAATGTATATATTTTTCTAATTCAGTATTAAGAAACCCTGTATGTATAATATACCAATAGTCTAAACAAAAATAAATAATATAATCTTTTCAATATATGCTTTAAAATCCCTTAAAAATATACATTTTTTTACTTTATTGTATGCAAAATTAGAATTGAAATGATTTTATAATTGAAAATATTTTAGAAGTATTCTTTTAATCTGTATTTCCTAGCAGACTACCTTGGCAAAATAAAACAAAAATAGGACCTATTTTTAGTAGTAAACATATGTTTCTGGTTCATCCCTTCGTGTAATGCTTTACCTCATTCCCCATCAAAAGCCCCCATATTGGTCCCATGTGTGAGTTTTGGGCTTCAGTGACTACCAAGGTCTCCCTGGCCATTGGTTGCATGCACTGTGGACCAGTTCATGGTTACAGACCAGTCTTTCCCTGCTGCTGGGTCTCCTGCAGTGATACTTGGAAGCTACTCTTGGTAGGAATGGACACGATCTAAGCGTAGGAGCCCTTGATGCCAGGATCACTATTTCCCATGGCAGCTCATGATGATGCCAGACCCACAAACACTGACCAGTCTCCTGTCAGCATTTCCAAAGCTGGACCGCTACTGCTTGGGACACAGGGCACCAGTCACCAGCTGCATCGCCATTACAAGAACTCCTCCTTGCAACTTTTTCAGTTCACCATTGAATGATTTACACCATTCTGACTTGTAAAGATCGCAGTTTTCTGTGAGAAAACAATATTTACTAGTGATGAATGTATTTATAATGAAAAATGTAAGTAGCAAAAGAAATGAGAGACCTTTGATTTATGTAATAATAATAAAGTATTACTGAATGGAACTATAAAATGGTACATTTCTTTTGCAACCCAAATATGTTTCAGAACATCATGGCACTCATAGTTTTTAAACCAGTAAGTCCACATAATGCAACATGTAGAAAAACTTGAATAATGAGGATGTTCATCTTAGCATTATTTATAATTGCAAAAAGTAAAAACAAAGTCTTAAAAATATTATGATTTCTTAAAAATATTATGATTGAGTCAATTGTGACTCAATAGAAAGATAAATATAGAGAATGGACATAAAAAGCAGATGAAGAAAAGTATTATTTATTCCTATTATTGTCCACATGAATATGTAAAGACTTAGAAGGAATATATTAAAAATGTGTTTGCTTTTGTGGTAGGATTACAGGAATAGTTTTATTTCTCCAGTTTCAGCTTTGTGGAGTTGCTGTTTTACTTTGTAAATTATAACTTCAAATAAAGTAAAAGATAAATGACTACATATAATTTTTAATTAAAGAAATTACATACCTTCCGAATTAAGTGTTAACTTCAATAGCCTGAAGGTACTACATTATAAACAACTGGCAAGTTTCCAACTGTTAGAAGACGTTCTAATGGCTTCTAATCTAATATCACTGAAGTCTGCCTGAATGTCTCTCAAGCTCCCTGCTGAATTTCTTGGCTTTCTGACCAACTGCATTTTATTCTAAAAGAGTGGTCAGGGCTCTTGGTCAATAATGAGGCACACAATCCTCCTCCACGGCCTTTGTCTGATACCTCTGAATCTCAGCTGGAACGGACCCCACAATTGTAAATCACCTTGTAAGCTTCTGATGAAAAGTCAGCTGAAAATACTACTGTTGTAAACCAAATCACAGAGCTGTTAGGGATATTTAAATCACACAGTACCAAAGCAAAGGAGGATTGAAGGAGAGAGGAGATATGATGTTACTTTTCAGATGACATCAAGGATCACTTGAAGAGTCTTGCATCCAAGAGACTTTGTGGAGCCATAGGAACTGGAAACTCAGATGTCCGTGGAAGGTTCAGGAGTAAGGGAAGCATCAGCCATGGCAGTCACCGGAGATCAATGGGGAAAGTAAGTAGTGTGAGGGCCTCGGACCACATTCCTGGGGTACCATGCTTCATTTAAAAACACACAAAACCCAGAGTGCCTACCTTGTAAGTATTCCCCCGAGCTGACACCTTGTGTCAGGTGAAGATCTGAGCACTGCAGAGCATGGTCAGCTGGGATCAGCAATCTTTCTAAAGAAGTCTAAGACTGTCGGACCTGGGTGACTTCTTTGTTGTCTGATTCTTATCCCCTCCTTCTAGGTCTGGCTGTTATTTAACTTTTGTGATTTGGGGAAAAGTCACTTAGTCTTTCTGAGTCTCATTTTCCTTATCTTCTCTGGAGGACCAAGCTTAGAAAACTTCCAAGATCCTGTTCAACTCCAAAATCCTCTAAGTCTCCTGTACAAAAGTTTTGTAGGTCTTGTTTTCAAAGTTTCTACTACCAGCCACCTACCACTTACCAAGACACTGCTTTTTACTGATGTTTGAATGTTTGAGCTGAAACTTATATTCAGGGTCATGTCTTCCATTTGTCCAGAGGATATAATAATGATGTTAAATAAGCACTTATTTGAGAAAAAAATAAGAGAATTATTAACATATGCTTGCTTCCATATGCACCAAAACCTGAAAGAGAAAAGAAAGCACAGCTGAAAAGCTGGCTCCTCCTTCATCTGCCAGGGAAATGTTACTGGGTTTCCTAGGAATTAAATTTTGAGCCAGCGATCAGTTTGAAGACTTGTGTTAGGGCAGGTTGTCAGGATGATTACCCTTAGGTTAAAGGTGGGAATCAGGAGGGGGCAGAGGGAGAAGGAAGATAGGTTAGTATGTAGACCCAGAGACTCAGCCCATACCATGAAGACCTAGAATGGGAATGATCCCTCAGAGCTGTTCCAAGTGAGGGAAAGAAGTATTCAGTCTCCTCCATTTCTTCCCACATGGACTGGTCATCGCATGGGCTGCCCAGATGAAAGGGAGTGGCCTTGGAAGAGGCATTCCAAGCATGTTCCCAGAGATGGACTTCAGGGGGCAGAGCACCCAGCAGCTGAGGGATGGAGTCATTCAGTGCTGGGAAGCTGGATGGTCCAGGGTAATCAGTACCAACTGTCCAGAGAGAAACCACTTTCCATACCACCTTAATTGTTTCTTTGCACAGCAATTGTTGATAGATGGCTAAGCTAATAATAACCTCAACATGTATGAGTTTTTACACAAACAGGAGGAAACTTGCCTAGGATACCTGGAGACACAGGTAGGGGGGGCAGGGAGGAGAGAGGGATTAGGAAGAACATCAAGGAGACTGGAGTAAGGGAGTATGGGGGAATCAACTCAGAAGGAAATCTACGACCTCCAGGAGAAGCCCATTCAACACAGGGGTTCAACTGGGGGAAACGTGGAACCCAAGAGGGGAAACCATGGAATGGCATCAGCCTTGGCTACCTATGTGAATATACATTTGTTCTTGATTGTTTGATAATGATTCCCCCTTAATTGTAAGTCCATATTAATAACTAATAAAAAAGAAATTGTTTAATATTTTCATGCAACCTGTTCCTTCAGTTCAGACAATTCTGTGAAATGCTAATATATTATTGACTCTAAATAACATCTGGTAGATGAGTTTTTCAAGAATATGGAAAGTGTCTGATGGAGACTCCCAGAAGTAGAAGAAGGAAAATTCAGGCATGTGGAAGATTTGCATTGTTACAATAATGGACTGTGAGAATTTGTAGGGTAAACCATTAATGGTTATTATTGTTGTGATCATTATCATCTTCACCTTCTGTGGCCTGGAAAAAACTGGATTACAGTAATATTGTGTCCATTTTTTGTAACAACCACCTCCTTCTTCTTACTCATTTTAGGTTATTTTTATCCACAGTTGCAGCACTTTCACTTATGAGTAGATGTGAAATTCTGTATTTGTACAAATTTTTATTTTTTATAATTTAGTAAAACTTTTGTATTTATCCCTTCTTAGCGACTGAATTTTTTGTCCCCCAAAATTCACACATTGAATCCTAATTCCCAATGTGATGCTTTCTGGGAATCTTAAGGTTTAGGTGGGGTCATTAGGGTGTGGCCCAATGACAATAGCACCCTTGTAAGAAAAAAAGAGATCACATCTCTCTACCTCATTCTCTCTCTCTCTCTCTCTCTCTCTCTCTCTGAGAAAACAGCAAGAAAGCCATCATCTGTAGTCACTTCCCCGGTATGGGGATGATGATTAATTAATGTCTGCTTTTATGCTGCTTCAACAGTGGTGTTTTGTTAGAGTCACCAAGCGGACTAATACCTCCCTCAAAAAATATGTATCATCTCCTGATTTGGTCTATCATTCTCACCTGATGAGGCTTCCTTCTTTTTGGCTTGACTCTGATATCTAGACAATAACCCACTGTTCCTAGCTGTTTTGCTTTATTCCAAGCATACCTTTGTAAGCCCACCTTCCACGTTTTCCTAGAGAAAGAGGGTTGTGAAGATTCCCCTTTAGCTTGACAATAAACCAGAGTCATATATGTATAATGAATGTCTGTACAATAATCTTAAAACATATAACTTCAGTGTCTGCCCCTTGTCATCTAAAATAGAAGCTTCCAAATTGTGTTTAGTTAATGAAACTTTATTGAAATAAAATGTTTCAAAATTAAAAAAATGAAAATAAATAGAAGCAGAGTTGCTGTGGTTCAACATGGGGATGTGGCAGAGGGCCCAGGTCCTGCTTGCTTCACCTTCCCCATAGCAGCTTTTTTGGAGAGACCCCTGAGATGTCTGCATGGGCATCCTGAGCTCCTCAGCTTGCACCAAGAGAACACTGCCCAAAATCTTGTAAGGCATTTTGTCAAAAGTGTTGCTGAAATCAAGACACTGACTTTTCCCAATTTTCTCATGTCCATGTCTCACCACACACACACACATACACACACAAACATACACACACACATACACATACACACAGAGACACACACACATACACACAGACATACACACATACACACAGACACACACACATACACACAGACATACACAGACACACACACACACACACACACACACACACAGAGTACATGGTGAGTTTCTCATCATTTGTCCTGGTAAGCCCATGCTGCTTCAGAGTAATAATAATCACTTTTTTTGTAAGTGCTCACACAACACTTTATTCCAGATTATACTAGAGAAGAGTGTCAAGCTTGTTGTTCTCCAGTTTCCAGAGTCCACATTTCAACATTTAAAAAAAAAAAAAGAACATTCCAGTCTGACACCTTTTCTGTTCTCTACTTGTAACACCTGTGAGTTCTTTGTGAATTCTGGTGTATAATTAATTTATCCAGGGGAATGGTTCTCAAAGATGACTGCACATTAGAATCCTCCAAGGAGGCTTTTAAAAACGCCCCTGCCTGGGTCCTCGCCTCAGGCCAATTAAATCAGAATTTCTGCATGTATTTTAAGTTTCTCTTGTGATTCTAATATGCAGCCAGGGTTAAGAACCAGTGATCTAGGTTTGGCTTAAATGCATTTTAAATACTTACTTGTTCTTTCACTATCCATTTCCTTTCCATAAGTCTCTCTTCCATAAGTCTCTCTGTTCTTCATTTTCTCATTAGAGATGCTTCTCCATAATTCAGAAGATAAGAGTAAAATTCAAGTTAAGTATTTTACTTTTTTTGTCTTTTGTTAAACTAACCCTAAGATGTAGCATGTGCTCGGTTGCAAATATAAAACTCATTTAGTTATTAGCATCTCTCACATCAGAACAATGCCTAAAACATGTTTGAAATTCAACAAATATTAATTCTTGTTGTTTATTAAGGATCAACACACTTAAATCCAATGGCAGAGTACTCCACACACCTCTCTAGCCACCTTGTTTACTATGTTTGATGATCTGCCTCTGCACAACTGCATACAAGGTTGTATATTTTTTTGATCCCTAGTTTTCCATCTGTAAAATGGAACTAATACTACTAATTCAATTTACCCAAAATGTCTGTAGATACAAAAAAAAAGGAAAAGTTTGAATGTGCTGTGGAGACCTTTAGAAGAAAGATGCTTTGTTATACACTAAGGAAAATTATAATTTCAATATTTAGCATATTAATATAATTTTCATCACCATTTTATAAAGCTAGTGTATTTATGTACACAACTAGTGGAACAGAATGTGGAATGTGGTGAGCAGTGGTAAAACACAGACCATTTCGCTGAGTGGAAAGAGGCCCATAACTCATAGGAGATGGACTGAGATGTGAAGGTCACTCACTTATTCACAGGAATAAATTATATTATATCATCAAGTAAGTTTCTTCAGCTAGTCATAAAGAAGAATACAGCTAAGTAATTTACTCGCAAATGATGGTTATAAACCACTCACACTCTAACAAATCAAATTACATCACACAAACCACCTAGTCATGCTTACAGGGTGACGGAAGTGGGAGTGGAGAGCAGAGACACAGCCACTTTCTCAGTTCCTTAAATGCCAACTGTGACTGGCAGGAGGTCTTATGTCAGCAGAAAGAGCCATGATAGGTGGGAAATACCTACAGAGAGTGAGGGTTCTAAAGACAAGGGTCTTGTGCCAGTTGCTTGCCACCCCTGACTTAGTCTGATGTTTTAATGTGACATAATGAGAACAGAGGGCTGAATTGACTGTCCCAGGGTCCAGATGTCCTAAACAGCACAGCGGAAATTAGAATCTATGCCTGCTGCCTGCACACACGACTTCTGCCCTGCTCAAGTGTTCTGGTAATGATGGGTGATATCATTTGCTCACCTCTAGCCTTTCCAAGATGCCTGGAACTTCCAATAGCTGTCTAAGACATTCAATATATTCTCTTTCATCAAAAATAAGGCAATTTTGTATTACTGTTATTATTCTAACGTATTTTTCTTAACTACGGACATGTTTTTATTATCAAAAATTCAAGTAATACAAAAATATAAATAGGAAAAAGCGAGTTCCCCCTTCACTAACTCCCAAAGGTCTCTTCCCCCTACAAGCACTCTTAATGGTTTGGAATCTCCTTTAAGAACTTTTCTACGCAGCTTACATTGTAGATTCCCATACACAAACACAGAGCCTTAGGGCTTAATTTAAATGTCATACTAAACAACTGCACTGATGACATCGCCATTCACTTTAATATGTAGTGTCCTTTAGAGCTCGAAACTATATCCCTTCCTATTAAGGGAATTCTTCATTCTTTTGAAATATTTATCAATTTGTGATTTTCAACCTGGTCTTTTCTCACATTTCCAAACTGAATATTTTAATTTCCAAAGAAATCAACACTTATAAAAAGTACATTTCATTGTTGCAATCTCTGGAGTCTTTTCCATCCGGGAGAATTTCTGGATGTTCCATTTTATGCGGAACATTAATTCAGATTACTGAGTCTAAAACTCACAAGGACATTAATGTTTTCCATTTAAACTTTAAAGATTGTTGTTAATCCTCAAGGAGTATCTATTTATTATATAACATTTTTCCTAACAGTATGAATTTTAATTCTTCTTCTGAAGTATTATAATTAAACCCATTGACCAAAATAGCGAGTAGGGTATTATATGTATATATATAAATATGCACATATTAATGTCAATAATTGTTTACACCTCTCATTTATTGCTGATTTTTCTTCCCATCATGCATCCACAATCTTTCATTAATTTCTATAAGTTGAGATGAAAGGATATGGATCAACAGGTTGCTAATAACTTCTTTTACCCCTAAGGGAAGATTTGGAGAGTTATATTTTCCAGTTTGCAACCTAACTCTAGGAATGCTCTGCTTTCAGCTTGTCCACAGTGCTGCCTATTTGACTCTAAAAAAGTGATATTATAGTGATTGATAAATCAAGCTAAGCTATCACTTAAAACTAAATATGGCAACAGGAAACTAGCAACTAGCAGCCCATAACTAGCAAAAACTAGCAGGAAAAACCTGTATTTAGAAAGAAAGACAATTTATTAAATTCTGCTGAAATTAAAAAAGTAGAAAAATAAATCCATATCCTCCAAATCCATTGGTGAATTATTCTCTGCAATCTGTTCATATAAACTTTGATCAGATTGAACCCCCTTGAAAGCTCCATGATAAGAACTTTCTTCTATTTTGTCATGGATTATTATATTAATAGGGCAAACACTTTTTAATATTAGAAATTACTTAACACTAAGTAGAAACTACCCTTTAAGAATAGAAGTTTTTACATATTGTTCTAGTATCTTCAAATTAATTTTCTTTAATTATACATACCCTAGAACATTTTATGACATAATATTTTCTCATCATTAATTGTTAAAGATGCCATTTCTGGAATGTTATAAATATTGATAGCTTAAAAATAAAATATTTTACCGCTCTTTTAAATCTTTTAATGAAATTAAAATGCCATAAATTTTTGAGATCCATAACTGCCCATTAAAAAATAAAGGCAAATTTTATGTTATAGCTTTTTGATCTTAAATTAATATTTTCATTCCACTCTCCCATAGAATGCTATCCTAAAGTAATCTTATTCATAATTTTCTGCAGTAACGCGTATGCAAATTTAAATTTAAAAATTTCCTGTGACCATAATGCTCAGGTTAAAATGCTAATGCTATTGTAATACACGTAACGTACACAGTTAAAATATTTCTTCGGGTTTTAGTTGTCATTACTTTTATTACTGACAATTTGTCAAAACCTCAAAATATAAGTGTTGATAAATGTTAGCTCTAAGAAATAAAATTTTGCTGTAAATCTATCTCTTACTAAACAATTGCTTATGATGTCTAGATTAAAGGAAATTTCCCTCAGCTCCAGGTTTAGTAGGAGGCGATCTGTACTTAAGCCTCATTACCACTGTGATGCTCCAGATGGGTGATGAGCCTTTCTTTGGGAAAGTATAAGACAAGGAAAGAGTAACATGGGTAAGGACAAATCAGACTATCCGTGGCCTTACTGGCAGTTTGGGGAAGGAGAGCACATCGAATATTATCAACTAAAAATTTATTTTGTTAAAACTATTTATTTTTGGGTTCTGCTTGGAAAATCTTAGTATATGCTAGTTTGAACATCACTGTTTTAAAATGTTGGGGTTTCTTCTCTAGAAAGCTTTCTCGGCTAGCAAAGATGACCAGAATGTGGTGCAATTGGAGCTCATCTTCTTGATTACATGTTTCTACTTGAATTAGATTGGTCATACTCTCCAAAAACACATCTTTTCATTGCTAGGAGCCCTCTACACTATTAATATAAGGTCAAGTGTCTTGTGAAAGTGAAATAATAAATCACGAATAACTATTTTTTAGATAATTCCATCATTTGAAAATTTAGCTTTTAGAGGTCTATATAGAGGAAAATCACTACCAACAACAGAAAATTGGAATAAAGAAAATGGATCCTTCGGATTATAACATTATAAAAGCAAAAACTGGATGGATAATTAATGTGTTTAAAATTACTTGTCTGCTCTATTGGGTGTACATCATATATTCACACACATATCCTGGTTAAATCCAAAGTACAGCTCAGTCCTAAGCAAAGTGAAAAAGTCAGAAAATAACAGGGCAGAGATTACAGTAAGGTTTTGGTTGGGGGAGGGGAAAACAGCTTCTACAGAATAATAGGTTTTAAATTGGAGGTCTCTACTTAAAACCCTCAGGAAATAAAAAGGGTCGAAAAAAGAGAGGGGGGGGAGAGAGAAAGGAAATTGCACAGGGGTTATATTACTTTAAAAGACAATCTCGTTTCTCTTTCAAAAATTGCTGTATTTTTTGGAAGATGCTTTTGACAATGGTTGTCATCACTTAAGGACCATTGCTCAATAAAAGAATAGTCAAGAATTCTGAGTTTTATGGCACTTAAATGTTTCAGCCAGTTTGTAGAAAATGGTGTGTTTTTGATCAATTTGATTTAAAAAACTGAAAACTCAGAAATGTAAATGAAGAAAGTAAATTTTTTCTCATTGGTTGCTTCTTTTTGCCAATTAGGAATACATTTTTTTCTAAAATCTCATTTTGAAAAGATAGATTAAAACTTTATTGATTCTAATATTCTGAGTGAAGTCATATGATATGCTAAGGAAAAAAAATGACAGAGAAGGCAAACAACTGTGTAAAGGGGGTAAATCTTGCCATAATGTTTCATTCAATCCCAATAATCTTCTTTGCATTGATAGCATACATTAAAATTATGGTCTGGAATAAAGTTTTCTAATGTCAATCAAAAAGGAAAAAATGGTTTTTAGTTTTTATATGTGGATAAATTAAACAGATATTGCACCAATACACAAGAACACAAGCTCAATGTATTTCATTCATAGTAATTATAATAATGACATGATTTTTACAAAATCTTATGCCTTTTTTCCTAAATAGATATGTAAAATGTTTCATAAACATTTTGTTTCATGAATCATATGCCTCATTTATTAATAAATTATTTTTTCTTAAATTCATTAGCCTTTTTAGTCTACATCTTTCATTTATACATTAACTTAGGTTCATTTTAATTATTTTTCCTATAGTCTTTAGCTTATGCAATCTATAGCTGTCCTGTACACTATACATGACAATATAATACACTATATTGAGATTACAAAAATCAGTAGGCAGTAAAGTTAAAGCTTTATGTGAATTCATGCTTACAGAGTTTATAGAACAAAAGAAGGAGTAAGGGCGGTGAAGTCAGAAAGGCAAGAGCAAACCAATGATTGAAGGTACTGACGTTGCAACCATTTTCACGATACTTTTTACCTGATTGCTATGTAGTCAAAATTGGATTGGGATAAATGCAAGACTAGAAGAGAACTTGAGCTAAAGTAAAAAAGAAAATGGGATGCAGGAAGAATTAGGCAAAGACTGCAGACAAAGCACAAAGAATGGAAGATCTTGACAATTCTTTTCAGTGCATATTCAAAGTAGGGAAAATGTTAAGTGAATTCGAATTATTTTCTTCTGTTTGTGTTTTACAAAAATTTATTTAGGAGATGACCTGTGAATTACATGGAAATTTTGGTTATTGCTTATTCTAGATTGGAATGATAGCTGATGTTTTCATATAGCTTACTATGAACCAGGTGCAGGGATAATTATTTAGCACATATCATCTCTAATGCTCATGATGATGATAACCCTAATGGATGAGCAATGCTGTTTTCCTCATTTTATGGTGAGGCACCTAGGCTTAAAGATGGTACTCAATTTTAGGTTTGTATTTACTTTACGGTCATGTAACCAGCTGAAGTGTCTAAGACAAGACTTCATGTTTTTTCAAGTCCAAAGCACTTAACCTTCCAAGTCACTGGCAGCTCAAAGATTTATGAAATTAAAATGTATATGAATTCCAAGGGCAAAATCAAAATGGATCAAGACCTAGGAATTAAACCAACTACCATACAACTGTTAAAAGAAAAATAGGATCAACACTCCTATTATATAGGTGTAGGCACCGACTTCCTTAAAAAGACTCCCATAGCACAGGAATCTATGAGTGGGATGCCATTAAACTAAAAAGCTAATGCACAGCTAGTCAAGAACATGAAGAGAGAGGCTACAGAATGGAAGAAAATCATGACCAGCTCCTCCTCCAACAGGGGGCTAATATCCAGAATATACTCAAAAAACTTACCAAAAACACATTCAACCCAATCAATACATGAGCTAAAGAACTAAGCTGAAACTTCTCAATAGAAGAAATACAGAAGGCCAATAAATATATTAAAAAATGTTCAATATATCTAGCAATCTGGGAAATGCAAATCAAAAACATACTGACATTTCACCTCAATCCAGTCAAATGGCAAAGATGAAGAATACAAACAACAACGGGTGCTGGAGAGGTTGTGGGGAGAAAGGAACACTTGCACACTGTTGATGGGAACGCAGACTAGTACAGCCACTCTGGAAAGCAGTATGGAGACTCCTCAAAAAACTAGGGATGAATCCACTGTATGACCCAGCTATCCCACTGCTGGATATTTTCCCAGAAGAAATAAAGTCAGCTACATCAATAAAATAAACACAGCTACATCAATGTTTATCATAGCACAATTCACAATAGCTAAATTATGGAACCAAAATAGATGCCATTCACTGAATGAACAGATACAAAAACTATGGTATATGTACAAATGAGTTCTACTTAGCTATTTAAAAAAATGAAATCGGGGCTGGAGCTGTGGCTCAGTGGTTACAGCGCTTGCCCGGCATGCGCAAGTACACGGGTTCAAACCCAGCACCCATGTATACAACTAAGTGCCAGAGCAAAGAAATCCATGTGAACTACTCAATAAAAAATTGATTCTCTCTCTCTCTCTCTCTTTCTCTCCCTCACTGTCCTTTAAAAAAAATGAAGCCATGGCTTTTGCAGGTTAATGGATGGAAATGGAAAAAGATCATGCTGAATTATATAAGCCAAACTCAGAGACTACAAAGTCGAATGTTTTCTCTCATATGTGGAAGCTAGAGTAAAATTAAGGACAGGGTGAAAGATAGTTAAGTTTATATAATAGACTCACCAAACCAGAATAACACATTATCTGGGAGAAATCTAGTTATGAAACGGGGAGGGTAGGAGGGAGAGGGGGAGGATGGTGAGAGAAAAGGAGTGTTATAAGTACTCTATGGGTTATTTTACTCCCCTGATAAGCTAAATAATACTCACACAGGCACTTTACACTTTAAAGTAGAAAAATTTTTAAAAATGTATATTATATGTATATATATGTTACTATCTATAATGGGGGAATGCAGTGGAGGTATGAGACTGGGGAGAGGTGAGGGGATCTTGGGCAAGTATTGGGTTCAAGTTACACTGTCATTATGTGTGCACATATGAATGTGTAACTACGAATTCCTTCACTACGTAAGACTATGTTGCACCAATAAAAAGAAAACAAAAGAAATCCAAGTGCAAATCACATTTACCAATAATTGTCAATTTGTTGAATTAGGTACAAGCCTCTAATTAAACAAATAATTACATCTATAGTATATAAGCAAAAGAATATTTGGCGGGGCTGGGGGGTGGTTTAGCAGTTGGGGCGCTTTCTTGGCAAGTGCAAGGATGCGGGTTAGAACTCCAGCCCCACGTACACAAGGAAGTGTTGGAGCAACAAAGGCCATATGAAAAACTGAACAAAATTGATTCTTTCTCTCTCTCATTGCCCCTCTCTTTAAAAAAATAATATTCAGTGACTTTTCCCCGTTTGTATTTCCTGATGAAGATATTTAGTTAGGATTTTAGCCTTGACAAATATTATATGGGCATACACTATCCAAACATGACTACATGTGCTTTCAAATAAATGCATGTCAGTATCTACACATACATGCAGATAAATACATGTGTATGAAAATATGTGAAAATGCACTTACAGATAAATATGTAAATCTATGTGTAAAACTATGGAAACTAGTCAATGGAAGAAACAGTCGGGCAGCATTCACTGGTAACATGTAACACAGGATGGAGAGAACGCCCTGCACCCAAGGAGAGGATCGATATTCCGGATTAACTAACACAGAGGAAATGGAACATATATGGTAAATGGAGTTAATTTAGCTACTGTCTTAGTGAAGATATAAAGAGTTTTGAAAATCTAACAAATACCAACATTAAAAAATAACCACAAAGTTGATGAACTTTTTAATGAGTACAGCTTCTTTTTGCCTTTATAACTAAATTCCCAATAGTGTACATCAACTACTATTCTGTATAAATCTTGGATTCAGAAAACAATGTTGACAATTTATATAAGAATTACTGAATATTATTTTTAGGTTATGTTTAAATAATTTTCACTTTGTATGCATGTGCGTGTGTTAAAATACACACCCCCTAGTGTCCCTCATTCCCGCTGACACTTCCTCAGAGGAGGGGACTACTTTTCACCCTTTTCCTGGAGGAGTGTCTACTCTGGCTTGAAATTGGGAAGTTAGTAAGCAATGCTGACTTCACAGATACCTTTGGCCACACACTCTGCAAGGCCCAGGACTTCTGGCTGGACTCACATCCCTGCTACAGATCCAACAACCAGGATTAGAATGCAGCCCTGGTTTGCTGTCTTGGTCTTATCAGATGAATGTAGCCTTTAAACGTTCAGTAAAAGAAATCTTTTATTACTGTGCATTTTATGAAGTTTTTTACCCTATAGAGAAATTCCTATAGAGATATACAGACAGTCCCCAAATTATAATGCTTTGACATTCAATTTTTTCAGTTTTAGGATAGTGCAAAAATAACATGTATTCAGCAGAAAATATCCTTTAGATTTTGATCTTTTCCTGAAATGGAGAGATGTGGGATGGTCCTCCCTGGCAGCTCCCAGGCAGCTTGGAGATTGTGAAAGTAAACAACTGATACTTCACAGTTTTCGGTAGGTTAGGTGGACTAAATGCATCTTTAACTTATAATTTTTTCTATTTGTGATGGGTTTATTGTAAGTCAAGGTGCACCTGTATTTCTCTTTCCATGATGAAAAAACAGATATTTGAGTGATTGCTGTTGAGAGTAAATGCTACCTTGATTTATTGGATAGGGGGTAGGGTTTCTCTAGCCTGTGCCTCCCCAACGCTCTGTAGAAACTTTCCAAAATGAGACTAATTTTAATTGTGATTTCTGAATATGGAGACATCTTGTTATAAATATGTGTCTCTTTAACTCAAGTTACCATCTTTATAATTTTATTTTCTGTTCATTGGCATGATGGCAATTTCTTTGTATAATGAAAATTTCAAACATATGGAAAATTGTGTAATGAACACTCATTCATCTATAATCTAATATATTCTAGATTTTGCATTTACTAATGGTCTGCTTTTCTTGTTGTTGATATATTTTATATCATTTATTCTAAATTTATTAGGGCGTTCCCTTACAACTAGCTATATAGCTACCCTGAAAGATGATTTCTACTGAAAGAAAAGATGCATTTGAGACTTTCCCTTAAATTACTACATTTCAGATTAAGGAATGAGCATTAAAGTCATCTTTGATAGTAGCAATAGAGTTTATTATTAGTATTTGCTTTTTTTTGGTTAAGCATCATGATAGGCTTATAGATTTTTAAATATTAAATTGCATAAATCAGTTAGAGTTATTATTCTTTCTGATGCTCAGATTGTTCAACTTTAAATAGTAGTAGCTCACCGGTTTTCTTCTGTCTTGGTTATCTGTTTCTCTGGGGGCAGAAGGCGTGATTTATAAGGAAGGGCTGTGGTCACAGAGACTAGGAAATCGGGCATGTAGAGAAGGCTTATAGGTGGAATGATAACAAACGTCGTCACATTTACCAACAGATGGTGGAAAGAGAAAGCTGAGATTCAGCCAGAAGGGAAATATGAAGCTTTATTTTGACATGCTACTGTCTGCTTTAGATACTAAGAATGATTTTTAATGAATACCTATAATCGGTTTGTTCTGCTACCCATTGAGTTGCACAGAGCTGCCGGAGCTCAACATTTTTATTCACATTTCTACCTGAATAAATGGAGAAGTGAAAACATTCTCAAGAGCATTTTGGTTTTTCAAAGAAAGATGATTTGTAATAGAAAAATATCTTAAGCTGAGCGTGGTGCACACATTTTTAATTCAGTAGCCCCTGAGACTAAGGCAAGAGGATCTTGAGTTCAAAGCCAGTCTCAGCAACTTAGTGAGACCCTGACTCAAAATAAAGAATAAAAACAGCTGGACATGTGTTTCAGTGGTTAAGTGCCCTTGGGTTCAATCCCTGGTTCAAAGAAAAAAAAAGAAGAAGAAAATAAGAATATCTTAAGATAATGTTAATTACCTTCCAATATATTCCAGTGTTTTCTGAATTCATTGCCAAATAAATGCTTAATGAAAAATATAACTACAACTTTTTCCTTATTGTTATGGTCTGAATGTGAGGTGTCCCCCAAAAGCTGATGTGTGACATTTTGAGAAAGTGAAGGAGAAATGGTTGAGTTAGAAAGGCCTTAGCACAACCAGTGAGTTAATCCCATTATAGGGGTTGGCTGGCAGCTGAAGGCTGGTAGGCTGTGGCTGGAGGAGGTGGGTCACTGGGGCCTGCCTGTGGGTATATATTCTGTATCTGGCATGGAGTCTCTGCTGTACTTCCCTATGTGATGCCCTGAGCTCCCTGCTGCCTGGAGCCATGACATACAGCCTCCCCTTGGGGCCACAGGATTGGAGCCAGCCTTCCATGGACTAGGACCTCTGAAACTGTGAACCCCTAAATAAACCTTTTTCCTCTTAAAATTTATTCTTGTCAGGTACATTTGTCAGAGCGGTGAAAAACCTAACTAAAACACTTATGGAAATGACTATTAAAATTTGTATTTCTGTTGGGTTTCAAACCCTACACAAGAATACTTAGTTTTTAATACTTAGGCAGGAGGAAATCAAACTATTTGGGTCATTTGGCCTGTCAATATTAAAGGAGTAGATAATTTCAGTGCAGAGAAATGTAAATCATCTGCACAATTCAAATTATAAGACTAAAAACTGAAAGCCCAATTCCAATCATACAAAAACTAAGTACTAAAACATTCTAAACCTTAGGAGAAAGATGACATCAAGAATAGTATTTAATGCTCATAAAATTTTCTTTGATTATTTGTGTACCTTCTTGTATTACCCATAAAATACTGTTCTTAAAATGATAGCCAACTGCAACAAATAGTGGCAATTTTCCAATTCACTGAGATGAGACAACAATAAAGTAAACCTAGGCAGGAAGGTTGCCACAAGTATAAGTGGAAGGATTTGGTGCCTTACAGCCATTACCAGGTGGGTCATTATCAACCCTGTGAAGTTTCAGGAGATCTGTGTTTAAGCGTGGAAAGAGAAGGCTTGCATTCATTATTAACAGCAATAGTAATAAAAAAAAAAGTGTCAACACATTGTATCACCACATTCTGTTCCTAACATTTATAAATATAGTCTCTAACTACAAATAATTTACCCTACGTCAAATAAAACCAAACCAAACAAATAAAAACAAAAATTATTTATATTTCATTTCTTGACTTTTAAAATCCTTCCTACTGGGCTGGAGTGGTGGCTCAGTGGTTTTGGCGCTTGCCTGGCAAGCGCGAGGACCCGGCTTCAAACCCCAGCACCACGTACACAACTAAGTGTTGGAGTAATGGAGGCCATGCGAAAAATTAAATAAAGTTGTTTCTCTCTCTGTCTCTCTCTCTCTGTCCCCTCTCTATTAAAATCCTTCCTACTTTTAAATTGTACTTTTGTGTAAAAAGATAGATTGAATAAAATGTATTAAGATGAATGTATGCTCTTACTAGACTCTTTTGTTAGAAACAAGGCTACAGAGGATGAGAAAAACAATAAGACAACCTCCCGCCAAAGGTCGAGCAGGGGAGGCTGCACTGTATCACCTGGTTCGATAATACCTCAATAAAGTTCACCATTACTTCTTTATTATAGTATATGGGTGCTACTAAGAACACTAACCGTGAGAAATAAATGAAGGTGGCTTCAGATGTTGCAGATGACAGTGGGAAGCCAGGTTTAATTCACTCTTACAAAGTCTTCTTGAACTGTGTGTGTCACTTCTAGAAATTGTACTGACTTTTGAAAACATAAAATGTTCTTGCCACTGAGAACTAATTAAGAAGTCTGGCCCTCTGTGACTGAGCTCATTTTGTTCAGGTTGACTGAATGCTCAAGTTTGACTCAAGATGCTCATCCAATGTATTCTGTGACCAACCATTTCAGCTGGATTAAGGAAATTGACTAGCGTGACACTTTAGTGACATATTCCACAAGAATGAAATTCAAAGTCCGTAAACGAGACTGTCACCAATTCACCACTTCCTGTTTTTAGGAAGCTTGAACTGCAAAAGTTAGTTATGCCTCAGAAGGAATCCAAAGTGATCTCAGGCTACCATTAGCCAATAAAAAGGGTGTGCTACCTCCTAACATCATGGATCTTACAAACATCAGGAGAAGTGAAAGAAGCCAGACATAAACGGCAACAGCTGTAGCAAAACAAAGCAAAACAAAAATTCCAATAGTTTCACTTTTGCAGGGCTGCTATGTGACTATTGTGTTAAGTTTGCAAGACCTGCTAGGTGCAATTCACCTTCTTTACTACACAAGCTCGGTAAAGACGCGAGTTCAGCTTAGGCTGTCTAACCAAAGTTTGCTCATTCAAGCTCTAGGGTCTCATTGTGTCAAGTGTGTTTACAGCAGGAAACTAGAGAAGTCTGGTCTTCCATGAGGGTCAGACCATGAGTCTGGGCCTTAGGAAATTATTCATTAAACAAATATGAACTGAGTGCTTTCTGAGCACCAGACTCTCTTACAGACGTTGGATGTACATACACACATGAACGACTAACTAAGGTCTCCGCTATCGAGGATCTTACATTCCAGGAATAGAAAAGAGAAGATGACAAGCAGCTTAAATACAAATTCATAGTCAAGCAATGACAAAAGACTGCAATCCCAGTGACTAAGGAGGCTGAGGCCAGAGGACTATGAGTTCAAGGCCAATTGGGCAATTTAGCTAGACCCCGCCTCAAAATAAAAAATAAAAAAGGCTGTAGCTTAGTGATAATGTACTCCTGGGTTAGATCCCTAGTCTGAAAAAATAAATAAGTAAATGCAAAAAATGCTCTCAGCTAGTGGTAAGTATGATATGGGGAAGGCCATTTAGATGGAGAGGTCAGAGAAAGCCTCTCTGAAGATGTGACATTTGATTTGTGACCTGAATGAAGAGGCAGAGCCAGCCGAGCAGAAAGCCAGGGAAACAGTGAACCAGGTAGACAGACCAGCAAGCCAAAGCCCTGGAGCAGAGAAAAAGGTTGACGTGCTTGATAAACACAAAGAAAGCCAGTGTGTCCTGACCAGAGGGGACTTGTAGGGACATTGTATGAGAAAACACAGTGGACAGTTTTGAAGGCATTTTAGTGAGAGTGAGTTTGATTCTAAGCACAACGACAAGCTGTTGGAGGGTTTTAAGGACAGGTAGAGCAGAGATGGCTAAGGAGGAAGGCTTGTGACATATCTGGAGGTAGAATTGTTCAGATATACGGATTAAATGGTGGAGAAGAGGGAAAACAAGGAATTAAAAATAGGAGCTTGGTGTTAGGAGCAATGGATGGTGGCAATAATGATACCAAAAACAAGCTGAAGAAGATTTGGGGGATTAACAAATTTGGGGAAATGAATTCATTTTGGATAGGTTGAGTTGGAGCTGTGTTTAAAAGCCATTTCATAAATGAAGATATTTGACTTTTAAAGATGAAATTATATGGCTTGAAGCTCAACATCATCACTTAGGTGGAAAATAAACCCAAGTTTGTGCCTTAAAATGGATGTGGACTAACTACAAATATGTATTTCAATAATAAGGATGGAATTATGAGAGCCAACGGAGGTACTTCTAATATCATCCTATTGAATTCTTAAGGGAGAAACCACAGGAAGGAATTTTTGAAAAGAGAATATATCCATCCATAAATGTCTATGGCAGAACATTACCAACTATTTGTAAGACTGCTAAGTGCAACGATCTGGAATTTCTCAAAACCTACAATAACGGTGCTAATACATTGTTGGCAGTTTTCTGATATCTGGCAGTATGTTTTAAAAGGCAATTTGATGATATTGATTAAAAGTATAAATATGTAGGCTTTTAGGCAAGGCAATATCACTTCTATAAACTTATTTTAAAATATTTACACAACGGCACAAGGGTACTTATTTTAGCATTGATCTGAAAAGAATTTTAATATGCATAGCTAGAAGACTGATTAAATAACTTATAGCTTCTTATGCATAAGGGAATTGTATACAACCAATAAAAATAAGAAAGATCTTTATATACTAAAATTTATTTACATGTGTATATAAGTGTGTGAAAATTTGAGTTATAGCAAATAGTCTAATCTCATTTTGAAAAAATAAAAAATCGGGAAGAAAAGATTAAATTGTGGTTAATTTTCTTCCATGACTGGAATATTTTCATGATATTTAGAAAGTTGTGGTAATTGTATATTACTTTGCAATAGAAATGACCCATAAAAATATTTTTCAGTCATCTGATACAAAATTCATATAAAGTATATGAAACGTAGCTTTTCAGTGTTAGGAATGAAGAGGTCAAAAAGTCACAAGACTGAGTATAGTTTTGAGAAAGCTGTAAGTTTTGTTAAAAAGTAAGGGGCAGGAAGACAAGTGGAGAAGATGATTTGGAGTATAAGTTTGAAAGTGGATTTAGAATAGATGTACTATAGATCCCTGCTTAACATCTGAGTTCTTTTCTTCTCTCTGATATAATTTCCTCTGACAAAATTTTTGTCATGGTTGAGACATTATAGAAGTTCTAGTTTTTCAAAAGTATTGAAAGATTTTGATAAAGATACTGAATTGTTTTTAGGTTCTAATTATTTTGTATGAGATTATAAAGGTGGGCCAGAAAAAGGTTACTAATGTCACAAGAATAGCTCGCATGATGAAGATTATTTTTAAAAAAATGGATCACAGAAATGTCAATTCTTCCAAAGTTAGTGTATATATCTCATGCAATTTTAGTTAGAATCTCAAAAGAACTTCTTTCAACTAAATTGCTTTTAGAAGAGTATATGTCTCAGAATATTAATTATAAAAAACCAGAATATTGTAGGAAGACTCTTTTCTTCTAAATGATATGCATCCTTTAAAACTATTATATTGAAAAGAGTATTTTCTTTGACTTGAGAGTAAATAATTGATCACTGGAATTAAATACAGCATAAGGAAATAAATCCCAATCTACTTGATACATATTTAATTTGAATATGAAAAGTGGGTAATAAGTTAATAAATGGTGCGGCCACAATTGACTTTTCACAAGCAAAAAATAAAGTTAGAATCCTACCTCAACACATGCATAAAAATAAATTACAGAATGGTTAAACACTTATATGAAAAACATAAAATAATAACAAGCTTGAATAAAGTTCATATACATGTATTAACTAAGGGTTAGAGAGCTTTAAAACAGAGAAGATATCCACAAACTATAAAGGCTTAATTCCATAAAATTATAATATGCTTTTATGGCAAAGCTATCATCAACATAGTGAAAGATAATATTTGAAAGCATGTGAAATATAATGTTACAAATTAATTTTTAAAAACCAGACAATCCCAATAAAAAAATTGATGAAGATCTAAAAAAAAAGGCAATTCAAACTGGAGTAAATCCAAATGGTCAATAAATATATAAAAGATGCTAAAGAACCAATAAACCACTGCTTTCTTAATATTACAGTGTGTAACAAGTATGTCTTGAGAAGTATGTTGTAATAGCCTCATTCATCGCACTGGACATGTAAGGGGCAGAGTTTTGAAAAAATAATAAGGAATATGTGGTCATTGATAACAACAGTATATATATCATAAATATACATGTATGTGTGCAAAAGTGATGTGATGAAAGAATTGTCACTAAAATACAAATTATACTTATCTTTAAATAGTAGGGTTTGAAGTTAGTTTAACATTCTTACACTTTTTGAAGTTTTTTTTTTTTTTAAAGAGAGAAGGACAGTGAGAGAGAGAGAGACAGAGAGAATCAACTTTTATTGAGTTTTTCACATGGCTTTTGTTGCTCTGACACTTAGCTGTGTAAGTGGATGCTGGGGTTTGAACCCCTGTACTTGCGCATGCTGGGCAAGCTCTGTAGCCGCTGAGCCACTGCTCCAGACGTAAAGTTTTTTTTTTTAATAATTTGTGTAATACCATGTCATCAACTAAAATGTGACAAAATAAATTCTTATGAAACTCAATAACCACACAAATATACTCTTCTTTCACCCTGTCCTTCCCTACAATCATTCCCAATTCAAGTTTGATTGGTTTGGTTTTGTCTTAATGGGAATTGGGATGGAGTACAAGTGGAGGATTAGAAATTTGAAAGCATGCCCACTGTGGAAACAGGCTATTGGATGCCTCTGAATGAGATTCAGATAGAATGACATAATACAGCACTTCTAAAAGTTTCCATTTCATCTTTTCTCATTCCTATTTTAGTAACCTTTGACATTTAGAGAAACAAAAGCCTACAGTCATTTCACTCTTCTCTCCCCCAGGACCTCAAGTAACAGTTGTCCGAGAAGATTTTGTGCCACTGATAGCAATGATAATCTGTAACCTGCCTTGCCTGCTATTGAGTACAAGACAAGACAACAGAAAGTAGAGGCAAGTCAGTCTTGTCTTGGCCACATCATTGGACACATCCTCCCTGAATTTCAGATTTACAGCCCCACTCCCACCCTAGGATCATCCACAAGCTGAAATCTGAACTGACACCATCTATCCTGCTTGCCTGACTGCTTATAAAGACTAGTTGTAACTAGGCACAATGTGGGCTACAATGTAAGCTTGTGTTACTAATAACAAGTGGGATGTTCAGCAGTGAGGGACAAGAAGTGCCCTTTATTCCCATTTGTGCTACCGGAAAAATAGACATACATAGAACCAGGGCCATGTTAAGTTTTTTAAGGCAATAAAAGTGTTTTGAATTCCTAAACTTCCTACGAGTTTCAGTTTTATAAAATGTGCCATCTATTTTCTTTCTTTTCCCTCAAATCTTTTAGCATCACTTAAATCTTTTAGTTCAGCCTGGCTCTTTCCCTTGTGGAGAGGCCAGGGAGGGTTCCCAGCATATGCTTATGCAAGAATAGGGATGTTTGCCTTCTTTCCAACCTTGCCCCCGCACCTCCTCATCATGCAAAGCTGAGAAGCAGCAATACTATACTGATCCTCCAGAACCTCCTGTGTGCAAATTCCAAAGAGTTTTGAGTTCTGAGGGGGTAGGAAGTACAGGGACAAACAGGAATCATGCTCCTTCCCTCGCCAAGTGTTCCAAGGCTAAATCCCCTTGGTCTCCGTGCCTACCTTCCACTATACTCAGAATGTGACCCTGGCACCCTCTCCCTATTGTGGAACAGAAGAGAAGTCACGTACTCAGCAGCCAGGATTGTACTCGACAGTAACAATTTTGAGCAGGCACCTGGTGATTAGGAGGCAGCCAGAATTTGTCCTAGTAAACTACACATTTATTGCTACTGTATGAGAAGTTCTTGACTAGGGATAAGTAGAGGAATAATCTCAAGTCCCTGACCAAGAAGAGTAGATTTTCTATCAGGATAGTCAGGTAAATGATAAAATAATGAGACCTGACGATTACCATAATAGTAAGGTTTGATGGAGTATAAGAAAACTGATTTAGCTATTCTAACTGGGACAGGAGAATAAGGGAAAGGGGGGTGAGAATATTTGGAGAGAAAATTGATATTTGAGCTGAGATTTAAAATACAGCAATTTATGTAGCAGAGAAGCTGAAATAAAGGAGATGATGAATCTGCAAGAACATCATGTGCAAAAACAAGAAGCATGAGAGCGTATTTCAAGGCTCAGTGGTAATTCTGTGTCTCTGAGGGGTGGAGAAAATGTGGGCAGTGCCTGGAACTTCAGATAGTACGTGGATGTGAGCAGTCTCTTTATCTTGCTAAAGAGCTGTAATAGGCTTTTTTTTCTGGTCATAAGCTTTTTAAGAACAGACATATATATAGATTTTTAGAAATACAAGAATGGTCACAATGACAGAGACCAATTAGGGAACCATGATGGTGGGTGCCGAATTATTGGTGGATGTTGGATGCAAAGAAATAGCTAAAGAGAAAGCAGTTTCCATCAGGTGGAAATCATACAAGCTCAAATCATACCTTGATGAAAAGGATGGGACAAGTGGAAAAATATTTATATAAAGAATGAGTTTAACTTGGCAACTGACTAACCATGTAGGGGTAAGAAAGAAAGAAAGGTGTGAGTTGAAAGTAGATCTCTTCCCATTACTAAACTGCAATGTTTGAGAAGCACTAGGATGTTTTCCCAGCTCATGACACAATCAGGTTGATCTTGTCTATGACTTGGGTACCTGGGAGACTATTATATTGACTTGGATTGATCTGATGATTCAATCATGTGCCTTTCACTCTTCAGTTGATACAGACTATTTATAACTTTTGGTATGTTGTATGATAACTAATGTGAATATTTTATGGGAAATTGTACCCCAATATGGAAATGACATGTTTAGTTTGCAAAACTGTAGAATTCCCAAGTGAGAATCTTCAAGCATTAGCATCCATTTCCAGGATAGCTTAAGAGGCTGTGCCAAGGCTCAGACAGCCTTCCAGAAATAAGTCCTCACCTGTTCATGTCAAGATAGACACAACAGGAGGTGTACTATCATGTTTTAAATCTGGTTAAGGTGTAATGTCATACATCTTAAGGCATTTGCAGAGATGTGTTGGGAAGGAGCAGGGGGAGAGATACGGGTGGGTTATTGGGGTGGGGGGAGTTCTTGGGGATAAATCTAATTTTCAGAATTTATATATATACATTATATTATTTCATTAGAAGCTTGTTTGATTGTTCAACAAATAAATTTCTGAATAAAATGAAAAAAAAAAGATAGACACAATAGCAGTAGGAATGCAGCAAGGACAAAAAAGTGAACAGTCTGTCACCCGAAATTCTTCATGGAACAGCAAGCAACACTCTGAAAAGGTAAAAGAACCAAGCGACCAAAAACAAACCAACCATACCTTGTTTCTTGGTTCCTTTACATCTTCCTAGTCAAAAATGTGTCTAGATGGGCTGGAGTGGTGGCTCCACTATTAAGGTGCATGCCTGGCATACACAAGGACGCACGCAGGTTCAAACCCCAGAACCACAAGGCAACGTAGTGTTGGAGCAATGAAAGCCAGATGAAAAACTAAACAAAAACTGATTCTCTCACTGTCCCTCTCTCTCTCTTTAAAAAGAAAATGGTATCTAAGTGAGTCTATGCACAATTTATAATAATGGCTCTAGAGATTGTGAGCTTGCTGCTAGGGCCTAGCAACTATATTTCTGGTAAAATCAAGTATGTTCTTCTGGAAGACTCTTGTATTTTTTTTATATGTAAAGTCACTATAGTTTGCTTCCTTTTTCATTTTTATCTGATGCCTTGTAACTATCAATTTCACTACTTGGAGTTTTTCTTAGGCAAATTGGTGGGAGCAGTGGTTGCTAGTGTATTTTCTGAATGAAAAACACGACTCCAATGTTCATGCCAGGATTAGGAAGGCTCAGGCCTCCTTCACTGTTCTCATTTCTTGACAGAACAAAAGAGACCATTGAAATTATGGGTCACCAAAACCCAACTCTGCCCTTTTAGCATCTCTGTGACCTTGTGCAAGTCCAGCAATATCTTTGTACCTCACTTTCTTCACCATTGGAAAGGGATAATAATAGACCTAATTGTAGAGTTGTTGCAGAGATTTAATTAGTCAATACATGCAAAGCCCTGAGACCAGCATCTCATATAGTGTCACATGTAACAGTTGCTGAGACTGTTGTTGGCCTTGCTATTCATTCTGAAAATTTCTCCCTGAGATGGGCAATATCAACA
Organism: Aplodontia rufa; assembly: GCA_004027875.1. Taxonomy (NCBI): domain Eukaryota; kingdom Metazoa; phylum Chordata; class Mammalia; order Rodentia; family Aplodontiidae; genus Aplodontia; species Aplodontia rufa. Next base: position 130,703 of record PVKS010000409.1, read on the forward strand.
GTTGCATCTTGATGCCAAGAGGATTTTTATTGAGTTGCTATGATTGAAAAATAAATCAATAGTGATTTTTAATCTCCTCCTATTTTTAAGTCCACTAATTGGTTTCTGGTTTTCTTCTGCATATACTTTGGTTCTGCCCTCCCAGGAGACAAAAACTCAACACACAGGCAAAGCACTATAAAGCAGCCCCCAGACCTTATTCCATTTTAGTTTCCCTCAATTTCTTTTGTTTTCATTGTGGAAACATGCAATTCTTCAAAATGTTTATACAGAAGAAACCTCTTTAAAACACACAAAAGGGTATGAGATTTTGGGTCCTATAAGAGGAGAAAGCATCCTTCCCCAACTGTTTAAAAAGAATGATCATTCCATCCCAAAATAAAAATTCCGAAACAAAGGAGAATTATGCCAGCTATGTTGACACATCACAACGACAGAAAGAAGTCCTTGTTCTCTGAGTATAAATTTCACTTTTTTGTTTTACACTTCCAAAAATCTACTCATGTAAAAATACAGTACCAGAACATTTTAATAAGTATGTCTGCATTGCCATTGGTTGATTTTGTACATTGTAGATTTCTTTCGCTCAGAGTTTCCTGCTGTTTTATGACAGGAAAATGAAGGGAATTGGGGCCTTCTGAAGAATTCCAAGTCCTTCAGCAGCAGGCTTGAGACCTGAGTCAAGGCAGAGGTGCAGGCTTCTGGGTTCCTACCCCGGCCCCTGCAGTGGCTTGCAGAGAGCCTTTGGGCAAGTCCCTTTGCTTCTGCCTGCTTCGCGCTTCGTGGCTAAGGTGAGGCTATTAATGCTCAACTCCCTCACGGAAGGGTTGAGTAGATTAAGTAATTAGGAAACTAGAGTCTCTTCCCTTGTAACCCTTAGGAAATAAGAATTTAATCAAATGATTTGTAAGTGTGCTGGAAAACTAAAACTGAGAATGAGAGCTGCACAGAGAAGAAATTTGGTTGCCAGCACATAACACTGACGGGGTCGAGCTTCTTCACTTTACCTAAGCAGAGAAAAGCACTTAATCACACATTATTTTCCAATAAATTCTTCTCTCTTGTTCTTTCTATTCTGTGTCATACATACACACACACACACACACACACACACATACATACACATACGTGTGTGTGTGTGTGTTGTACACAAAGATCCTTTTCTCATTCATTTCTATTTTACAGTACTTCATATATTTCATTTCAAAACAGGAACCTTCCAAATAAAATCATCAGCTTTAAAAAATGTTTGAAATAATTAGGTTACAAATTCTGGAGCCCTTTAATACAGCTGCAATTCTATAACTATCTGTGCATTCCATGGATGGCCCTATTAAATGTACCAGGCACCAATGTTGCCGGCTGTCAGGAAGCAAAATGAAAAATAGTTTTAATAGCTGCTCTTTGACCTGTTTTATATTTTATGTCAATTATAACAGCACACAACCATGCATAATTATGAAGCATAGATGCATTAAAATGTACACATAATTTGTGTTCTTATGGCAACCATTGCATTAGGCTCTAGAAAACAAACCTATTGTTATAAGTCATTTGTACATTAATATATTGGTATTAAATATCGAAGACAGATTTGTCTATCCATCTGTTTTGAGTCATTGTAAGTAAATATATCTTTTGCGAGGGGTGGACAAAATCTCTACATAAATGCACTGTAGGTGCCATCTGTACCATATATTATAATACAGAGTTTAGCACCATCGTGCATAGCAGCTCCAGCAAAGACAGTGCCATGTGATTGTCATTTGAATGTCATTTTTAAAAGATGATCTGGTATATGGACAGAAGGAGGAATTTTTTTTTCTGGCACTGCCATGAAAATTCCTTCATTTGACTATCCTGTGGTTTTTGGATTTCTCTCTTAAAAGCTTATATTTTTCCAAGGATAAGAGGGAAATAATTAGTTTAATGCTGGGTATGTGAACAAAAATAGTCTGTTTCCTTTATAGCAAAATTGTTAAAATACCAGGGGAAAAATTGCTTTAAAATATCTGACAATCATAATAGTAAACCTGAGAAGCAAGGGACAAAAGAAAAAAAAATCACCTTTCCATGCTACAGATGAAGAAACCAAGGAATTAAAAAAAACTACTAAATGACAACACAGAGTTATCAAGAACTAGATAACTCTAATTTTAACTTTTCATAATTCTTCAATTTTATGGATAAGGAAATTGCTGGGGTGGAGGGCATAGGAAGGCAATAATAAATTAAAAATTGACATCCTAGTTTCAAGTTGTTCCATTAAATGCCTGGATATGCATAATTTCGGAGGAAGCAAGCCCCCACCGTCCTGTCAAGTTTAACCCTATTTCTCTACCGCTGAACAATTGCTTTGGATATAAATCAGACTTTACTTCCTCTCAAAATTAGGTCTGCTCTGGAGGAAGACAAATCAAACAATGGGTTGAGTGATGGGAAGTGAAGGGGGCCATGAACTGTTCCCCTGAGCCCCAACTGAATCAGACACCATGTGTTTCTACTGACTTCACTTCAAGAAATAACATTGTTTTATTTGGGTGACTTAGGAGAACTACAACCATTTTAACATGGTTTCTGAAGGTTAATCGGAAATATTTCATTTCTCTGTGTTTTGTTTCTTTTGTTAATATTCAGTAAGTGTACATGTTTAAACTTTTATCCAGTTTTTATTTAACTGGACTTTGAATTCTGGGACATTTCTATGATGATTTCAATTTATAGTGAGTACTTAATTCACCCATCCATTAAGCAGTTTATGACATTATTTCAGAGGTATCACCCAGATTTTTTTTTAAGCTTTGATTCAGTTCATTACTAAAAGTTTCTCTAGGAGCTTTAAGATATTTGTCTCTAACTGTATTGTCTTTAATCAAATAAAATTAAAATATTTCAAAGAAGACTGGCAATTTGAAGAACTGTTTTTTTAAACTTGTAAAACTAAAAAAAAAAAATTGCTCTGAACCAATATACCCCAGATAAGGAAAACAACTTTGTGAACAGAAAGATAATGATGGAAGAAAATAGAAACAATGGGAGAATAAGGAGATGGATGGAGAATGAAGAAAATATAGGCATGAGCAATTAGAGAGACTAATTAGAGAGAGAGACTAAGAAAGAATCCATTGACTTCCACTCCCACTCCAGCAATGGCTGACAAAATTCAGACAGCAGGTACACAAGCACAGTGGAATCCATGTCTTTCACTCTCAATACTGAAAGTTTTGGATAGTTCTGGAATGTGTCATGGGGCATCCTGATATCACAAGGGTCCATGCCCCACAATGAGAGTATTGTGGACAAGATTTTGATCCCCACCCAGGCACTGAGAAAAAAGTGGAGTTGAGAGGTAAAGAAGATCACACAGCCAGTCCAAGACAGAAAGATGTGCTCCCTTTGAGTAATACTGAGGCACACTTAATTTAAAATCATATGCTTTTCAAATGCTAAATGTTAAGAGATTGCAAATTTGTGGAACATGGCAAATAGCTCCCCATAAGACAAATCACTGAATAGTGTCTTTAGGATGAAAATAATATAATCAATCCTAGATTATTTACGCATTGTTTTTAGCACTATTTCCTCAAATTCATTTTCACAACACAAAATTCACATTTGTTTAACCCACAAACATTTGACAACTATATCTGCAAGTCTCTCACTCCCATCTGCTAAGATCGAGTTTTAAGCTTTTAAAAAAATTATTATTATTGGTTTATTCTACCCATTTAAATTCATACAGGAGTGGTCTTTTTGCCTTCTATTATACCCGAATATGTTGTATGCTGATTTAACAACACAATTCACTGACTTCCAAAGCTGCTTCATTTTTCTACACTTAATTATCCAACCCAACTAAAATTAACTTTTCAAAATAACATTCTTTCACATGCTAGTTATAAAACTAACTACAAAGAAAGTTCTATACATTTTGGTGCATATTTCAGACCAAACTGCTTAAATTGATGGAACATCTTTGCCATTATATTTAAGAATCTTGGATTTGTCTCCAATTTGTTTTCTTAGCATAACTTCTTTTTCTTTGTGAAATCTACCAGTTTTTCCCCTATCAAAATATTATTAGTCAGCTTTTCATCACTGTCACCAAAAATACCTGATATGAACAATTTAAAGGAGTAAAGATTATTATTGGTCGCAGTTTCAAAGGTTTCAGTCCATGGTCATAGAGTTTCATTGCTTTCAGCCTGAGGTGAGACAGAGCGTCAAGGTGGAAGGGCATTGCAGAAAAGTGCTCTGCAGCACAGGGCAGCTGGAAGCAGACAAGGAGGTGAGAGGGCGAAGGGGCCAGGGACAACATACAGACCTTAAGAGCATGTGCCCAAAGATGTGCTTTCTCCCATCATGATCCGACCATTTGCCTACAGTTTCCACCACCACCCAGTGGCCCATTCAACTGTTAATGGATTAATCCACTGAAGAGGCCAGAACCCTCATGATCTGGTCATTTCCCAAAAGCCTCACCTTTGAACATTGCTGCATTAGAGACTGAGCCTTCAATGAGTCTTTGTGGGGAGGGACACTTCAGATCCCAACCACAAGATTCTGCCCCTATCCCCAAAAGGCTCATGTTCATCTCATAATGAAAACTGCATTTAGTCCAACTTTAAGAGTCCCCAGCATTAACAATTCCAGCATTTCTCTAAAGTCCAAGTCATAAATTTCCTATGCTACTTAAAGTAAATTCCTGTGAGACTATAAAAACCAAAGATCACCTTACATACTTACAATATGCAATGGCACAGAGTAAACGTTTGCTTTCCAAAAGAGAGGAATAGGGGCACAGAAAGAAGGGAAGGGCTCAAAGCAAGATAGAAGCCAACAGGGTAAATGCTAACTCCTGTAGCTCCACATCCAGCACCGGGGGCATGTGGTGGCAAGATGTGAGCCCAAAGGGCTGGCGCAGCTCCACGCCCATGGGCCTGTCAGTTACAGCCCACACAGCCTCTCTCCAAGGTGGCTTTGTTCACTGTCATCAGCTGTTCTCAGCAGACTCCCTATGTCTGGCATCTTCAGCTTCCTGGAGTCTCCAGTGCAACTCTGGCTTCACTCTCACTTCACAACTGCCCTACAGGGGTTCTGACCCTGACACACTGCCTGGCCTCAGAGGTCTTCCTGTGAAATATCTGTGGAAGCTTCCATGATCCATAGCATGACCCTTGCACTCTTCATGCCTCAAAACAAACACCAAGCGGATGAGGCCAAGTTCTGTGGCCAGCGATAGAAGTACATGGGTCCCTGTGGATCACTGCTGAAGAATTCTCGGGTGGCTGGGTGGCAGAGCACAGAGAAACAACTCCTGAGGAAGCAACTTCCTAGGCGGCCGTCCGGAAGCTCTCTTTTTTTCACTTTTGCACCCTTAGTCTGTCATGGGTAGGGCTCTTTGCTATTTATCTCTGCAAAAAGTACTTATTTCCTTTTTAATGGCACTAATCTTTTCAGCAACCACTTTATTTAGCCCCATTTTTACCTGTGCTTTTCCAGTCAAATTGCAAAAATTTCAAATCTTACTGCTTTTCTTCTTGCTTCTGCTTCTCACTGTAAACCTGGCTAAACATCCTCAGCAATACTGATGCCATTGCCTAAATGCTCTGCGGCCTTGAAATTTCCTCCAACAGGTTATCTAGTTCAGCACCTTTAAATTCAGTCTCGTGAGAAGTTTCTGGGCATATACAGAATGTAGACAGGTTCTTTACGAGAATGGAACATGTGTGGAGTCAAGTTCAATTCCCAACACAGTTTTCATTCCTTTCTCATGAACAGTCTTTACTGTCTACATTCCTGTGTGCATTCTGGACTTCTGAGATCAGAATTGTCCACTAAACTCTCCTTACAAAATTCTAAGACTTTTCCAGCCTGCATATCCAAACTTTTCCAAACTCTTCAGCAAATAAGTTCCAAAGATTTCTGTTCATTAGATCAGGAATAGCCACAGCAACAATCTTCCTTCTTGGTACCAATTTTCTGTGCTAGAAGCTTTTCATCACTGTGACCTAAATACCTGATAAGAATAACTCAAGGAGGAAAGATTTATTATGATTCATGGTTTCAGAAGTTTCAGTCCCTGTTGAACTGGCTCCATTTCTTTGGACCTAAAGTGAGGCAGAACATTATGGAGGAAGTGCATTGCAGAGGAAAAACCTCCTCAGTTCATATGGCAGCTGGGGAGGAAAGAAGGAGAGATAGAGACAGAGAGAGAAAGAGGGAGAGATAGTCCAGGAACAAGATATAGCCCCAGTGCATGCCCCTAATGCCTTACTTCCTTGCATATGACCTATCTGATTTCAGTTTCCCTCCCAGTAGTCCATTCCAACCATTAATCCATCAAATAGATTAGTCCACTGACGAGGTCAGAGCCCTCATGTTCCAATCATTTCTCAAAAGCCCACCTTTGAACATTACTGCACTGGAGACTAAATTTTCAGCACATGAGTCCTTCCTTGAAAGACATTTGAATCCAAATCATAACCATCTCCATCTCTACTTTGTTACCCAAAAAACAGAACAAAGCAATACAACAGTTTGTTTAAATACAAAATCTGTTGTCTATCATACATACCAGCCCACATATCACTTTGCTAAAATCTACTTGGATCATTTTGAATTCTAAAGAACTTTAATGACAAAATTTTATTTCTAAAATGTATTGACATATCTATTATCAATTTGACTGACCCATTAAACATTGACTTGTCCATTATCCATTCAACATATTTAGGGTTAATAGAAATATTTACACATTTGGCATGAGTTAGCATATCAGGAGCCTGGCTTCCCTTTGATATTATAATATATGCAACATTAATGACAATGATCCTAGGTTCCACACTGGAGGAGGCATACCTGTCAATCTGTCCCCTGCTAAACTTTAGGTTGAAACATGGAGCCCCTATTGAATGGACAGAACCAATCAGTAAGCATGAAATACATACTACAGTTTTTCAGAACTTTAGACTTGGGGTAGAAGATCACTGAAGCATTAGCATGCATATCCACATTTAATTGAAGAATAATTATCACACAGCTCATTAGAACAAAAGGTGACAAGTAGGATTTGGGATTTTGGATTTCCTTCCATCTTAAAATATTCTTTAAAAATTAGATGAAGCCCCCAAAGGATTTTTTTAATTTGGCAAAGAGGGAATTTTTGTAAAACTATGTGCAATTTGGTCTTCCAGTGTTTTTATACTCATCCTAGAAACAATATATGCATTAGAATACAGATTTTAAATTGTTTAAGTAACTCCCTGTGCAGTATAAAATATCACTGAATAGAAGACTGGGGATCTGTGTAAACTCTGCAGTTGAATATGATGGTATATTTTCAATAGCTGTATTTACTTTTCCTAAAAATCTAAACACTGAGGTTCTTTTGGGGAAGCCTATATAGTCTTCAAGTAAAAACATCCTGAAAGTTGTAGGAATTTTAGCTTTCAATGTTATTACAAATAAAAGAGTTATTGAGTGTCACTAGGTGCCAATGGTGTTTAGAATCAAAATATTAACCCCCCCAAAATTTATTGAACTTTATACTGGCTAGGTATCCCACTTAGTTGTCTATCTTGATTGAAGAAGAAAAAAGATAAAGAAAAACAAAGGGAGCGACAGAGGCTCAAGTTTGAAAAAGAACTCTCTGATTAGGAGCTTTTGTCATTTTTATAAAAATGGAACTTTCTGGGGTGATTTAAGAATAACGTGACCCTGATTAACCTAAGATACACAGGAAAAAAAAAGAAATCTACACCAGATCTCTGAATTTCTGAACCACCAATGATTCCGGAAAATAGGATGTCCACATGCTCAAATTATGGTTATTCAAACACTCAGGTGATAACGTCTGAATCATTTAATATGAGCAAACATTTGATATGAAGCTTATTTGGTAAAAATGAAAAGACTTGTTCATAATACTTGGAACCCTCTCTTGGGTTGATGGAGAAGATGAAACGAAGGAAAGCTTACCATTTGGTCCTAGACCCCACAAAAGGCTCAAGGGAGAAATCTCCAGCCACTGTCAGGTCAGACTAGGTTTGGGTCAATCATCTGCAGACAAGGTGGATCTGCAAAGCACTGTTGGCATTTGGGAGTTGCTGTGACAGGCTACAGATTTCATTCTCTTTAACTTGGTGGCCAGCCTGAGCTACTGCGGGAGTCCTTTCCCCCTAATCCATACTGTTCAATTGTCATGAAAGCTTGTAAACAGGAGCCTCCATCAGTTACCTCAGAGTGGTTTGAACAAACTAACATCATAACAAGAGTGTTTATGGAAAAATGCTTAAGCACTGAAGCAGAAAGGGCTTAGCACTGATCAGACCTCTCTTCCACCTTTATTCTTCACTGTTCACATTGAAATGCAAATATCAGCGCAGGGTTTCCACTGGCGTGCCACTCACAAATTGAAAAGCAGTTTTTATCTATGCAAATGTAAGCATGGTAATTGAAGTTAATCAATCAATGCTAGCTTTCACTAAAACCTTGAACATGATTGAATAAAGTAATTATCATTCAGCAGAAAATGATGAAGTTGTAGACAGCATGAACCTTATTAAAGGAGGATTTTGAGTCACAATGGCTTAATTTAGCTAACAGCCCAGGCTTAGCCCAAGCAACATACTACTCTTGCTGCCTAGAATTGTTTTAGGAAGAAAAACCAACAACAACAACAATAACGGGGGTAGGGAAAGGCGGAGGTAATGGTAAAGTGGGAGCTTTTATTATTATTTTTTTACAGTTCTTAGATTAATACAACGATGCTTGTCCTATTACAGAGAAGCCATAATTAGCACCCTGAAAAACTCCAAATAGATCAGAGACTAAAGATTGCTATGACATTTTTGATATGTCTGACAGCAACAATAGGCTCTTAACGTCACTATATTTTTAACACAAATGGATGAAATAAAATGAACATCTCAGAAGATTTTATAAAACAAACATAAAATTAGAGAACAATTTCTACATATGAAAATAACCTAATATTTCATAAATCTAATGCTACACTCTTTTAAAGGCATGATGTCAAACAATTTGTATTATTTATTGGTTTCAATAACAGAATGTAAGCTACATTTTGCTCAGCCTTTCAAATATTTCACTTTTCTGGAATACTACATATTCAATTACTTGCTCTGATTTTAAAAAGAAGGTGTTTTAGTATTAATTCTATGATTCTTTTTTCCAGTTTCTTTATACTCATCTCTTTTCATTTATGATTTAAATGTTTTTGAGCCTTTAAAAACAAAATTATTTTATTTAAGCAAGCATGTCTAGCACTATTCCCGAAAAAAAATCATTTCAGGTAGCATAAGAGAAATAATCCATCTCTGGAAAATGTAATCAACAGTTAGTGTGCAACATAATGTAAACTGATTATGGAAAGAGGCTCCATTTAGCTTTTTCCAATGTATTTTTGAAAAATAAGGTTAACTAGCAATATTTAGATTAGAGTAGCCCAGCAGGACATGGTGACTCTTAAGAACCTACAGTAATTCTATTGGATTCAATTAGATTGAAAAAAAATTAAAGGTCTGTAATCCTGCTAATATTATTGTACACCCTTAGGGAAGACACTCCCTCCCCCAACTCCATTTTGGTTGATGCATTTTACATTTAGTGTATTTTTGAATAACAATTTGTTGGATTAAAGCTGCATTCCCCATTGGATGGTAATAAATACCTTTTTACCAAAAAAATATATATATACATATATGTATACATATACAGTGCTAGGTATTTTCCTCAAACATACATGGTCTCCACGTATCCAAATTTCCTAAAGCTGCAGTAGGTTTATCTACTATCACCTGCATTATTAATAAATCAATAGGGGACACAAAAAGAAATTTCTAAATTTAAGTACTGAATGGATTATAATAAAAAGTTATGTGGTTTTCCTAGTACACATTTCCTCTAGAATGTAATTGTCCTGTCACCTGTTATTTAAATAAAAGCCAGCTTCTTATTTGTTATCTTTTATTGCATCGACAAAGCATTAAAGTATCAGGACTAGTATGGCAAAGTGACATTAGACTGCTACTTAAAAATAGTTAAATAGAATCAAAATGTCACTTTTATTTGGATAATAATGTGCATTAAAAGTATGATATTGATTGTTTATCTTAAATGCCCTAACAGCCGCAAATTAGTCATTTCTGACCTTTTATGGTTATTTCCCACTGCAGGACCAGCCTGAGACATAAGTTAATACATCTCATTTTCTTATTTCTACTCAGCTATGAAGCTAACAGTTCCAGAATAGACCACAGTACAGGGGTAATACTGTCTTTATTTCTGACTATATTTTTTGCAACAGCCTGGAGTTGATATATTTTGGATTTTTTTAAAAAAGAAAGAAAAAAAAACTCCTGCTCAATCATGCAAATCAATTGCCAGTATATTCACAAAACATCCAAAGTATACAGAATATTTGTTTTATTATCTCTAGGATACATAAAGAGTAATAAAAGCGTCTATATAGCAACAATAAATAATCTACCATTGTAAATATATACACTTCAGGGAAGGATGACTCCTGATGAAATGACTTCCGAACTTCTGAGGAAAGAGGATATTGTAAGTGGGAACAGTCTAGAGAGTTGCATTGGTGTGTGCATGGGGGTGTGTGTGTGTGCATGCGTGTGCACATGTGCTTTTTTTCCCTAACCGATCGATGCTATTTGTCTCAATGCACCATCTGTAGAACTGAAGAGGACCAAACAACTGGAGAGCGAAGAAGCTAGGATGCTGTGAATTGTCACAGCTGCTGGTATTCTAGCTGTTGAAGGAGCAGAGAGAACACAAAGTTTTGTTAAGGGACAGTTTTTTCCTAACAACATGAAAAACTCAAAGGGAACTCTAAAAGCCCCAGTGCTTGCAAATTAAAATCTATTTGAAACAAGTCAAGGCTTTGTATTTTTGTTCCGAGCTATGTTGCGTGTCCAAGCCTTCCCTTCTGAAGGCTTTCTATTAATTGAGCTCTCAGTCCAAGAGTGGGCTCCCTGACTCTAGCCTTCACTTGTCTACCATAGCTGTGATGGTTAAAAGCTTCTCCGGTTTGTCACAGAGTTTAATATGCACCCTACATAATTATGCAGGATTCACTGTGCTATCAAACTGCAATTCAAATTAGTTCAGGATTAAAGGCACAGAACAGTACTGCTTCCTTAATTGCATTGTACTGTGCTGATCACATTCAAATACCCATTACTCATTCCCTCTGTGGAGCAATAAGTCAGGGGGATTAATATTCAGGCAGGTGACAGGGCCAAGCCATTAAAAGGCAGTTATGCAGAAAGCATGGCTGGTTTTATTCACGTTAATGAAATCAGTGAAATGAAACTGTAATAGATTTATCAAAGCTCAGATGGATTTGCTGTAAATCAGTTTGATTCAAGCAATCAAACTGGACAATAGAGATAGTTTTCAGCTCTAGCAATGGGTGTCAGAAAGCAGCATGTGAAAAGTGCTGATATTCTTCATGCATGGATTTGATATCCACCTCGTACACAGGCCTATTCCCAAACCACTGCTGCTAATTTTTTTGTCTTTTGAACTAGGTGCCAGTGGCTGATAAAACATACAGCATATCATCTTAAAACAGCACTTACACTGTTTTTACTCCTCATTTTTAAGTCCCCCAGAACATCAATTCTTTCCAATTGTTAGTAAGGGGGAAAAAGAAAAAAGAAAGTTCGATAGAATACAAATTAGTCTTGCTGTCCCTCTACTGCTCAGAACAGGAATGAAACTTTGGCCAGGGTAACTACACAAACAGCACAGATGTCTCCTATACTAGCACTTCTGTGAAGGGAAACATGGTCAGATCACAATTTCCAAGAGTGATGGGCTGATGCAGGACCCCTGTGAAGCTAAGAATTTACTTTTGTTCTGTCTCTAATGAAATAATTTGGTATCCATTAGAGGGCAGCATAAGAACAAAAACTAAGCACAGCCAAGGGAGGTATCTCCTGCAGATAGATAAGCACCTTTGCGGAGGTAAACTTTTTCAATTCAGTCTTATTTTCCAAGTGTAAAGCCAATGAATGGAGCAAGTCAGTAAAAGAGAAGATGCGAACAAACCCTGCTGTTAGAGAAAAATAACCGCAGGAACAGTACATGTCAATTAAGCCTTAGGAAGTTTTCTTTCTATACACTTAACCCCTTACACACCTCACCTTTTCAGGGTTCAAATAGGAATGTTCCTGTCTTGAGCTTCATGACCTCGTGAGTATATGGGGGATGGTGTTTTTGATGGGATTCTAATGAAATTTAAAAGAGTGATCAAGTTTTTGCTTTCATAAAAAGTTCACCATGTATAGTAAGGTTATACTAAAATGACTTTAATTGGTCTAATTTTTAATTATTAGAAACAAATTGTTCAAGAACTAGAGTCAGCTTTTAATGATCCAAAACAGAAATAAATGTTCTAGTCTATTACCATCCTATATGGAATAAATCAATATTAAAGCTAATTAACCCTTTTCAAAGGCATTTTGTCCCAGGTTTTTATTTAATGGTTCAGTGCTGCTTAAAGCATGGATCAAGCTGGATAAGCTCCATTTAAAAAATGGCCCATTTTGAAAACAGTTTAGCAGCTCACTATGACGAATATATTTATCAGGATAAACTTGACTTTTTCAACTATATAAACAACTGGCCATGGTTCCTTAAAAGATTTCACAGCAAACTAGAGATTTAAGGACAAGAACCAATCTAGTAATTGTATAGAATAGTAGATGTCATCATTCAGTGCACTGTAAAAATATTTTTAGAAATATTTTCAGTTTTTTACATTTAAGAATATTCCTTACAGGGGCTGGAGGCGGGAGTGGTCCCTGAATAAGTTCTTTCATTCTAGGACATAAGTGAAATGCAAACCTAAGATGTGTCCTTTTTGGAAACAGTCATGATTTTTTAATAGTGTTCAAACACACAATGCAAAGCACACACCTTTCAGGACATAAACTGACTACTTTGACATATGAAACCCAATGAAAACTATATACATTATTTAAAGAACTCAACTCTCTTCCCTTTTTACTATACTAGCAATTGAAGGATGTACTTTAATATCAAGCTATATTTTACTTATAAAATAGATGATATATTTTGTACACAAATTAGATTCCTCATAGTACCAGAGGAATTAATTTGTAATGTTATGAAATTTTGATTAGCCGGCTGTAAAATCAGAATTGTTTACCACGAGAATCTGGATTCTGACTCCTACAGTCTTTCCAGACCAATTATAAAATGAACTGAAGTGAGGGAGGGGGTGTGCAGAGTAATTTATGAAAACATGCTACACCATAATTTTGCCATTTTTCTGCAATAAGGATGGCAAATGATTCATGGGATAAAATGAAATATTTCTCACTGTCATTTCAAGGAATCTAAGATTTACAGCTTCTTAACTTGGATAGGACAAACTCTATATGCATAAAAATGAATTGTAAATCAATTAATGATGGGTATGAAAAACAAAAAAAAATTTGATATTGAAGCAATGGTGAGAAAAATCTAACAAGTAACAAAATAAAAGGGAAGAAGAAGTAACTATTTACTCCAAACCTTTGGAAGAAGGAGCTAGTACAGGGGGAAATCTTTGGTTAAAAGAGAGCTTTGATCAGGTAAAGAAAAGTGATATGTCAATGGGACTTATTACATTTAGATGATTCGGATGAGCAAAAATGGATATACCTAAATTGGGCTTCGAAAAAATACTAATAAAAAATTCCAACCAGCTTTATAGAATAAAGTTAGAACAAATAAATTCTGTATGAAAAAATCACTCCCCAATTTAAGATGAAATAAAACTAATCCTTTTTAGATAACTGAGTCAAAAGAAAAAAATATCTTAAATATATATGTAGACTTTTTTTATACCTTCAAACTCCTTCATACAGTGGAAGAGAGCTAGCAGTAACCAGTGAAGAAGAAAAATGAACCTGGTTCTACAGGAGCCTCCGAACCTGGGAAATGAGCAGAGATGCTTTGCACACAACACAGAGGACATGAATGGCTCAGAAGCTCCCAGCAGTAACACGTGCCATGCTCTAATATCCAAGGAGAGTTCTATGCAATTCAATCCTCCTACCTCTGCCACTGAACATGATGTATTACCTAGGCCTATAGAATACATTCTAACCTCCTTAGATTCAATGTGAATTTCTTCAATAGGGTATGCTAAACAATTCAATTCAGGGCCAAATGTGGAGAACTAAGATGGTACTGATAATTCTGCTAAAGCTTTATTTTGCTTAGATCACATGGATCTTTTTATTCTGGACCAGGTATCAAGCAAAATATAAAGCTATCTATTGATTTTTGCAACAGGCCCACAGCCTTCTTAGCACAAGACTTGCAGCACTGTCTGGGTATCGTCAAGGCTCACATACCTCATGTTCTCTGCCTGTATTTTCACAAGCTAGGTAGCTAATTAGAGACCTTAAATACAAAGCACTGGCACAAAAGACTCATCATTTCTGTCTCCTAAACAGGAATTCTCTCATTACGAGGGTGCCTGATCAATTTAAAACTTCTGTTGTCTCTTCCTCCATAAGTCAAATGCCATCAGGTAAAATCTGACAACAGTGACAACGCACTGCTGATAGAAACTGCAAAGTATTGATACTACTATTCATATTTCCCTGTTTTGTAACCATCAATTTTACACAATTTGAAAATTGGGGGCAAGATTTTGACAAATTTTAAAGTGCTATCAAATTTGATAGGCAGGATCAATGAAAAATGTCTTGAACTGCTGTGTATTTTTTTCCAAGCACTGAACAAACACTTCATTGTTCTGGGAGCCATTGCTTTGGGGTGTTCTATACAATTTCAAAGAACTTCAGAAGCTCACGGATGCCTTTGAGCATACAGACCCGGGAGGCAGCACATCTAAACCACAAATGAAGATTGTACTCCGTGTACATGTGTAAATTAAAACCTACAAAATAACATGTGCATTATAAAATCTGCCCTGTGTTCAAACTGATAACAGTTTTACTGATTTACTGACAATGAAAATATATAGCACTTTTTTCTGTCAGAGCATTTATCAACACTTGGCAACCCTGCACTAACTTGACATGTAAGATGATCAAAATGGATTATGTAATCTTTCCCATTCATTTCTATTGATTTTCGTTATGATAAAATTCATCAGTGTGCCTGGGAACACATAGGCTGAAAGGCTCCAGCTGACCAAAAAAAAAGGAAAGGAAAGGGAATAAAAAAGAAGAATTCAACTGAGTTGTAATAGGATGAATGTAATTTTGGAATAAAATTGCACAAATACAAAAGTCAAGCCCTGAAGACTGCAGTAACAAATTAATAAAAATAATTCTGGTGGCTCATAAATTCACATCTATCTCTGCAGATATTTCACTTTTGGAGATAAAATTACAAAATTCTAAGCTAAAGAATGAACATGTGTCATTAAAAATATAGTTTCTGATAATATTTTCAAACTTTTAAAATTCAACAGTAATCAAAGTTATTTGTCTGACTGCAAGTAACATCAAAATGCCAGCAAATGGACCATTTTAATCAGTTTTATTGATTCATGCTTTCAGTTCTTATTCAGTTAAAAACAAGGCACATTAAATACATCCTCTTATTGCTCTATAAATGCATGCAGCTCATTCTGTATATCAAAAGTAATAAATAATGGTGATAAAACACCAAGACAGTTATAAAAATGACAACCCAGCCTCAAACATAGTATTTAACAGTCCAATCTAGAACAATAACCCAACACAATACATAAAAGTGCCACATATGCAAACATGCAGTACTTTATATTCTTCGAAATCATAGTAGGGCTCTTTATTTCTTAGAAAAGGTGGGCATATGCAACACAGTGCAAGTTATACCATCACTGACTTCAAAATGATTACATTCATATGCCAAAAATCTTTACAAATGCATACAAAAGAGAAAAACAAAATTAATGATGATCCTTACAGTATATTTAGTAAAAGAATGAAATTGTTGTACAAAACACAAAGCTATGCATTTTCAAACAGACAAAACAAAGCCAGAAATTAAGGCAGAATAGGAAACATGCATTTAATAGTAGTAATTCTAAAGTTATAGTCAGTATAAATTGATTGACAGCAACAAAACTGCAGCATGATGGACTGAGGCAGACAACCTTGGCTTAACCATCCTGCATTATCACTACTGTTATGACTGAGGTGGGCGCCACTGAAAGGACATTCAACTCTCCAGCACAGATGGGGGTTCCTTTACCTCAATCCCCCTGAAAGGCTCTTGAAAGAAATCACTTGATGATAAAAGGCAATCCCTGCACACCTACCCCACACCCCAACAGAAGCAGCCAGTATAGTGTTGAAAAGGAAAGAAAAAAATTGTTTTGTGCTTAGTATGAGTTTTGAAGGGGTTTAGTCCCCTACTTCTTTATCCTTTTCTTAAATGAGGGCCATGAAGGTTTAATGAAGAACTTATACAAAAATGTTGGGGTGCTTTCTTTACAGTAATGGCTTTAAACTAATTCATTTCTAAAACAAACCTGTGGGATTGGTGAAGGAACGTATGCTTTTCAGAATTAGCAGATTTTAAGCAAAAGCAAATATGTTCAAGTGAAGAAAAATATACTTTTCTTTGTCCTTAAAGGACCTTCATTCACAGCAAGGCGTGCACAAACGAGACCTTTTTAACAAACACAAATCTGCCCAAGCTGGTCATTTTAAGCCTCTCCTACTGTAACCGAACCATGGAGGATACAAGTCATCGTTATCTTGATCTAACTAGAAAAAGAAAGAGAAAGAAAGAGAGAGTACAAATGTACAACATTGTGGTATATCATCTGGGAAGTTTTAAAGGACAGCTCTTCTACCTATTTAGGGTCAATGGGCTCTAAACAGTGAAATTTTATTGTGCATAGAAAAACGCAAGTTGGAAAGCCACATGCTTTCAATTATTAAAAGAAGAAGAGAATTTACACTTTGAAAGAAAAAAAAAGTTCACAGTGATACCTGGGAGCATCACTCACTCTGTTTTGTTTTACTTTGGGAAGTGGTATTTATCTAAACTTCATATTAAAATAAAATGAATGAAGGTGCTATCTCTCGGTGAGTTCTGTTCCTTTCAGAGGGTGTGGGTGAACGCTCAGGTGAGTGAACCTCCCAGTTGATATGATATACACATGAATGAGGCATACAGATATTCTATAAGATGGACATAAATATAAGTAATAGCACAAGTATTTTATGTACCAGTTTACCAAACTAGAACTTCAAGTCCATGCAATCAAGTGTTACATTCCTATTACATATAGAAAAAGGGGGAATAAAAGGAGAAAAAAGTATGTAGGTAGCATCATCAAAAGGGAAAGCACAACGGATAAATATTGATGACTAGTTAAAATGCCAACAAAAGCATTTTTATAAAGCATCAGAAACTGGCATTTTTCATTCAGTGCATTATTTGTTAAGTTCAGTGCACACTGATTTTTGTTTCTGTTGTGTGTATATGTATGTACCTGTGTGTTGGATGATGTTCTCATTTTGTTCTTACCTTTATTTTTGGTAAACCTACAATTTGTTATTGAGTATGGAAGGAAAAGGCTTTAAACAACCAGACTGAACTTGGATACTGAAGTGTGTTATCTTATTTTACAAATAATTATGACTATAACTAAAGTTTATCTGTCCTCTTACCCACAAAAAAGGTCAGGTTTCACAATACCATCTACTTCAAATTTTAGGATTTGGGAATTAGAATTCATGTTACAATACGTGGATTTATAAAGAAATGTTTTTAACCTGTAAATGTATTACTATTGTAAAGACTGAAAGGATTTGGTTTTATCCCATTATATCCACATGACACTTAAAGGCTGGTTTTAAAATTTAAAAAAAAATGAAGAAGACTCAAGGATCTTCCTGGCATCCCTAATAGTTAAAGAAAACCAGCAAGGACTAGGGGAAAAAAAGAAGTGCTGAGGTTCTATCACTATGATTCCCGGCAAATGTCAACGCTGTCCTCGTCCTATACCTGCGAGTCTGACACCTTTCATAGTTTCTCTTTGAGACATGGAACCAGATCTAAACTTTTCTTCTCTCTCCAGCTTCTCCAACCATGTTCCAGATATCACATTGTGCAGTACTGTTTGAAAGAGGATGGTAGACAGGCTGGAGGAACAAGGGGCTGAGAAGCCTCCAGAAACACCATTTCAATAAGTCAATCTTTTTAAGAACAAATGCTACCCACAAGCTTAATGTCCACAGCTTTGTGTGTGTCACAAAAATTTCCAGCTTCTAGAGCTGCTTTAGAATAAATTAGTAAACAAACAAGGAGAGTGTTATGTCTAAAAGGTCACAAAATGGGTGCAAAACCTTAATCAATGTGCCTTGAAAATTAGAAAATACAATTTTTAGAAGCCAGATTGAATGGCAAATACAAATGGAGCATTGGCAAATGAAGTTGGCAAACAGACCAACATTCTAAAGTTTTGGAATGTTTTCCAGTGTTAAAAAAGGCAGCTACCATAGCCACTGGTTCAGAGTGGCTGAAGTCATCTCTGGGTATTACATGGTGATATGCTGTTCCTACGTTTGAAGGCTGTGGGTTGACTGTCAGACTCACAATCCTCCACAGCTACGGTCCACCGGAATCGGAACTCTTCGGTCGAGGTTCTCTTCTGCTGTTTTCATGAGAATAGCAAGCCGGCTTCCCGACACCCTTCCCTTCTGAATGGCACTCATCAGCTTAAAGAGAAGATATGCAGCAGATTCAGAAGGCAGGCCAGCTATCCACTTCTCAGCATTTTAACAGCTACCACTGGGTCAGGCAGAGGTAACTAAGTGCTCCATCAAAAGCCACAGCAAGTACTATAGCTCGTAGTAAGAGCACAATTTTTGAACCCTCCAAAAAGAGGAGAAGGGCCAGGTATTTCACCACTGCTGCTAAAACACCATCTACTTAGCTAAACAGCCTCCCTTTAAAAGCAAATCTGATGCGTTGCTTTTCATCCCTTAATGTGCTCAGGGCATATTTTTTAAAAAAGCAACCTCAAATATTGGATTTTTAATTCCATTTAAAAATCTTAAAAAGGAATCTCAGGGATTGAGCAAAGACAAAGCATGACCTGTATTTAACTTATCCTTTTTTAGTGTTACCGTACTTGACAACTTCAAGTCCCCTAAATCCAAATTCCTTAAAGACTTTTTAAAGTAATTTACATTTAAGACCTTGAAAGTGGACCCAGAGATCTACCCTAAGAATTAAAAGCACTCCACAGCCCAGATTTTACCTAATTTATTTTTATCCAATGGATAAAATCAGAATTAGTCTTGAAATTACATGCAGTCAGCGGGCAAAGGCCTTTAATCTGGAAAGCACCTTGCAATTATGAGCATGTGGATTTTTTTTCCATTTCATGTTGATGTGGTTTTAACTATTTGCTTTTCTTGATCTCATTTCTCCAATCTTTTTTATTTACTTTAAAAAGAACAGAGTTAGCCATTCATCAGGGGAAAAATATATGAAAATTCTTAAAATATGTTTAGTGTTACAGATTTTAGCCTACAGAGATACATTTCTTTAAAAAAAAAAAAGGAGGGACTGGATCAGAATTTTGTGGCTCTATAAAAAGCTGTTTCACAAGTGATTGTTTATTAGAGATGGACTCCTACATGCAGAAGTTTCTTTAAAGCTGAAACCTGGAAATAAAGTCATGTAACCAAGCAATATCTATAGTGATCCTTCTGTGAAGATGATTGAACAACTGTATTTATTTTTAAAAATTGATGTTTAATGGGATGAATGTGGGCCCCTAATCTTGAGAAAAGAAGAATACTAAAACAAACAAATCTGGAAACACACTTTATTTCTGAGGAATAGTAATATAATAATATTAGGAATGCTAACATTTAAAGACAAAACAATTCTTGTTTATTGTTTTGTCTCTGATTCTAGGAAGACCTTCAAAGTTTAGCAGAACTAACGAAACTGGCAGCCATAAATAGTATATCATGTACCAACCTTAAAAACTCAAGGTTTTTTAAAATATTACTTGTATCTCAAAAGCTTATTACAAGAAAAAAATTAATATTTGGATAGGAATACATTCTGTGAGAAATACAGTTGGCATTTTTTAGTTGAAAATTACACTGTATATTTGTACTTACTGGAATCATGAATAGTCTCTTTCATTTAGAATTGGACAAGAAATACTCAATTATTAAGAAATTCTACAAGAAAACCTGCAGGTGGTTTAAATTATTTTCTGTGTTTAACTCTACCTCATTCAATAAAATTACTTAAAATCCAAACCACACAGCATATCCATAAAATTAGATTCTTATTGTTTCTAAAACCCCAGGTTTTTCAACCCCAAATGGTGTTGTTTATTTACAATACACATGAAATGAAGCACAAGCTATTTCTTTGAAGACAAGTTTTCTAAAATTCTGAGACAAACAATAAAATATTCTCCAGGAAAACTGTACAAAAAAATGCATTAAATGATTTCCTATTCCCAAGCATAAATTTTAAATTCGATTTAAAATGTGCATTTAGTTCAATAGTAAGCTAAGGAACTAAGCATTCTTTTTTGTAATGCTGGACACAACCTGTGAAAATTTTCTGCATTTAGATTCAACAATGCTCTTATCTGCAGCTCATCTCCAGAGAGACAATTACCATTTCCTTTGCCTTGATCTTGTTTGTTTAACTTGACACAGTGAAGAAAGGGCTGACATTGACCAAAATCCCCAGCATTAATTTATTTCATGTTCAGCATTCATCATTGCCATGGTGCAAGCAAGACCTGGCATTCATTTGAAATACCTGCCCAAGAAGCACTACAGAAAAAACCTGGCTGCTTGGAAACCAATACATTCTTCACGTGATCGCAGTCATAAGGATAGCTACAAACAACGTGTGAGTTTGCTGAATTTCTTTCCCGCAGGGAACTTCTATGGAATAATGCATAGAACCTAGTTTACAGTTAAAGCAACAAAATTTATTTTTTTGATGTTATAAAGATTAAACAATTGAAACTTAAGGAAGTTGAAAATTAGAAATGGAAACATTTAAATTATAGGGTCTTAACCCCTTTGGCATTTTGGTTGTTCATAATGCAAGAATCTAATAATTATATTCATATGGTTCTTAAAAGAATACAACTATAATTTTTAAACTTCTTCCATAAAAAAATCCATACACATCAGAAATATTTTGCTGCCTTTCTTGACGAAGATAGAACATGATCCAGCAGTGACATTCCACACTACACTTCTTTAAAAAGCAAGCTTCTCATTCAACCTTTAAGGCACAATTAATTAGATTTCATCTAAATTGTCCAATGAACAGGATGTTTCTTATAAAAAGACAAAAAAAAAGAATATGCACCAAGTAGAGTCTTACCCTTGTGGGCAAACACATCAACCTCTGTTGGCTTCAAGCTTTCTTCCTTCTCAGAATAAAGTGCCAAATGTGTGGACTTAAGAATTTATTCTTAAACATTCATTTAGGATAATGACAACCAGAAGATAAAAGCAACTACATCCTTTTCCTTTCACCATGACTTACCTGTAAAAATTCGTTGAGTTCAACCTGTCCATTTTTGTTCAAATCTACTTCATTCAGAATCTCATGTAGTGTATTTTCATCCATTTGCACATTAATACTCTAAGGAAAAAGCAAGCAAAGAATAATGAGAGCCTTAATTCAAAATTATGCATATCCTATTTTCTAACATTGCCAGGCTTTCAAAACTTAAACTAAAAATATTAATTGTAGAAAACACTAGATAAGAAAAAAATTGTCTAATATCTTTGTATTCTACTATCTAAGTCTGATACTGAACAATATAAAAAACTTACCTCTAATACACGCTGAACATCAACAATGGTAATGAAGCCTTTTTGGTCCGCATCAAACTTATGAAATCTCTTTTTGTACCTGGAATGCAACATTGGATAATGGGAAAATATACTTACGTAGAAGAAGAAAAAGAGAGTGGGTTGGAGAGAGATGCTTATTAGAAGTACCTGTCGATGTCTGAAGGCAACAGGCTAATTTCAGAGCGATCAGTTAACTGTTCTGATCGGGATTTGTAGCCCATTTCATAATATAGAAACTTCCTGGCTGTTTCAAGTTCTTCCTAAAAGAGAGACACACAAAATTCAAAGATTTATAGAAAGAATCATTGATTTTTTTTTCTCATTTTCTCTTGGATTTCAGAAAGGAAGCTGATCCTTGCTTGCATGAACATACACTTCTTTTCTTTCTTCCAGTTTTATTGAAGTGTAATTTATATTCAATAAAATGAAATATTCAAGTATGCAATTTGATGTACACTCTAATATAATCAAGATATAGAACATTTCCATCCCCCTATAAAACTTTCTTACGTCTTCCTCTGATTGATTCCTTGCCTTGACCTCTGGTCCTAGGCATCTCCTGATCTGCTTATGGCCACCATAGTTTGTCTTTTCTGGAATTTAATAAAGAATGTAGTCTTCTCTGTTTAGCTGCTCTTACACAGCATAATGATTCATGCTGCTACATGCAATTATCTTTTTTTCTTTCTTTCTACTTTTTTTACTGCAGAGTATTCTTGCACAGTATTGACCAGCAAATGCTACAGAAACAGATTCATGTTGTTTGATGACAAAAAAAAATCAATAAATAAATAAAATTAAAAGTGAAGATGTCTAGGATTTGAACAACTACTAGAGTAGGGTAGCCACTGCCAAGGCAGACATCATGAAATTAGCTATGCTGAAATGCTACCGTCTGATTCTGATAAGAGTCAAGAAGAAACAAGCTATCCTCAGGAATTATTGTTTCAATGTCCCCAAATCTGATTCTATTACTGCAAAAACTATCCTTCTTACTTTGCATTATGTCAGTCTCCTGTCTAAGAACCTCCAAAGTGACTCTACTATACTGAATTTTGTTTGAAAATCTCTCTCTTTTCTCATAGATAGACACACATATTTATCCCCCATACATATACTTTGATTCCAGTTTGTGATCTTGGCCATGGCTTACTTTTGACAATGGAAAATGAATGGATACCTGTATGGGCCACTTTTGAGTCTTAAAAATAACTTCATAGTTTTCTTTTCTCACTTGTTCCAATCTCATGAGAAAAGCATGTCTTAGGTTAAATCTGAAGTAACTCTGGATATGGAGAAGAGCCACAGCAGCTAACATGCAGTTTTCATGAAGATGAGTGAAAAATAAATGCTAGCTGTGACTAAGGATTCTGAGGCTTCGTGTTATTTACTGTAACCTAGCAAAAACCAACACAAGTCTTAAATTTCCCAACTTGCCATCAAATGATGTTAGTGACTCAATGGATCCCAAATTCTCTTCTGAAGTGTGAAGTTCCAGTGTAGTGAAATAAGAAAAATAAAACCATGTGTTTTGTGTTTTTTATATATTTTTTCCACATTTTTTTGAGAGAGGGGGACAGTGAGAAAGAGAGAGAAAATCAATTTTTAATTAGTTTTCCTCATGGCTTTCCTTGCTCCAAGACTTTGTTGTGTATGTGGGTGCTGGGGTTTGAACTCGCACACTTGCTCATGCCATGCAAGCACCGTAACTGCTGAGCCACTTCTGCAGCCCCTAAACCCATGTGTTTTATATGTGCTTTTTTATGTCAGTGCTAAGATCTTTTTGCTCCTTTTCCTTAGAAAGGCAAACCTTAAAAAAAAATTATTCCTTTCCCACTTTTCTTTTTTCTTAGAAAATATATGCTGGAAATGTTCTTATGTGGCAAAGAAAAAGTTATCAGTGCTAAAAAAATACTCTGAATTTAAAATAATAAAAACATGTATAAGTCAAATAAAACTTGTGGGTGAAGTTTCCATTTTTAAGGGCATTCTTCGCTAGCAGGTTTCTCTCTACACCTAAAAAAATCCACCACTTGTCATAAAATATATATGTGTATATATATTGCTGTTTCATCAGTTTTACCCAGCCATTTTCTACAGAAGAGATTTAAAATTTTTAACAGAGGAAATCCCATCTCCAATGCTTCCTCTCCAACAACAATCTCCTCCTAAACACATGTTCCTTCAATGCCTATATAATTATACACACTCCAACAAACAAGGGATCATGGCATTTCATAGCTAGAGTTTTCCCCCCACACCACAATGTACCTCCCTAAACCATTATAATATTCCAAAAATGGAAGCTTCTTTATAGAGAACTTCAGCAACCAAAGGTAATTTAATTCCACTGAAAGCAGCCTGTAAAACCATGGCTCCAATTCCTAGAAAGTTTTATGTTGAGATTAAATTTACATCCTTACAACTTGTTTGGTATGAGCCTACCTCTCCTACAGTAGAACAGACCCCATGTGTGTGGTAGAGCAAACCCAACATGTGTTGTCTATATCACAGCGTACAAATTTAAAGATAGTATATCATGTACTCTCCTCCTTAGAGTTCTTTTTTATTTTGCTTTGCGCTTTGTTTTCAGTCTATAACTACTCTTCTGCGTAAGACATGATTTCAAATGCCTATGCAATGCTGGTTAATTTCCTCCAGACCACAAATGCTCTGTCATATTATACAAACATCACGTATCAAGAGACATCTGGCAAGTGTGTAGAAGGGAGTAAATATCAGCTTTATCAACCTGGATATATGATTTCTATGAATGTAGCTTAAGACTGGGGACAGATACGGTCCACTGTAAACTGTTAAGCATTCACAGTTAACTAAAACCATGTTGTTATTCACCTGAGCCTACTATTGAGCCTTGTCAAATAAATTCTAAGTGGTGGACTCTATTTTTCTATCTAATGCGAGGTTTGCATTTATCTCTATTAAATGATACCTAATGAAATTCCACCCATTGTTTCAACTTGCCATCAAGCATTCTTTTACCCGTACGTTTCTGGTTATTGGTATACCAAAGATATATGTCACCACCATTGTAATCTAAGCACTTGAACCAAGACAGACTAGATGAAGACCTAGGACAGAGTGCTTGTGGCCTGATATCAGACAACTCTTCTGAGGTCAAAGCAGTTCAACTGATTACAAATCTACCAACTCTACAAAAATCACATGGATGGAATCCATATACAGCATGTCTACTACAATTTGCTGATCTAACAATTGTCTTGCTCTGTGTAAAAAGAAAATGAGATGTCTGGAATTATTTCCTCCCTGAGTGATTCCTTACCAGCTTCCAGTGATCACCACTTCTTGCTGATAATGATAAAACAAATTTAAAATGTCATAATATAAAAAATCACCCAACACCAGTGCTAAAACCACATGTTTCTAGGTAGCAAACTATACTTTTCTTTCTTCTCATTTTTGAAATTCAGGACTACATTTGCCTACTTTCTGTCTTCTGCTCCCTATTTGCTACCTTTTGGAAATTCACACAAGTTAGAAAATCCCAACAGAGAATTCTCTGACTAGCTTAAAACTGGTTTAGACCAGCCTCCTATTTGAATATTAATTCCCCCTTACTAATATTTATTTTGCTATTTTCATACATAGAAACCAAGGTGGGGGAAATTATTAAACCATAAGCTGAATAGCTCCCCCTTCTTTCCAGCATTCAAGAAGACGGTGCTTGTAACGCTAAGCAATGATCTAGGTTAGGTCTTACTTGTATTCTTTTCAATTTCCACAAGTTATTTTGATGCCTTTAGCATTTTCCCCCAACACTCAGCCCATTTCTGACACGATACATATACATCCTTATTATTCCTGGTATCCACGCTTTCATTGCTAAGCACTTGTCTTCCACTTAAGTTTGGTGTTTATCAGCTTGCTTTGTCCAGAGTCTCTTCATTTCTTCACTTGCTGCACCTTCCCCTCGTTTTTGGAATCAACTACGAAAAGATTTCTTTTTGTGAGACTAATCTACTTAATCAGTCTTCTCTTCAAGTCTCTCAATGAAAAAATGCATATCTTGTCTAAATGCTATAAATTCTTACCTTACCACATCCTACAGAAAAACATTTCCCAACATATGTCCTCTCCTTTTTTATTCAGCCTACCCAAAAAGTATCAGTTGGACCTGACTCCAAATCAGTTCTTTTTAAGAAATTGACAATACACATAAGCATTTAAAAAATTCCAATGAGCTAAACTAAACAGTTTCCATTATTCATTTAACTCAGAATTTCTCAAACTCTTTTGACCATGCAGTCACCTTTTCATGTTTATTAATTTATACCCCATGGACCACAATTAGGCAATGTTACTTTGTCTGAATGCCCCTGCTGCCTTCTCTATCAATTCCCCACTCACCAGACAAGGCCTTCCTCCCTAGTCATTTCTTCCTAGTGGGTTGGATTTTGGTCTTGAGCAAATACCTAAATATTTCTCTAAATGTTGAAAATATACAGATATTTCTGAAGTATATATGTGTTGTATCTACCTGATTAGGTTTCAAGAACCTTGAAACAATGAGCTATTTATTATTCCCCTAAAATATTTGGTACAATGTTCAGTATACAAGTCACTCATTAAGTATTGAACGGTAAAAACAACCACAATTCATCTACAGAGAGTTATTTATCACCCTGTTCCTCTTTCACTTGTGCAGGTTAAATAATCCCAATGCTTTTAACCTTTTCTCAGAAGTCCAGCTTTCTAACCTTTTCTTCTTCCTTTTTTTTAATCCTCCTTTGTTCTCTCTAGACTGCCCACAATTCTCATTAATACTCCTATGTCTCAGATACTGAATTATAATTTTAGGTCTTTTACTTTTGCTACTTTCTTACGGGGGATGGAAGAGCATTTCTCAGCATATAAATTGGTTCATAAAATTTGAAATGAAGTAAATGTACTTCCCCAGGAAGGCCAAACACAACCAGTTTACAGAATTTTCTTCCTCCTTCCTACCTCCTACTGTCTGAATTCCTAGCACAAAATATGTTCTTGCATATTCAAATCATTACAGCCATAATTTTTGTAAGAACATATTATCACCAATCTTTCTATATGGTAAAAATGATTGGCAGCAGCACAAGAGTAACTTTCATTCTTGCGTTGGCTCTTTATAGAGACTTAGCTATTCAAAAATGCAAAACTGGAAGGGCTGTAAACCAGTATAGCCAATGCAGAGGCACAGTGGGGAAAGCTTGCACTGGGATCAGAGCACCAGGTTTCAATCCCAACTCCACAGCTTACTGCTTGTGTGAACTCTGACAGGAATTTGCTCTGTGAGCCCATTTCCTCAACCATAAAATGGGGGTAACAGGTTTTCCCACAGAAAAGCATTGTCAAGACTTAGGAACTCTACTTGACCAGTAACTTGCCATCAGTACACTAAAGCACATTACATCAAAATTACTATAGGATTTTTTTAAAAATATGGGTCATGATCTCACTCAAGAACATTTTGGATCTAAAAGTCTGAAATCAAGCCTTGAAATCTGCCCTTCTCCCTCACTTTTCCCAGGCGACGGATTTGTAATCACGTTTGGAAATCTACACTAGAATGGTAACACATATAAGGACACATACCCAACCCTTCATTACACTCAGCATAAACACAGATACTCAATTATGTCCATTTCAGAATACTTTAGGAAAATATCTATGAACTGGGAAGTGGGCCCCCAGCAGACTCCAAGCTGGCTAGTGCCTTGAAATTAGACATAGCCTCTAGGACCTGGGAAATAAATTTTTGTTGTTTAAACCACCCATTCTATGGTATTTCTGTAACAGAAGTCCAAACTGATTAAGTCATCTTCAGGGTCACAACTCACTCTTAGACTTCTCACACATCCTCAGATTCTCTTTCTCCTGGAGTTTTCCTTATCTCTCTAACTTCTAAACTTTAGAATGTTCCAGGGCTCAGCCTTTGGGTCACTTTCATCATCTAACTACACTACTCCCTCCTTGGTCCCATGCAGTCTGATGGCTTAAAAACTAAATTTGTATCTCTAGTCCTGGACTCCCTCAAAATTTCAGACTGATGTATCCAGTGGTGTGGAATTTTGTTTTAATAGACTCACCCAAGGTGCTAAAGCAAGAGACCAATTTGGGGGAGAGAAGCATCTACAATAATTCATCTTAGAGATGTCAGAAGCTTGAATCAAGATTATAGGAATTGAATGTATTAAGAAAGGGTCAAACTGGACCGCTATTTGAAAATAACAAATAGGATAATATTTGCTGACAGATTTAGATAGGGTGAGAGAACACATAGAGAATGATAAGGTTAAGGACTAAGGAATTAAAGGTAGAAGGGCCACTCAAGACATGGAGAGGTCTGCAGAAGCAGGATTTGCAGAAGGAAGGAGCGGAGCCAAGAGAACTGGCCTTCCAGAATGTAAGAAAATCATTCCAGAGGAGGGCAGAATTAACTGTTATCAGATGCTGGTAATCAGTGAAGTAAAAGAAGGAGCAAGAGTACACAAGTATTTTGAGCAATGCCGACAATCCTTCTGGGCTTGGGCAAGGCTAATACTGCAAAAAAAAAAAGCCTAAATGAAATTGATTCCAAAGAAACAAGGAGAAAGGAACTGGTCACAGTGCGTGCAGAAAGTAATTTTTGAATAAATATATTAAAGTATTTCATAAATATTTAAAGTATTTCATAAGCCTCTGTATATCAAAGAATTGTAGGTCGATTTAAAAACATGAAGATCCTCCACTTATTACAAGCCCACTTATGTGCACATCTGCACACACATGTGCATGTGGGTATAAAAATATATCTGAGCATCACTGGCTTTTTGGAATTTGAATATAAATGCAAACTCTCAAATGACATAATTGATAAGCACCTGTGGTCAGGTAGCGAGACTACTCTTTCTTACCAAAGGAAAATTAACAAGAGTGTGAACTGCACTAAATACATCCTAAGTGCATTTTCAATGAAAACCAGAAAAGGTTTTACTCCACAACTTCATATCTTTCTTTTACAGAAATTATGACCATGAATTTAAGGATATTCTTGATATTTTTCACAAATAACAAAACTTAGTATTAGAATATCTTTTCATTTTCCTAAAACATAGCAATATTAAATATATTCGCATATAAAAATTGGCAAGAAATCTAAGTTCACCATCAAAAATTATGCTAGTCTCTCCAAACAGATGGAGCTATTACAGGTTTATTAGGGGGAATAGTGTTGTTGTTTTAAAGACTTTTATGTAATACCTCTTTTCTACGGTCATCCCAGTTCAGTTCTCTACCCATGAGTTCAACAATCCTGGGTAAGGCTTCTTCTGCAGCCTGGACATTGAGAAAGGCCAGGCGAGTGCGCCGTGAAATCATATCAACTGCTGTGCAGGCATACTCCTTAATCCCATATTTCACCTGAATTGAGGGAAAATTATGTTTAGACCTTTCTTTAAAAAGAGTAAGTAAAGTTTCATTTTAAAAAATTGTACTTTGAAAGCTGAATTTTTCTCTACACTGGTTCTCTAGGAGGCATGAGACTAATGGTGGTTGAACACAAGTCCTCCATCTGGCTGCCAAAAGCGGTTTGGAAAACGGGATAAATTGGACAAGAGTTAATGCCTTCTTCCTGAATAGAACCTGGCATAAACGTGCAAATTGCATCACTTCTCATTAACCATCCACAGTAATCACTTACTTCTCTTTGCCTATATGTTATGGGGAAGTTAATTTACATAGCTGGACAGGCAAAGGATAGCATTAGGAAAGTGATGGTCTCATCTCTTTAGGCTGTGAAGTTTTCTGTCTTAGACTAATGAGATGGCAGAAACCTTGAATTCAATCAAGTTCCTGCTTACTGGACACCAGCGTCTCAAGGCAGTGAATTACGAGTAAAAATAAAGTTTAGTCTCTGCTTTCTAACACTTGAAAACACCATGAGAACTAGACTTAAATCTTTAAGAAAATGTCAAAGTCAGTATGTCATCTGGCAAGATAGGAGTGGTACAATCCTGAATAACTAAAAATTTACAAAAGGGACACGACTTGAGATAGCTTCATGGAAAAACAAGATCCACATTTTATATTAATACCACTATCAACATCACTTCAGAATTTACATTTTGTTAATGAAAGTATCTGCACTGGGCAGACAGACACGTGACTCCAGGTTTTAGCTGACACATGAACATGCATAGACTAGCCGCAGATAATTTTTAATGATGATAAAGAATGAACGGATGAATGGTATCCCACGGTAGAAAAGAAAAGCCACACAACCATCCACATACCTCTGCTTCAATATACGGAAATTCGGATACAAGACGCACTCCAACAATAGGCCACCTTTTCCCGGTCACACTTGCCATTTTGGCCACCTCAAAAGCCTTGTCACCGTAAGTGGCAGCAAGATGCTGTGCCACCTAGAGGAACAAAACCACATTGGGAGGCACTTTAACTATTGATAACTTTCAGGTACAAAGGGAAAAGAAATACATGTTTATCTTGTCAGTTTTCTTATAGTGAGTAACTACTAGTTCTCAGAGAGGATTAGGTTTTGGTATTGTGGGAGGAAACCACCTGGGCTTTGAATGCTTAGGCCAGCACTAACTGAGCTACTCATGCATCACTGTATCGATGACTGATGAAGCTTCCGCTTCATTCTGCTCCTTTTATCACTTTTGAAGAACAGCCTCCCTTATGCTTGAGATGGAAAGAACTTGCAAAGCTCTGTATGCTAGGAACAAACCAAATGAACTCGTTTTCACAACGAACCTAAAATGTACATTGAATTCAAGGCAACTCTACAGCAAAGTGAGATCATCTTTTTTCTTATGTTACTTTTACAGCATACAGAATCATATCCAGAG
This sequence comes from Aplodontia rufa, assembly GCA_004027875.1. Taxonomy (NCBI): domain Eukaryota; kingdom Metazoa; phylum Chordata; class Mammalia; order Rodentia; family Aplodontiidae; genus Aplodontia; species Aplodontia rufa. The sequence continues at coordinate 161,463 of PVKS010000409.1, forward strand.
AAAGGAAACTCTAAAGCAGGCAGGCCACAGCATGGTTGCCGAGTCTGTCACTGGCGGCAGAGAGAGACAAGGTGAAGGGGAAGAAGGCACACCCACCTCACTTTCAAGCCCATAATCCTGGACAAGCCTGATGTAGAGTGTGGGGCTCCAATCTTTGCCTCCTTGAAGGAAAAGGCCAACTGTTCGACTTGGTCCTGCTTTCAAATTGTGAATCTTGACAGCAGCATCCACAGTATCTTCTGCCATAGATCGGTAAGTTGTCCACTTCCCACCTACAAAGAAGTTGATAAGCAATTTGTGAGGGGTACCGCTCTTAGTTTTCTTATAATTAACAATTTATCAATTTATAATAACAAAATCTACTAATTGTTTAAAACAAACATGGCAAAGCAATGCGTGTAGACTCTACTCAGAATCACAAGAAGAGAACACTTGTTCATTAGCATTAATAAAGATAATCTCCTGGGACAATCTACATCAAGCTGTAACTAAAGCACATTCTCATACCAGGGCAATGACCCATACCTGCTATAGTGATCAGGCCACTCTCACTGACGTCCACAACATGATTGCGGGAGATGGACTGAGTGTCTGCTGAATTGGGATCTGTCACAAGGGGGCGGATACCACTCCATGCTGCCAGGACATCCCCTCTTCTCACTGGTAGGGACCAATACCACGAGTTATGAGGATTACTCAGAAACATGTCTATAAAAGTACAAAATAATTAACAAGCAGGAAAATGTTCAGCAAAGGAAATATATGAGGGCACACTTTAAAAGGGAGTGAAAAATCCCTAAATATAGGAACTATAAGACTTGAAAGGTGCAAAAAATAACTCAGAATTAATTATTTTGTTACAAAGGTAATCTACCAGAAAAAAAAAAAATCACCAACACTGACACTGTGTACAAAAGAGGACGCAAAAGAAACAAACTTTGGCAGGGGTGGGAACAAAAAAAATGAAAAAAAAGTTCACAACCCTCCTTCTGAGGCAACCTGGAGCAATTAAAGGAAAAAAGAAAGGGAAAAAAACAAAGTAGAAATAGTAATAATCCAAGAGTCTTATGAATTGCTAAATTTCCTCCTAGAATACATCTTGCTGTCTCTTCTTAGGGAAGACAAAGATCCTTATTAAATTAAACAAACAAGCCTATAAGGGATATTTTCTTCTCTCATCAATACCACTCACTCACTGAGAATTTACAGCAGACCCCGCACCATGCAAAACTCCTGATGTGCACATCTCATTTTATTAATCTCACAAAGCCCCCAGCACTGGGTATTATTATCCACCATACAGACTGCAAAGTTTAACCTACCAAATACGACAAACAACTTGAGCAAGGCAAGCATCTTTATTATTGTGGACCAGCATCAAAACCTAGTTCTTTCTCATTTTAAAGTCCATGTTCTTACCCACTAAATTGTACTGCCTCTCACCTATTGACAATTTCCATACTCTACCTTTTGTCTTACTCAACCTGTTCTCTTTATAATTGACCCAGAAACAGTTATATGGACTCCTCCCAGTAGGTACATAACATTTGTGTTACATTGTATGAAAGTTATTCCAGCACTCAAGATATATGAAATCATCCTTACTACCTTTGCACACAATGTATACATAGACACCCAAAATTGAGGAAGGTAACATTAAAAATACACAGCTGCTGAATAATGCTCATTTCTGACCTAAACTTGGCTGAGGAGAATAAATCAACTGTGGTTCTGGTCTACCATTAAACCATGCACCTTTGTATAATAAACATCCTCTGTCTCTCTCTACAGAACTGGCTGAAGCAGGTTCTCTCTGTAAAGAGTCTCAGAGATTCCTTGAAATGACTGGGATGTCCTAACACTAAATGTACCTTACCATATTTAAGGGAAAGCCCTAGAAACAAGTCATATTGAATGACAGATAATCTCCCCATCTGGACATTCAGTGAAAAACAGACTTCTGGTAAAGGTAACTGAAGTAAATCTAGCATATTTTAATGTAGTTCCTTTAGGGCTACACCCTTAAAATGACTGTCAGCTGAAGGAAGAGCTGCACACGCACCTTCAAAGGGTGTTTAATCAAACCCATAGCCAAATGCTGAAACTGAAACAAGGGAAGAAAGGACAGAATTAATGGGTTAGGCTTCCCAGTCTTGTTAGCTGGAGACCATACAGGACCATGCTGGGATTACAGACCCAGATCTGTCCCTCTGACACATGCATTCTCTTAAAGAGCTTAATTCTAATGACTTCTGGGGACTAGGAGTCAACTCCTAGTTTGCACAACTCTGCATGTCTTGAAAAAACACAACACAAATAGTGTGAAGTGTTTAAAAATCTTTACCAAAAAACTAACTAGGAAATTACTACTATTTTCCATTAGTGTGCACATCACCTTCTGAGTCAAAAATAAAACTTAGCCAACCCACTTACAACGTCATTGTGGTCACCACACAGTCCCCTCTATGTCTGTGAAATTCCTTAGGTAGCCACACTGATCAGGAATTTAGTTTCAACTCTTGAAGTCCTCTGACTAATTCATAAATTATTTGATTGAAAATTAGACTTTCCAGAATAAATCTGAAGATTATGCAAATAATCTGTAGCAAATGCTTTACATTTTCCATTTTAACAGGAAAAAAACCCACATTTATGAAATTGTATTGTCTGAAACAAGACCAAACTGAAATATTCAAGTTTTTCACTCAAAAAGGAACATGAAGTAAAACATCATGAATATTGATTCCATTTTAAATCCTTATTCCTGAAATCAATCCTCAAAAACCAAAAAACAAAACAAAACAAAACAAAAAAAGCCAAACCAATCACTACTAGGAAGAAAGAGTTCACAGTGTGCTAAAAACTTCATTTTGCTTGAGCTCTTAGCATTCAGCTGTTTAGCCTGAGAATTATTATCAGACGAATGTTGAGATTACCTTTATTCAAAAATACAATTTTAAGGATAAAAAATTTAAAAAAATACATGATTTAGTCTTCGTGGCCTATAATTTTGTATTATTAGACCAGAAGACGGTGACAGATCAGGTTATCTATCAGTTTCCCCCAACCTTGAGATTTAATGATGTCTATGGATTACTCAAAATGCTCTTTGCTGCTGATATTCAAGTTTGTACCTCCCCACCACTCCGATTCAGTAATGACTGGCTAGGGCCATAGCTATTATTTAAGATCTGGGGGCACAACTTCAGTTAAACATGTGAAACAATAATTCTAATCTCTTAAATAAAAACAGCAACTAACTGAGCTAACAGATTTCTCACTTTATGGCCTATTCATCCACAGTGGAAACACAGTACACTGGTAAGCCTTATTAAAATTTACTCAAGAATGGGATTAAAAGGTAGTAAATGGGGAACGAATCATTACTATATCTTTCAATTCTGTCTAGAGCTGTTGCAGCCATGATGTAACCATGGGGAAAACAACGATAGGATGAATACAACTTGGAGGTGGTAGAAGGAAGAAAAATAATGGCCATGCAATTTAGATATTGCTGAATCACTAAATTAGTCACCTATGAAATATTCTTACATCCGAAGTTCTTTTATAAGTTACTCAATTTTTTGTCTTATTTAAGAAGTTAAATTCAGTGACTGTATCCAACTGATTCAATGGAGCATTTACTTCTTCTCTACAGTATTTTTAAATATCTCTATATTATAAAGGGCAGGATTGTTCCACAAATTTTTCTGCAGAGACGGGGGATGTTCAAATTGGCACTGTTCAATTCACTAGCTATTAGCGGTACTCAGCTATTAAGCCCTTGATAGGTGATTCACATGATAAGGAAATGAATTTCAAATTTCATTTAATTGTAACTAATTTAAAATAAGAGCCACAATTAGCTCATAACTACCATATTGCCCAGACTAGCCCTAGGAAAAGTCCCTCCAAACAGTAGACCTCAGACTGGTCCTGGTAGATTAGCAAGCTGGTTACTTCCACCATGGCCTCCTGGCCCAGATCTCTAGTGGAGCATCCTTTCACTGAAACCCGACTGTCCTTGCTTTTCTCACGAGAATAAAATCTGCTGTGGCATCATAGCATCCTTCACCCCTGCTCTGCTGTCACCTAGGTCCCATATTTATCATTTCAAATTACCCTCCTCTCTTACAGATCTCACGAATGAACAGAAACAGAAGATACTTTAATGTGATTAAGTATTCCTACCTCAAACCCTTACTCAGAAACTGATTCTTCCACACAGGTGTAACCAAGAGCAGGTAGCAAGCCCAGTCCCCTTTAACATCCCTGGTGAGACACGAAGAAAACACTATAACTTTTTTGAAGCTTTCATGCTTCAGAGCTCAAAGACTCATCTTCGTTTCTCTGGTTTTCCTATAGCCAATATAGCTAAATAATATCTCTTTTCTTTTCTTTTTGCCAGGTTGAAAGTCTTCGGCAATGTCGATTCTAACATTTCTCAATAAGGTAAACACTGCATCAAGTAAAGGGTCATGGAGTTATCAATACATATTAAGTGCAATATTAAAGCATTCCCTGAACTTTTTATGTCAAACCATAAGAGCTTGTAATACAAAATTAAAAGCAAGAGTACTCAGGCCTCTGAGCCAACAGGCTTTACAGAAAGTTTCTAATACCATATGTTTAAACAACTGGATATTACCCTTCAAAATAAGTAATGCTGTATATCAAACAAAATGAAAGGAAACAAAACTATTCTTAAAGTTGAAAAATAAGCCAACATTAAATATTGATGGCTGGCCCAGATGCCATTCACTCGATATTTTAGGTGCAAATTTCCCAAATGGGGTAGGGAGGATGGAGAATACCTTCAATGTGTAGCAAGTATATGACAATATTTTCAAAAGGCAGTGAGAAAGTCAAACAGCCCTTCTGCCATCGTGTTTAAGAATAATTTTTATTACATCCCTGATAACTCATCCAGGGTCTACAATATGAAGAATAAAATGATACGAAGATATGAAGAGTAAAATGGAAATAGTAAAGTTGAACAGATATTTTTCACAGCTGCTTGAAAACACTAAGGACGATGTGATTGTTTCAAATTATAATTAACATTTTTGCTCATATACTTGGCAAGACTAGTGTTTGTTTTAAAATTAGTAGAAAATGAAGCCCACAGAAAATAACAATTAAGAGCTAAATGTGTGGTTTTGCTTTGCATTAGTTATTGAGGCATACATTTTAGGGTGTTCTTTCTCATGTTTGCCACTTTCAGAAAAATCAATAAGAGTCATGTGGAAATATCTAAGTGAACACAGGGGAAATAGTGTCGGAGATCAATACTTCTCTACCAGCATGTTTAACCTACTGAAATGAAGTGTTAATCACAGAAATAAGATACCATATTACATTTATAAACTAATGAAACTAGAAAAAGCAAAGTGTGTGACACTATAATTAAACAGCTGGAAGACATCCAAGCCTGTGTAAGTTGATAACCCTGGTACAATCTCTGGCAGAGGAAAGGCAGGCCTGCGGTGAGTTGATATGGCCAGCTCAGTTGTTAATTGAATAACAGGCAATCTATAAACACTACTAATTGCATATGTGAAAACCTGTGTACAAGTAGAGTTGCTGCCTAGAGAAACATTCCAGAAAGACTACATGAATAAAGCACTGGGCAAATCTTCTGTCTCTCTCAATCCAGTTAAGTCATAGCTTAGTCTCACCGCTGTATCCTTCTGATTAACCTACCCAGCAGACTTAATGATACATTTTCCAAAAGATCATTTTTCTTCCTAACTCGATACAAACTGCAGAACTATCAATTACCCATTTCAGAAAAGAACAAACAAGTAATCTAGAAAATTCAGTCTGTGAATGGAAGGCTTTCTAAATTGTAAAAGAAGACATGGTCTTATTCCCAACAGGCAAAACGCTTCATGGAATTGTTCCCTCGCATTTTGCAGAAGTGTGGCAGCTGCTGTGAACAGCATGGAGTGTTAAGATTTGACACTTTTTTTTTCTCTTAAGGATATAGCCATTTGGGGAGGCTCAGAAACTGTTGTCAGAATTTTACTTATCCATTTAATAAATCCTTTTAGAATGATTATTTCAAACCTGGTGAATGCAAGCCATTTCAAAAGCAGGACCTAAATGGAACTTGATTTTTAAACTGTGGAGAAGGCTGGTTGGTCCAATGGATTAATTGTAAGACATGAAACATCATCTAGTTTAACATTCAAACCCAAATAAGGCCACAGGGAACAAAGGTCACTGTCATTCTAAAGGGTCTGGGAGTTTCCATGAAATGAAGTCATAGACTTAATCCACTCCCTAGTGGATAATTCACATCATGAAATCCAGAACCACTGATCAGGACACTGGGCAGCATTTATAAGGGCAAGTGAGCACCAGACTTACTTATGCTCACAGGCTCGCTTGAGGCTCCAACACTACCTAGCTATGGGCAGGAAACAGTATTACTGGGTCTTACTTTCTTCAACCACTGTGAGAATTGCAAAATAGACATCATGAGATTGTTATAAGGAACAAAGGGATAATATAGGCAATATGTTTGCTGAGCAGAGTGTCTCACATAAAACGTGCTGAATAATAGCAGAGCCTCAAAAAAGAAAACAGACAAATGTAAATATTAAAATATGTGTAGCAACTGCGTGTAAACAAATGACTGAATAGGGCCTGAAGCTGAGTTTCTCTCTCGTGTCTTATTAGTATAAAAGAGAATCGCAAGTTTCACCAAGATTCCTTGGCAAAATATTCGAATGTGACAGTCTTCACTTTCAGACATGGACATATATCAGTTAACGGACACTTTTCATCACGACAAAGTGGAATTCCTCAAATACGAGGCCCTCAGTGAATGAGAAGTAAGAATGGGGGAAAAGACAATAAAGAACCATGGTCGATTAATTTTGTTTAAAGCCTAAGTTTATGCATAGTTAAGGTGTGATAGGAGCTACCACAGGGAAACGAGGGAAGCCTGTGACAGAGCTGTTACCTCTGGTGTCATCCTGTATATTTGCTACCTGGAAGACTCTGACTCTCAAGATGTCCCCAGGCCATCAGGAGAATAGCCTGATCTGTAATTTTTAAGTATTAATTTTAACCTCATTCACCAAGCATCAAATTAACAATAATTCTTTGTTAGTTTCACCCATTCCCTGACTACCAAAAGATGTGTTGACTGAAAAGCTGTCTATAGACCAACCAGGCAATTCCAAGTCTTCCCTCTATCTATAGACAGAGTAAAAGTCATCTAGTCCCTGTTTGAATCCGAAGCTCATTCCCCTGATGGAAATGCCCACCACACATGGGCACAGTGGCCTCCAGGAACCCACACTGCTTCCAGAATATCCAGACTCTCAGCTGTGTAATCGGTTAGGTTTCACATCCTTACCACGCTTGAACTTTAAGATTTTGGAAACTGTCAACATACAGCTCTTTGCTCTTGAATTAATTTTATGTTTTCTTCAACCATCTAAACTTAAGGCCCAGATAGAAATCCACTTTGAACAAAGATTATATACAGGTCAATATGAAATGAAGCAGGATTCATTATTAATAATAAATGCACTGAAACAGATACAATTGTCCCCAAATGTAGATTTTCAAAGGAAAAATAAAGTATTAAGATAAAACTTCAATGCAGTTTGAGTACTTAAATACAGATGTTGAACAAGGCATGGATATTTATCAAATAATTGAGTGTGTGTGTGAGTGTGTGTGTGTGTGAGTATAAACATTAGCCATGCATGCAGGGCTTGTTGGCACACACCTGTGAGCCCAGCTACTAGGGAGGCTTAGGCAGAAGGATGGCAAGCTCACAAGAAGCCTGGTAACATAATGAGATCCCATCTCAAAAATCAAAAAAATATTAGCCATTTATATTTCAATTACATTTAATACATTTATACTATTATTAAAATATCTAAAGAGATCTGTTCAGAGTGAAATTATATTTATTACTGAGATTAGAATCATCTAAGTACGCAGTATGGATTAATTGATTAAACTAAGAGAGCAACCTGGACCATTTTTCAAAGCAGTTTGCTTGTTTTGTTTGTAAATATGTGATCACACAATGAAAAAAATCCTCCAGGGAGAAATGAATTGCAGATGCCGATAAGTTGCATTCAGACTAAAATGGTGCCCATGTGTCCTTCACTAAGGCTAACATTATAAAACTACTAATATAAATACATGGACTATTTTTGTAAAATGTTAAACCATCTGCTTTAATATAAACAGATTTTTCAAACTGCTACCAATATCGAAATCCCTATAAGCATCTAAAACTGACTTAAAATTTAAAACTTAAAACAATCATGAGTAGCACATCAGTTAGATAACAAGCATTGTAGCTGAAAAAAAGAAACTTACTCTCAAGCAGCTCCAAGTGAAATACATCTTGGACCTGCAAAATAATGTTGTGATATAGTACCAACATCCCATGAGAGGAGAGGATGGTACTGGGGAATAAACCCAGGAGCACTTTACCTCTGAGTCACATTCCCAGTCTTTTTTTTTTTTTTTGGAGACGGGTTCCGCTTATGTTGCACAGGACCTCACTAAGTTACTGAGGCTGCCTAAAACTTGCAATCCTCCTGTCTCAGCCTCCCAACTCGCTGGGATCACAGGCATGGGCCACTACCCCTGGCAGGTTTCTGAAGGACGAATATTTTGCTAAGATGAGGAAATGCCATAAAAGGCATCCCAGAAGATGAATGGACTGAAACAAGAGATGTGGGTTTGAAGGGCAGATGGTGAGGGTAGTAGCTTAGATAAAAAATACGGGACAATGTTGAGGAACTTCTGGAATTGTCCTGGAAAAATAGTGTTCATTATACAAAATCATTGGGGTAAAAGGCTATGACATCCAAGTTAAATACCCAGGTATGAACTGGGAAGATATAAACTTTGGCTTTGCTATACTCCACACAGTAGCAGACTGCTGTGATTTGGACATGTTTTACTCTCCCACGATTTGTGCAGGAAGCTTGGTTCCTACTATAAAGGTAATGGAAGGTGTTGGGACATTGAAGAGGTGAGGCCTAGAGGAAGATGACTGCATTATGACCACCCTTATGAAGGAACTAATGTCAGTCTCCCAGAGTGGGTCAGGTCTGACAACCCAGGAGATCTCGCCTGCAACGGAAGAGGTCATAAAGACTAAGTATTGGCCCACCCTACTTTCTTGCTTCCTCCCCGCTTTTCCTTTTCCCTCTTGCTTTCCTCCTCTCTCACATGTGCTCTCACTATGAGATGCTCTCCTCCAGGTGATGACGTAGCCAGGAGACTGTCAACAGAGGCCAAATAGATGGGACTGCCCAATCTTGGACTTTATGCTTCCAAAACTTTACTAAATATATCTTTTCTTTATAAAAGCCTCCAATCTCAGGTATTTTGTCATAACAATACAAAATATACTAAGATACAAGACATTAAGTTTATTAGAATATATTCTTCTACTTTCTCATTTCTTTCTTTAATTATTTCCTATGGATATGTCTATAAATCAGACCTTCCCAAGCTGCAAAACTAAGCAGTAATTCAAATACTCCAGACTGTTCTGGAAGTGTGTGGGTGTTTAGACTGGAATGTGGCACTCCAATCTTGCCACTAGAATTCGTCACAAATGAACTGAATGACTTCGAGTCGAATGCACAAAGTAGAAAAGGAAAAAGCAATTACTTTCCATTATGTGACAATTTGGCCCTCCTAAATCTTGTAGAAGTAGGCAGCACATAGAGTTATGGGAAGGGTGAAGATGAGTCAGATGGGCGACACGGCAGTCCCAGTGGGAGCTGGAAAGCCTTCTGAGATATCAAAGGGGGTCAAAGGTAAAGGCACCCTCACGTTACCTTCAACATCACAACTCAGGTAGTTACGCACTTCATTCAAAATGAAGTTGATATCTTCTTCTGAAGGAATAGGGTGTGGCGTGATATCAGTTGGAGTATCAGTAGTGCCTGCAATAGTCATCTTTTGCCAGGGTAAGAAGAAAATAACTCGCCCATCACTGGTAGCCGGATCAAGAAGTCCCATGCTCTCTGGGCTGAGATAAAGAGAAATTTATTTCTGAAATTAGCAGAAACTCAATATTCATCTGCATTCTATAAAATGACTAATTACTATGTTCAAATAAGCAAACAAGAAAACATACACTATTACTTTTCCTGCCCCTGCCCTAATCCAGAAATTCATAAAAGAAAAATAATAATTTGGGTAACAAAAACATACCAAGCAAATGTAATAACACTCTTCTACAGCAGAACAGCACTCCCTGCCTCAACAATGCAAGGTTAATTAACTTCCAATTGTTTTGGTTTTTATACTCCATGGATCATTCACATCAGATAATGTCAGTGGGACAAATGCCTATAATTTCTTTTATTATGGTCAATTAAGGATAGCTCTTCAACCTTTTTTCAAGTCTGTGAAAAGTATGTTACTGGGAGATTTGACATTTGGCTCATCCTTCAGTAGAAGGTCTCAGAAGATCAGGACAAAGTGAAGTCTAACTTTCTAGAAATTAAGATGTAATCCTAAAGTTCTTCACTCCTTTGTGCCTAGTTGAACTTGCGCCACTTCACCAAATATGAGATTTCTTACCTTATTTCAAGGTTACAGAAATCTCAAAAAGTGCATACAGAAGAAAAGAGCTTAGCTTTCTACTAATACCTAAATAACAATGTCCTAGGGTAGGTCAAAGGGAGAGGAACACTTTAGCAAAGAAAATCTATTAAATAGAAAACACTGTTATGGTATTAAATCAGGGGACAAGGCTGCCTCTTCCAAAAGATTGTAGAAAATCTTCCCAAATATTAACCAAGAACTTTCACTAATCCATACTGAATTATCTAAAACCAAATTATAAAACACATTTAAAAGAATGGGCAACTGTACATGGATATTAACAAAACTCATCAAATGTATCACTAAAACTGTTGATTTACGCATTCATTAGCCATTCAAAGAAACTTGGAGAAATTGTTAAGGGGGGAATTTTAAAGCATCATATTCAAACAGAACACTATAAATCTTCAGATAGTGGTTTTAATTCAACTGAATTCATAAATAAAATCAGTTTTATTTTCTGAAATATTTTCAGCTTCTATTAATGCAATTTCTTAAAGAGGAAACATGATTCTATTTGACTTGAACAAATATCAAGAAAATCCTCTTACACACAAATTTAAAAGGGAATACACTTAATTTTTTAAGTTTATCATTCCCTTAAAAATCATTTTAAAAGATTTATTCATATGTATAAGGATGAGAAGGTAACAGATGTTTAAGAAAAAACAAAAATATTTTTAATATATAAATAAAATTGCCAGGTGCAATGGCACATGCCTGTGATCCCAGCAACTCGGCAGACTGACAGGAGGAATGCAAGTTTGAGGCCAGCCTCAGAAACTTACCAAGACCCTGTCCCAAAACAAAAAAATAAAAAGGGCTGCAGGTATAGCTCAGTGGTAGAGGGCCCCTGGGTTCAATCCCAGTATCACACACACACACACACACACACACACAGAAAAGACAAAGAGAGAAGAAAGGAGGAAAGATGTATAGTCAGCACAGCTAGTATCTCCTTTATTTAAACAGCCACAACGAATACTAGTCTTTCTCTGCAAGGAACCCTCAGCCCATGAAAACCTGCTACTCCCTTTCTGCCTTCGCATCACTCTCCATAGCCCACCATGACACACAGGAAAGAGTGGACAAAGATCTTCTACTTTGCAAATACAAGAGCACATACAAGGGTGCCAATCATTAAGAACCTCAGCTACAATTCTCACCTGTACTCAGAAGGAAATTACTTTCACTTAAATATACTGAAAACCATGAATATTGAGTATTTTTGGACTCTGAATATGACTATACACTTTTTTCTTTGTATATTTCGTAAAGCTCTAAAAATTTTAAACTAGTTAACCACAGGTCTTGTAAACACCTTTTTTGATCCCAGGTCGATATATCTTTACGTGAGTTACTTTGGGATTAGCAATCAACACACTGAGAATTCAAGCAATTTGATAAACTGTACTGAACTGAAGCAAAAGAATAAATTTTATATTCTAACAGTTGAAAAACTAATTACATGCGATACAGTTTACATATGACCATCTCATCGATGAGGTAACATATATGCCTAAAATAATACACTGGATAAACTTAAATAATTATAATATTCAACAACGTGGGTTAAAAATGCAGTTAGAAAAGCACAGCCACTGATTCCCTTTAAAAATTTCAGTGCAATAAAAGCAGTTTAAAGGGTGAAAGTGATGGTTACCAACACACACATAACTGGAACCTGTAGAGAATCAACGGTTTAAATGAAGACATATGTGTCAAACATAAAATTAATACACACAGAGGGAAGACAAAGCCATTAATGAATGGTATAAAAATTTAAGAACCCACTTGGAAATCTTTCATCAGTTCTAAAGTACCTTAATTCATACTCTCCCTTAGGGAAGAGAAGTTTGTTTTCTTATGATTAATTCTGCAAGGTCACACTAAAGTTTGATAATGGGTATCAACTATAGTAATAGTATATACAATGCAATGGCACAGGTCACTTCAATTGGAATGATTCATTTGACATCAGAAGGAAAAGCTAGCTAATTTATGTGTGTGTCTAAGATTAAAGGTGATGAACATTTTTCTCTTGCCGACCATTGCTCTTCCTGAAGAACCTTTAGATAAACTGAAATCAATTTATTGTTAACACTTAGCAATCAGCGTTAGAGCTAACAGTATGTACGCAATATACAAAAAAAATGATCAGATGTTAGCAGTAAAAAGATTCAGTAGACTAGCAGGAAGTGGTGATTATTTTCATGCATTTCAGTCATTTGGTGTATTATTGCCACAGCTCTGATGGAAAATCTACTTTTTTTTTCTTTTTCTTTTTAAAAGGGAGAGAAGAGAAACGGGGGGGGGGGGGAAGCGAAAGTAAATATTTTTTTTTTCAATCTGGTTTTTGTTTTTCCTACACTAAACTGTGTATGTGGTGCTGGAGATTGAATCCAGGTCCTCGCATTTTCCAGGCAAGTGTTCCACTGCTGGGCCACCTCTCCAGCCCCCTAGATTTATTCTAAATATAAACTAAAGAGTGGTTTTAAAAAACTGATTTCCATATTTTGGCTCTTCTAAAATTAAAATAATTCCTCCTCTCTCCTCCCTCACCCAAAAAAAAAAAAAAAGAAAAAAAAGAAAAGAAAAAAAATCTGCCATCATAATGTAAGATAATTGTTCATGTGGAACATTAGTTAAGGTCAAAACAAAACTAACAAATAACATACAGATACTTCTGAAAATGGACTGACAAGATACACAGCACAGTCTTCGCTCTTGATTTACCATGCTATACACAATAAATCATGGCTTCTGAACTATGCATTGCCAAACTAATCAGGCTCTCACAGCCATGCTTGGTCTTAAGTTATCATCAGCAAAAACATGCTACAGAACAATATCTGTCACATGACCACTCTGCCGCAAGATTTTTAACAGGACATACATATGTACAAGTAAAAACACACTGAATAGAAAGAACTCCAAGGAAGAAAACTGGAGGAAGGTGGGAGAAGAGGGAGGTTTTCACCGTCACTCTCTCTCTTTTCCAAAGTGATAGAAATCTCTATTATTCACTACATTATTTCTATTTACATTTTGTTTAATCTACAAGGATTATCTGGGAATTAAGATGAAGAACTATATTTTGCTTCTGTATTTTAAATTCTCTATATTAAAAAATCCTTTACAAGCGTTGTGTTAGCTCTCTCTATTAAAGATACCTTAAATAATCAACTTATAAAGAGAAAAGATTATTTTAGCACACAGTTTTTGAGGTTCAGTCCACTATCAGAAGACACCATTGCTGGGCCAAGGTAGCACATCACGGGGTAAACAAGTGGCAGTGCAAAACCACTCACCTCATGGCCAGGACTCAAAAGACAGTGAGTGGAAGAGGCCAGAGTCCCATAGTCCCCTTCAAGTGCATGCCCCTCCAGTGACCCAAAGACTTGCATTAGGTCCCACCTCCCATTAGTGCCAAACTGGGACCAAGTTTTTAACACATGGGTCTTTGAGGGACATTCCAGACCCAAAATATAACAAATGTTATACTAATATTTTAATATAAAAATCAATTATTTGAATTTGGGCAATTTAACACAAAAAAGTTAGTAGCATTTATTTAAAAAATATTTATTACAAAGCTAAAGATGTAGCTCAGTGGTAAAACATTTGCTTAGGATGTGCAAAGGCCTTGGTTAAATCACTATCATGGTATGGGGAAAAAAAAATATTGGACACTATTATATTCTAGAAACTACCAAGGACTGAGGATATAACAGTCAACAAAACAGATTTAAATTAATCAAAAGGTCATTCTTTTGATTTATACAAATTAGATACCGCATGAGATAAGGAATCAGAAGTAGAAAGTAATACTTTGCCCAAGGTCACACAGTTAGTAGAAGTGAAGGTGAACAAACCAGGAAGTTCTATGCCAAGGTTTGACCTTGGCTTGCTCTTATACTGTCTCCTTTCCTATGTACTCTGAGAGAGCTGAATGCTCACCTATTAAATGGTGGAGTCACAGAAGAAATTGGTTTGTCCCAAAGGATGTAATGATTATGTGACAGAATTAAGCTAAGGCCTCCTGGGGAATAAAGGGGAATAATTCATTCTCTGACATCATGGGACAAGAGTGAAGGAAACATAAGATGCCATATACATAAGAATATATTGAACTTAGTAAAATATAAACAAATATAAGGTTTATGATAATTACATGTGTATTCTCTATTCTCCAAGATGTTAAAAAACAAAAACTCTCACATACTAGCTGGCCATGATATACTTAATCCAACACAAAATAAGTATATACAACTGTGTCCGGAACTATTGTTAAACTTCTCTATGTACAAGAAATGCATGCAATATTTGTATATATTTGGGGGGTTTTTTCCTAGCTAACTTTATTTGAACTAATCTTCTGGTTAACAGAGTTTGAAACTTAATTAGGTACCAGTGCATACACTTTTGTTAAAAAAGAGAGAAGGACAGTGAGAGAGAGAGAGAAAGAGAAAGAATCAACTTTTATTGAGTTTTTCACATGCCCTCATTGCTCTGACACTTAGTTGTGTATGTGAGTGCTGGGGTTTGAACCTGTGTACTCACGCATGCCAGGCAAGCGCTATAACTGCCGAGCCCACTCCAGCCCCCCAGTGTATACATTTTCATTATCAAGACTAAAGGTATCTTGCTGTTTCCAGTTTCACAAACAAGAAGGAAACTTTGAAAGTTGGGTGATAAGTTCTCTTTAATACATTTCTCAGTAGAAGCATATTTGGTACAAATTAGGTGTATCTTATACTCGCTTCAAAAAGATTTAATTACTGGAGAGCCAATAATTAAGACAGATCATCTATAACATAGCAGGATAGCATTCTAGGAGAACAACAAGTATCATAATTTTTGCACACCTATTATATCACATATTAAAACCTCATGGAAGGGGGCTGGAGTGGTGGCTTGGCAGTTATGGCGCTTGCCCAGTATGCACAAGTACACAGGTTCAAACCCCAGAACCCACGTGCACAACTAAGTGTCAGAGCAATGAAAGCCATGTGAAAACTCAATAAAAATTGATTCTGTCTCTCTCTCTCTCACTGTCCTTCTCTCTTTAAAAAAAAAAAAAAAAAAAAAAAACTCATGGAAGCTGGGCATGGTGGTGCACACCTGTAATCCCAGCAACTAGGGAAACTAAGGTAGGAGGATTATAAGTTTAAGGCAAGTCTCAGTAACTTAGCAAGGCGCTACATTACTTAAAAAGACCCTGTCTCAAAATAAAAAAAAAAATTTAAAAAAGAAGGACTGGAGATGTGGCTAGTGGTAAAGAACCCCTAGGTTCAATCCCCAGTACCAAAAAAAAAAACAAACCCCTTTATATTTCTCTATGAAAAATTATTAAAATGTGAAAAGAAATAGCCCTCATTCACAACCACATTACCTACAGATAATCACCATTAATATTTAACATATTTTTCAGTCTTTTTGTATCTATGCAAAAATATGTAGAAATATATATTGTTTAGATAGTACACATAACCTCTAATCTTGCAATTGAAATTAGCATTGTATTATTAGACTTTTCCTAGAACACTAAAGTTATTTCTAATTTTAATTCTTTTTTTTAAATTTTCTTTTCTTTTCTTTTTTATTTTTGAACAACCATACAAGTTTTTAACAAAATAATATAAAATGTGTATATATTCTGGATATTGCAATTACCCCCAGGAGTGCCCCCCCCAATTACCCTCCCTTATCCCACCCTTCCCCTTCCCACTATATCTCTAAAAAAAGTATTAGGTTGTAAAACATTACATCTTATCTGGATTTCTTATTGACTATACAATATTCCCTTGTATAGATAGGCTATTTTTCTCCCAAGGTGAGGAAATGAAGTAGTTTCTAATCTTTCTCAACAACAAATTACAACATAACATCTTTACAGATGACATTATTTCATGTAGAACTACTACTTACTTAGTAGATTTACCACACATATGGAAATAAAAACAGTATGTAAATTCTGTACTCTTGAAGTAGTCATATGGATTTTTTCCACAGATATCTTGAAATATACATTAGAGGTAATCATTATTAATGATTTGACAAGAAATACATAAATATTCCCTCTTAATTTATTAGAAATTTCAAACATGTAAAAGCAGAACTTTTTTCATGGTCTCCCATGTACCTATCAGCCAACTTATATGACTCTCAACAGGTCTACTTCTCCCTACCCCTACTCATTTCTCTATCCCTACTTATCTTTGTTAATTTGATATGCTGAAAATTATATCTGAGTTTTAAAAACGTATTTCCAAAGTTATAGACCTAAGAATACCTGAGAGGCCAACATTTCCAGATGGTACTTAAAGAAATATGAATATGTCACAAAATTAATTAATGATTTAATTAAAATATCCTTTATGGAAAGTTTCACAAAATTAATTTTTAATGTCTTATTAATAATTAAATTACCAACATTCAGTCTCTAAAAGTGACTACAATGAACAAAAGACATTGTTTTTTTTTTTAAAAAGAAAAGATCCCAAATCATTAGTTCATTAGTCCTTAGAAATGAGTATGGTCATAACTGGCTATGATTTTCCCCAGTCTGGTTTATATTTTGTTTTTGACAAGGTACATTACTTATTTCTCCTCATTTTGAACAGCAAGTGAGACATCCATTATTAAGAAAAGTGTACCAGAAGAAATTAAATGCACAGGGAATCCCTTGTGTCTTTGCCCAGGTAAGGACCACCAAGGTGGAGTAAGTTACCTGTAATAGCCAGGCATCACAATATGGACCCCAGCACTTGGCTGGCAGATAGCTGCAGCGTTCTTATCATCCATTTTGCGCACAGAGTCTGTGAATGGTCCTGTAGCATTGATAACACATTTGGCTCTCACATCAAATTCCTGCCCTGTGAAAGAAAGCAGCATCAATCACACACCCCATTTGTTTCTCTGTTCACTGATGCTGTGGATTATTAATTCATCTATTAACTTAACCTATAACGAAGTATATTGCGTACCACACTAAATGACATGAGCAGCCAGAGTTATTGAACAGCCAAACAAAAGGCTTGCTCCTGAGTAAATTTACCAAAAACAAGTCCAAATTAAAGAGAAAGCATGCCATTTTTCTACTGTGGTTCTCCGCCTATTTATAAAGTGCTCAGGATCAAGATGCCACACATGAAGAAAGTGGAATGAGTCAACAAGCCACTTTCTCCGGAACACTCCACTGTGTAAACAGCACAGCCATGAGACAATACATTTCTCAGTCTGACTTTGTTCAAGAAATTATGTAATTTTGCAGCTGCCTATGCGGCCATAGGACCAGGACAAGAATGAATCTAACAAAAGTTAAAGGTGATTGACTTTAATGACATGTAAATGCACTGCCTGTGTCACCTACGTGATACTTTGAAACTTGGCACATTTATTTAATTTTATTAATAATATGTTTTTGTAAAGAAAATGGAATGCATTTGTATCTGTGAGAACTTTGTGGGCATTTATTACTATCCTTATCATTATTGTTATTTAATACAAAAGCGAAAATTGCCAATTCTCACAAGGGAAAATTTTTCATGTTAAACCAGTCATTATTGACGATAAGGAATATAATTAATGAGACTCTGAAGCCTGGGTTAAATGAAAGGAAAGTGACAGAAAAATTATAATTCAGTCATTATATAAGCAAGGCAAGATTCTAAGAAATACCTCCCTCTTGGAGACATAGCCTACCTGTGAGGACATCCTTGCACCGGGCACCACTCACTCGCTCCTTGCCTGTTTGGGGGTCTGTCTTCTTGAGCAAGCTCACTACCTCCATGTAATTGGCTGTGGCAGCCCCATACCTGGCAGCAGTGAGAGCAATGGCAAGGTTCATCCGTGCATCGTTGTGCTGTCCTGCAGCAGGGAAAAGCATCAGGGGAGGAACAGGAGTCACCTCGAGCCACAGAGGAGTGGTACAGAAGTGTGTCACAACAGATATGTCACATCTGTCCCTGTCACCCAGAATATATGTGATGGTTGGGCAGCTCTATAGGGCACGATTTGAAAATACACGGTCATTCTCAGTCAGGCATTCACCTGCCACTTCAGCAAATGCATTCTCTGTACCCACAAAAAAAAGGCAAAAAATATCCCCTTCCTATAGGGCTGATGACATCAGTTATCTGAAAGTTAAGAAAAAAGTAATTATTCTCTCCATGTGGGAACAGATGTATATGTCAGACTTTTCCTAATTCAGAAAAATCATAAGCATGAAAGTGAAGCAATTCAAAACTTCAGAATATCTGACACCCCAACTGGTGTTGATGAACAGTTTCTATGAGTATATGCTCAATCTAATATTCAAAATCAAGAGCTTAATCTTCCATAGAGAATTTCTCTGTATTCCATAAAAGGATTTTTCTTGGTTTGAATTTTGATCAGGGCTCCTTAAAATGTAACATTTTTTTAATTGCACATAAAAGGTAAGAAATTAAGCAGGGCAAAATTTAATTACAGAACAATTCCTACCTGTATTGTTAAAGATTTATTGCTGAAAAATCCTAGTTAAAGAAAACTAAGGGGGAGGACAAGGGGGAAAGATGATTAATCACTTTAAAATACTGGCATCACTGGAGACTTTTTCTATTTATTATTGCCAGTGGAGTTAACGCTGACCAGGAGGAATTGCTCTACATTGCAGGGGCCAGGTTCTCTGTGCCCTGAATAATTAATTATCCAGGGCTAGATGTATTGAAGCAGAGTTCAAATTCCCACACACTGGGATCAGTTCTATCAAGATAATACTGATAAAGGGATGAATTTGTAATGGATATTGTTGTTGATTTATGTTGCCAGCATACCAAACATTTAGTATAAATGGTTTATGTAAAGTTTCTTCTTTGTGATTCAGCCTGTGCAGGTCTAGAAGCACTACACAAGCAATCTGTTCCAGCTAAAAGGGCAAAGTTATAAAGAGAGAATCAATGACTCAAGGCTCTGCCACCCCTCCCCACAAACAGCTTATTCCTAAACCTGAATTAATACAATCAGCCAAGAACCTTTGCCCCCAAGTTGTATGTGCCATCATGTGGGGAACATATATTAAACCACAACATGCAAAAATTTTATTATTCTGGAGTTATTTCATCCAAAAATTAATAGAATGAGAGTAGGAAGAGAATGAAAACAGCAGCAGCAGCAGCAGCAGTAGAGAAGCAAGGTAGGAAGGAAGCATAGGAGTTCTGTGGCTTCCACTTAGCATGACCTCAAATTTGCTTAAAATCATCACAGGTAGCTCTAAAATTAAGTTTAAGAAAGCAACCTTTATTAATGTACACCGCCTTATTTAAAGCTGAGATATGCTCCATAAAGTTAAATGCATACAACCCAAAGAACCTCAATAAAAATTCCACTAGAGATTTTCTCTTCAAGGCGAATACATAGCACTTTTCGCCTTCAGTCTTTCTGGCAGACCTCTGTGTAACAATGACACACCCTCCCCAGCACCCAGCCGAGGTAAGCATTTGGTAGTACAAGAAATCCAAGTTATGTTTGCTCTCACCATAGGCATAATGTAGGGAAGCTCACCCATTTGGGTTTGTTGACTTACAGTCAGGACAAGTCTCTAGAAAGTCGTGTGTAAATGAACTATTTTAAATCCTAGATGAAATCTCTGTTCCAAGGAAGCAGCAGAAGTTCCATTCACTAAAAAATAGATTCCTTTGTAAAGTGGCGTATCTATTATACAATCATCTGAGTCTAAACTGACTTTAAAAATCTAAAATTTTCTTTGGATACATTTTAAAAATGCAATGTCTCATCAGAGCACCAGTGTATCATGTAAGCAGGGTTCACATGGGAGTATGAGTATGGCTCATCAGGCTGTTGCTGCCACACTATGAACGTTCTCCCTAATTAGCTTGTCAATCACAATACAATTTAAGGTAAAGGAGATCAACTGTCAAAATGTGAGATAGAAGAGATTCTTCTGCCTCATGTTTCCCCACACCCACTCCCAGGAGCCAGCAAACCTGCCTGATTTCAATCAGGAATGCTATTTATTGGTGGAGACCCTTCAAGATATGATCCTCATCTGCCACAATTCTTCTACTTCCATTACTATTACATCTACGATTGCCACATTATTTGCAGTTCCCTGAAACTTAGGCCATTGCACACTTTTTACCTTTGCCCACACTTATTATTCATATTCTGGAATCTTGGGAGAAACCACTACTCATCTCTTCTGATGTGGATCAAGTACACCACTATGAAGACTCACCTTATCTCATCCTGTCCCCTACAAGGCAAAATTTTTCACCACTTCTGGGCCAGCACTATGTCTTGCACATGGCTTTTTATTAGACTTTCCAATGCAACATTTATCATAGATTCATCTTGCAAACATAATTAGCCTTTGTCATGAATGGAGCACTGAGGCAAATGCAGGGAACACGATGGTGAGAAAGGCACTGGGCAGCCTCCCCCCGAGTGGAACTTACTTCCCACTGCTTCATAGGGCTCCATGTCTCAGAGGATGGCAGGAAACCTCTCTTGCATTTTCTTTTTTCCTTTCTCTCTCTTTCATCAGTACCAGGCATGAAATAGTTATACAGTAAGTGTTGAGTTTAGCCAAATTCCATTCAATATATTAAAGAAACAGGTACCAGAACTGTTATCTCCAATGATGGAATGAAATGCTTTGTCACTTGCTAAAGAAATTTCACACATCTGTAAGTTGGTGACAAAACATTTGAAGGCTACAAAGAGACCCCAGAAATGTGGAAAATCTGAAACGTGTCCCCTAACTAGCCTTTACATATAGGTTGAAGAAATGGAAAGAAGAAAGGGTTATTCATGATTTCCTCAGGACTTACCCCACATGTTCCCCTCGCTCTGCAGAAAAATGCAAGCCTAGCTATGATTAGCTCCTAAAAATTGAGAATGGAGTAATTTGCCACCCTCTGAGACCAGGAGCTCACACCTCCACCCAGCAATCCTCTTCTTTCCAGATATTCACCTTAATCCATTTACTACCTTGGATTCAGGGCAAACCTCCCTCCTCCTCCACCCTTCTGAACCTTGCCCTTCACCCAACCCAGACACTTGCAGTGTATGCTTCCTGGGATATGTGATATACTTTCATTATTTTTAACTAAATTTCCTCACCCCTCCTTCCTGACATTTTGAAAGGTATATCTATGCCTCCTGTAATTTTATTTCTGGAGAAAAAAGTTTTTTGACAACACTGCATGTCATTGGAATGTGATACAATAATCTCAAATCCCCACCCAATTGATCTGCTTATGAAGTTTAGATTTTCAAATCTGTTTCCTTAGAACCAGGCAACATTATACTGTGTTTCACTGATCAGCAAGTAGCTTTACATTGGCACTTGCACAAGGACCCAGACGGCGACTGTGAAAATCTGTTTCCTGCTCTGTTCTCGTTTGCACTTGAAATCTTACATATGTGCACATACTGAGCTTACAGCTCATAGGAGAGGAAGCACATAAGAGGTGGAACTATAACTGTTTTCCCTTGTTTAGAAAAACAAAATATAAAATCTACCCACCAAAAAGAATAAAAGTTGCTGGTGGAAGAGAAGATTTTGTCTTAACCCTCAATGGCTTGGAACACAGAACAGTAAGAGGTACTTTAAGTGACAAATGTGTGACCACACATATTTCAGGATATAACCATCTAAAAGATAGGCCTTACATACATATAAATATTTTGGAGATATAGCAATATTGCTCTCCTTGGAGTCAAAGTTTGGCAACAAAGTTAACATGTAAAATAGCTTAAAAAAAGTAATAATCATTGAATGTGTAAAGGGTATGAAGAAAGAGTAAATGTGAAAAAAAAAGATAACAAATTAGCTGGAATTTTCATGTTCCTTCAAGTCTAAGATTCTGTGATTCTGCGAAAGTCTACATGCAAATTTCCTCTTAACATGGTATACATTTAAAGGGCCTTTCACTGCATACAGACCTATCTAATGTATAGGTAGCTCCTGTATAGAAAATTAATAACACCTGGCCATAATTTCATCGTCAATAAAAACCAGCACTTCAAAATGTTAAGAATATTGACTTCATTTCTCTCCTCCCGGACCTGGGTCTTATGCAATCACTTTGACCACTTGTAGCAAGCAGGAAAAGGATGGTTGGGAGAAATAATATCTCCATAAAATTTTAACAGGATCTGCAAAGCCTGCTTTTTGTCTCACACTGATAGTATCACAGTGACCTCTCTGGCAGCTTCCATTTTACAGTCTGGCAAAGGTAATTCCAAGACTAATCTACCAAACTCAAGCTGATTTAATAGGACCACTACATTTGAATGTTCCCTTTCTGATGGGAGAGTGCTGGTAGAGGTTGGGCAAAATAAGTGTGTACACGTGCATGTGTGTGTGTGAGGGGGGATTATTCAATTCTATTTTAAGTACATATGATGAGTAAGCTTGAAAAAGAAAACTCAAGATGAGAACATGGTCTTCAGAGCAAGTTATGACAACATACAATTTGCAAAAGAATTGTGGTGCTAGGGATTGAACCTGGAGACTTGTGCATCCTAGGTAAGCACTCTACCACTGAGCCACAGTCCTCGCTAAAAGTGTGTCCTATATGAGGAGAGACAGGTGTCCGGAAGCCCATGGGGCAGTGTGGAGAGAACACACTTACAAGGTATGATGCAGAATGACTTTGGACTTGAGATATTGGGTTGAAACTTTTGAATATGTTGCTAACCTGGTTGAGGTAGTGTGTGACACACTGCACACCTCTGGTCTTCAGTGACCTACACAAAGAGGAGCTAGGTTTCTCTGAAACTATCTAGTACATGTAATGACCCACCTTAAACGATTACCTATCCCTTCCAAGATTTCACTTCAACCTTTTCCCCATTTCCAATTTTCCTGATATTGCCCCGGTATCTCTAAAAGAGACTGGACATTCATCAAGGCCAAAAGACAGGTGGTTCATGAAAGATATAAGAAAAGAAAGCAAGCAAGCAAGAAAGAAAGATAGATCAGAACACACACTCTCCCATTAGATCTCAAATTATAACTAAATTTTGATTTTATTTACTTGTACAGGCTATGTAGTATATTATAAATATTTCCCCATTCCCCGTCCCTCCCTATAGCCCAGCCCTTTGTAATTAGTCTTCATGATGTCCCCTTTCACTTTGATTCTGGACTCAGCCATGTGAAATTATTTGGTCAATGGAATGTTAGTACCTGTTAGCTACTCAGGAGGCTGAGGCAGAAGGATCACAAATTCAAGACCAGCCTGGGAAATTTAGGGAGACCCTGTCTCAAAATTTAACAAAAAGAGGCATTAGGGGTATAGCTCAGTTGTAAAATGTTCCTCAGTTCAATCCTTAATATCTCAAAAAACAACAACAAAAAAAAAGGCAGGGAAGGGGGGGGTGTAAGTTTTACAAAAACCAGGGAATCACCTAGCCAATCCCGAACAAAATCAGAGGAGAAGGAATCATGCAGATGACTGCTCCTACACATGAGCAATAAAACCCAAATAATTAATGCTTAAGTTCTAACAACAAGACTACCTATAAATTTACATCACTGCTAATTTGCATTTATGTCCAAAGCTTATATAAAATGTAAAGTACTAGAAATGTAACTTCAGCATTATTAGGAATGGTATTAGCATAATCCCAAGGTGTTAAGTAGTGCCTACAAAGTGATTTTTTTCTTTCATTAATACTTTGAAATTTTCACTTATGTTTTATATATAAATATATGTATATGTATACATACATACATATATATTCACATATACATATGCATACATATATGTGTATCAGTAAATAAGTTATAAAAGCTTCTTGGGTTGATGCACAATTTTGCAGAAAATATCTTCTAGTATAGACTGGTGAAACTCAAAATAAAAGCATGATATTACGAGTTTATGAATTGGAGTAATTTGCTGTCATCCATCCTTACCACAGTTCTCAAGAAGGGACACCTGTTAGCACTGAGCATGTAATCATTTTTATTATCAAATACAAAGGTACAATTAAATGCAGGCACAGGATGTGACCTGCATCATAATTCTGCCCAGCCTTTCTCTTCACAATATCCTTTTCATTATCGTGAGCCTTTTGTTCCTTCATGTTTCTTTTGTCTCACCCTAAGTTCTCAAATAAGCTATTTACAATCGAATAATTAGCAATCAGGGTGGATCTGTGGTCTTTGGCCCCATGTAAAGGAAACATTGTCAAATGTCTTAACATGACATACTTAAGTATGTAAAGTTTCTATACCCTCAGGACTTTCCTTTCTTGAAAAAGTTTTAAATAAATCTAATGAGGAATAAGTTTTCTACTTCTCAGACACTTAAGAATCTAGCTAGAGTTGAACAAAAATGAGACCACATTTAAACTGCAAACAACAGAATGCTTTGGGTATTCATTAGCTATTTCTGTACAAAAATGTTCTATACATTAGTTTACAATGAAGACTCCCTGTGCCTGCTCTAGGACAATCAATTCTAGTACAGCCAAAAATAGTTTTTTTATATAGTTTTTAGGAGGAAAAAGGAAAAAGGAACAATGTGACTAAAATTGAAATGAAGTTGGAAAGTCAGACAGCAAGACATGCTGTAGAAACTCTCTCACAGACCGTACAATTAATTATGTGGCCTAAAAACCGTGGGTAAACTTTTTGCTTGTTTGTGAAATGCACTAAATCAACTGGAAAACCTTTTTGGAAGGCCTATCTTTGCGGGTAAAGATCTCCATTGTGAGTTGCAGCCTACACATCATGACATCTTAACCCAAGAAAAGTGACTTAAGGATGCTTGAGACTCATTACTTTTGCAAATTTTCATTGAACCCCTACTCTGCACCAGGCACTGAGCTAAGTATCACTGTGGGAGTTGAAATAAAAAATCTCAGATTGGTCCAGCTGTCCCTGGATACTATCTTGGAAAAGTCACATGCTCCCAAAGACACTGCCTTTGTCTTTCTTCTGTGGTTTTCTTAACACATCACCAAACCCAATATAAGGCATGGGATGATGTGCACAGTTTTTCTCATAGAAGTGCGTATTTAAGGTAAAGTCCAGTGTCTAATAACTCATGCCAATTGCCTTATCTATGGTTCTGTTTTCTCATCTGCAAGAATGATAATGGGATATGCATAGTTATTGTGAGAAATATCTCAAATGCATCCTGCTGCATAATAACTCCCAATACTAATAAAAGTTGTTATCATTGCTTACCTTTATTATTATTATATTTACATTTATCATTAAGATGTTTTTTATTATTTTAATCTTAATTATTAAAGGATTACTGGAAAGCCAAGACCATTTTATACTTCAATTACAAGTAATGGTTACTGCCTAAAATACTTTAAAAAAAAAAAACCAAAGAAAAAACAAACAAACAGAAAAATCCCAAATACTTTCCAGTTCTAATTGGTTTTATTGCTTACCAGTCTGGTAAACCTTCCCTGAAAGAGAACAACTAGTGTCTGATTTCCACACTTGCTGAATACTGTAATCTTTCTGTTTTTCTTTCTCTATATTCAGTTTTTACCAATGACAAACAAGAGACAAGGGAATAGTTTTCAATCCAGAGGAAAATAGTATTGTTTCAAAATATTAGAATTACCAAATCTTAATTCAGAAGACTATTTTCTCTTAAAAGCTAGGAAACCTCAGCCAGTTTTCACAAAGGAAATCAACACGAGTTATAAATTTGATAGCCTGGGAAAAGTCAGAAAATCTAAATTCTAATCTTTTAAACAGCCACTAATGGGTGTTTCCATGGCAGATAATTGTCTGGGGCTCTGTTTTAGTTTGGTTTGGGTTTGTTTTCCAGCATTTAATCTCCTTCCCCCTCCTATGAGCCTTGTAGAGTGGTAGTCTTTCCTCAGGAGGGGAAGGACAGCCCACCAGGACCTTGCCTCCCAACCTCACTCCCCAGCGAGATGCTCTCTTCAATCTAGATCCAGTCACTCGAAGAACCTCCAATCTGGAGGTGGAGCAGGAGGCAACAGCAACAGCACCACCCCTTCACAGAGGCGGCAATGACAGATGTCCACAGCAGTGGCAGAGTAAGATGAAATGTGCATAGTGTGCTGAGCTGCCGGTGGGACAGCAGTTTGCCTGTGGTCTCGTTGTTGCAAATCATTGTTCATCGCTTAGCTTTCATGCCGTATCTTCTGCCTTCCCGGCATTTCTGCTGCTGCTCAATGTCCTCTTAAGAAATTCCTTTACTCCTGATATCTACCAGATTTTTATTTTTACTTATTTATTTACTGCCTAAACTAAAATCCTAGGAAAGTCCCAACTTCCATACCTCAATTTTCTCTGTGCTTGAACCACCTGTTGATTTCTCTAGTATTTCCCAATTCCACCAATTGCATAAATTACAATAAAAATTTCAAATAAGCCCACTGAAAACTGGAGAATCTTTACATAAAAAGGTCATAAGAAGCCATTTGATATAACACCCTCATTCTTCAAAGGACTGGCAAATGTAAGTGAATCCTTCACGTACAGAAATCTCCCTGCAGCCCTCCCTCCTCATTCGTGTGTGAGCACATGCACACAACTTTTCACAAAACGCAGGGATGGCTCGACCTGCCCCAAGGGCACTTCTGAGTGTGAGTCACATAATAAACACAGGGAATCATATGCTAAGGACCCACTGGGAATTCTAACTGGAAGCAGCCTTTTGAGAGTTTTTATCTGTTTCCGGAAGACCCTTGTATCTTATCAGATTTCTCTTTCTAATCATGGGAAGATTCCACAGCTTATCAAATTGTTATCAAGTCAGTCTAACCAGAGCCAGCTAGTCTGAAAGATTGTGTAGTGGAGTGTTGACATAAATAGGAGGCTCACTGTCTTTCCCAGGAGGAGGCTGAGCCTGGAAACTCAGGATGCTTGAATTCAGGACCCGGCCTGCCACCGAGAACTATGATTTGGGGCACAACCCTTTGCTTAGTCTGTTTCTTCATCTATAAAGCAGGGCTAAAATCATTTTTTCTCCAATCTCCTGGGGCCACTGAAATGACCAGATATAAGCCAAAAGCATTATAGGAATAAAACTAATGTTAACAAAGATTGCCTTCTACTAAACAGACCTTCCCTCTCCTTTTGTTGGAGGAAGACTTCTATTTCATGTCCAAATCATAAAAATTCCTCAGTTGTCACAACAGTATCTCTTAGTAACCCAGATTCAATGTTTATTGGGAAACTTTATTTGGGGTTTGATTTTCTTAAAGAAGAAACGGAAAACCAGAATTTAATTCTGCTTTTAACTGCAAAAGCAAAACATTCAGACTCACATCTTGATAAATACAGCTTCAGCAGATATTATTTCAATCTACAACAAGAATATTCAGTTGCCTCTGCCTGAACTCATGGTTACTAAGCAAAATTTGATCTTAATTTAATTATTCAAATAAGTTTGCCCTACTGGATTTTTTTTAACAGCCATCTGAGTCATCTGATTTACATGGATATTTCACTTCTCATAGGAAAGAATAAATTAAGGGCAGGAACTTGGTTTTTGTTCCCCACTATAACCTCCAGGAGTTTATCTATAGCAAGGACAACTGTCTGGCATGCAGGAAGGTGTTACACTGTTTTTTTTCTAAAGTAATCAATTTATAATGGCTATGAGTTGTGCTACGTCAATCAATTTACCACAACCTCAACAACCTGAGAGAAATGATAAAACAATAATCCTGGACCTTTATATACAAAGTCACATGCTGAGACAAAAAAGCTGAGGTGTAAATACTGTGAGTCAGTTTAATTTCACAACCTAATAGCTAACAGAATATCTGATTCTAGATAAAAAGAAATAAAAAAGTTTATACACAAAATAGTTAAAATTATGTCAATACTGTAGCCCCAAACATCAAATACTATGCCATGTACTAAAGTCAGATTTTTAAAGTTAATAAATGTGTCGATGTAAATATGCAAGCATGTAAAACAGTACGTCCCTTTTTAGGCAATGGCAGGGAGAAAACAATTATTGATCCAGTTGATACCTCCTGCACTTAAGAAAAACATTCCTAATATTCTAGACAGTTTGATACAAATCTGCACTCAATAAATATGTAAGCTTATAAAATAAAATAACTCAATATATAAGTTTTAGACTCATTTCTGATAAACTATTACCTAAATTAAAATGAAACAGCAACATAAACACCTCTTACAACAAAAATGTTTCAGTGAATGCCAAAAATTTTCCCTTAGTCTCTGAAATTCTCAAGCCTGGTAGCATACAGCAAGAGTTGAATATAAAAAAATCAATCAACTAAAAATTAACCATGCCTTTCTACTTTTTTTTTTCTTAAGAGAGAGGGAGACAAAGAAAAGAGAGAATCAATTTGATTTATTTTTTCATCTGGTTTTTGCTCTTCTGACACTTGGTTGGGTATATGGTGCTGGGCTTTGAACCAAGGTCCTCGCACAGGTCAGGCAAGTGCTCTAACTGCTGAGCCGCAGCTCCAGCCCCACACCCTTCTACTTCTAAATATTTCCTATAATATACCCAAAAAAAAGTGAATCACAAATTTAGACTGTATACAATGTCACAATAAATTGAAATATATTTATTAGTTTTACTTTCAATTTTTAAATGCAAAACTGGGACATACTTTAAGCATTACTAAGGCTTTCATTTTTGTTTTATAATAAAAAGTAAAGCAAATCAAATACCATGTTTTAGTGGATAGAGCTTCTCGCCTATATTCCCAGCAGTTCTCAAGGTCTTCCTGGAAATGCTGGTTATTTCAAAGAAAGATCTTTTTAGTTTCTGAGACAGTCAAGGTGCCCTAGCTCAGTTGTAATTACTGGCAGCCTTCCTCCTGCAGACTCAGGCCCCACACAGTTTCTGAGTTGATCCTGACTGCCTCTGGTAGAGTAGAAGAAGCCCTCATTCCTCCAGAATCTATTATATGTCCACAAACTGTTGCCTGCCTTTAGGGAACCCCTAGACAAGGAAATTCTTAGTCCACAGTCATTCCTACCACATACACCAAACATAAAGACTGCCTGCCCCAATATTTGGTTTGTCTTCTGTGTTTTTCTGGATCAGAAATCCGCCTCCATGTAGCTGGCTTGTCCATATCTTTGACATTCTGCCAGCCTTAATATGCAAGGAACTGGTCTCTCCACTTCAAAGAGTTGCTTATGTCCTCAAAGAACCTCCTTCTCCCAAAGAAACTTCAAAATACTGTCATCC
Organism: Aplodontia rufa; assembly: GCA_004027875.1. Taxonomy (NCBI): domain Eukaryota; kingdom Metazoa; phylum Chordata; class Mammalia; order Rodentia; family Aplodontiidae; genus Aplodontia; species Aplodontia rufa. Next base: position 191,270 of record PVKS010000409.1, read on the forward strand.
TTTTGACTCCATGGATCACTGCACTAGGAAAACTGCTTCCCTGCTCAGAACAGTGATCAGATCCCCACACACAGAAGAGGAATGGAATGGGCATCCTGATTGCCAACTCAGCCGTCAGAGGTGGCTTGCACTGCTAGCCACTCCCCGTAGAAGCCTGCTTAGAGCCATCTCCACTTAGAGGCCTTCCAGTTCTGGTCCACTTCTCTGCCTCTACCAACTCTCAAAGTCCTGCCCCAATGGGTTGTTAAAGGATGTCCACAATCTTTTTTTTTTTTTTTTTTTTTGAGATAGTCTCACTAAGTTGCTTAGTGCCTCTCTAAGTTGCTAAAGATGGCCAGAAACTTGCAATCCTCCTGCCTCAGCCTACCAAGTTGCTGGAATAATAGGCATGTACCACCATGTGCGACAGAATTTCCATATTTTAAAGACAAGAAATGTTTTAATACACCTAGCCAAGCTTCAGTGCCGCCCTCAATTATCTATGTGAGTAGATTCTGTGAATGTCATGCCATCAACAGAAACTAAGAAAAAGAGTTCCTTAGATCTGCTCTTTGTCAACATCCTAGATAAGGGCAAATTCAAAGCCAATTTTACTTCTTTGAGTTCTTAATTCATCTGGATACAAATGAAATTTTACACGTCAAAAATGTTGAATTCTAATTAAAACCTAAGCCTAAGCATCAAAGACTCAAGCAAACTGTAACAGACTATTCACCTTAAGGAGAGGGCAAAATTATAATATATTACTCCATTAAAATACAACTTAAAATACAGCATATTAGTCTTCAACTTAACACACGTCTCCAAACTTCTGAGGAGCACTGCACAAAGACACTTTTGTAAAACACCCTCACAGCACTTTGATGTGACCGTATGTTCATTAAAAGGAAGTATTACTACTTACATACATAAGGTACATAATGAATTCAGTATGTGTCTAGAGTTGGCTAATGCCATTAAAGCACATGCCAAAAGCACAGACTATAAATCAAAATGTGATTTGTCAAAGTAAGATCTTAATATGATACAGGTTAAAAATAAATAAATAAACCACCTATGTCCCAATACAGGATTGGTGAGGACAGCTAAGCCCAAACTGAGCCCAGGTTGCAGCTGACATGCCTTTGTTCTATCTATAGCTTTGGCTATTCTCTCCTTCTTCCACCTGGATAAGTACAAAATTAGCATGCACCAGGCATTCTTCACTCTCCAGAGGGTTTACATCTCTAACACTGCTTTAAAGACTGATATTCTTTCCAAAATGCTGACATAAACCAGTTGGGCAATCACAGATTTTTTAAAGCCCACATTATTGAAGTTTTAAAAGATCTAGATTATTCTTAAAATGGAATTTGGAAACACTTAACATTAGCTTATTAACTTATTTCCAAATTGAGGACCTAACAAAAGATTTGAAAGGAGAGTCATACAAATAGTTAAGCCACAAAGAGAGATCCCAATAAAATAAGAAAATCTAGGTAGTTTTGTAGGAGATGAAAGCAAAAACATGGACTGTCCCGTGTGTTACATTTCCTCCTTCCTACGTCTTCACTTCTTCCTGGTTTGGGATTCCTTCATTCAGCCTCATCCAAGACTCTACCATTATTCATCCAAACATGCTTTCAGATCCTGAGTTCCCTGTATCTAATGCTCTCTTCATTCATTGGACTTCCATTTCCCATAGAATTTAGTCTAAATTTCTTAGCATGAACAGCTGATCTGTGGTGCAGGCTCTGTGTGCTAGAACATGAAAGGTCATTTAGGCATGATTCTACCCAACCAACACTCAAGCTCCATAAAACTGCTTCCTGTATTCCATGTGCCCGCACGCCTCTGGCCACAATGCTTCCTTTGAGATCCTCCCCCACTGGTTATACTAACTACTACTCTTTCCTAAAATTCAACGAAGTATTATTTAAGAAAAATTGCCTAGATTTCCCTGCATCCACCTTAGGTGAGTGCCTTTCACAGAATGTCTCAGGCACTACTATAAATCATTGTTTGGCTTGTCCACATTCTCCAGTAGTGAAAAAGATCTTTGGGGAAAGAAAATATTTTACATTATTCTGTCCAATACCTATGACATTGCCTGGCTTACAGATGGTACTAACATGTGATTACTGTATATATATATATTCAGTAATTGATAGTATTGATAGTATTGAAAGTCATATGAAAACAACTAAGAATATTATCTTAAAAAATAAGAATCATCACATTGTTTCAACTTGTAATGCAAAATGTTGCTTCCTTTATAGTCATTCTAAGCATTCCAACACTAAGACAGTAAAGATAATCTTAACAAATAGAGTACAAAATTACACAAAAGAAAATTTTTAGAAAGTATTGATATTCATTCCTAAGCAGTACATAGACACTGTCAAAGATATAGTGTAAGCCTAGGCCTAAAGCAGGCACATTTCAATTCAGAAATATCATGTGTCAACACTTCCTCAATTCTTCCCAAGATTCACTCATCAGAAAGTTTAATAGTATTCACATGAAAACCGCTTTTTTTTCTCATCCTGGGATTTCACAAACTTCTGGAAGGCAGATTTATCAAAACAAACAAACTATTGGTGATAATGACCAAACCTGAGGCCCTGCTGACAGAACCAGAATTTTTTAATGTATAGAAAGTGTAAATAGTAACTAGGCTTGTTTAGAAGTCCTGCAACTTGGATAGGTGAGGTTTCAGCAGCAGAAACATAAGACTAAAATTCAAATATTGCTTTTAGGTGTACAATATTTCTGTAGAAGGATTCATAGCTCATGAGTTGATGAGGGAGAGAAAGACTGCTCAGCTTTTAAAATGTTTTCCTGTAACAGACTAAGCAAACATACACACAGAGACCACTACAATCAAGCCAAGGAATCCTCAAGACTGCTGTGATACAGAATTTTTTAGTGCATGCCTGTTTTATTCTGAACACAAAGAAAACTGAAAGCAATTGCTAAAGAGGAGAGAAGCTCTCCATGCTCCTGACTGCTGCCTCCTTCCTTGGAAACTTCCATTCTTGTGAGGGTGGGGATCGATGTGAAAGTGTGGGGTAACTTAATGCCCTGGAGGCCTTTCTAGCAAACAGACTGATGAAAAACCTGATGAAAAACACTAAACTCTTTCTTAGCATGCGTTAGAAAAACCTTTGTGGCAACATGTTCCAATTTGTGGCTCTGTCCAATACTAGACAAAATATGATTTCGATATCAAATACAGGTCATAGAGGTGATAACTAGGGGAGTTCTTTTTTCACAAGCACTCTAATGCTCGATGGTCTTCTAAGTTCCTGTACTCTTGGCTCTGCTCAGAATCACTGACTTGGTTTCTGGGGGTCACTGCTCTGAGTAACACCTACTGTAGCCAGCAAAATAATTTAAATAAGAGCTTCTAGGATCAGAGTCTCCTGATGTCTCTGAAATTATAAATTCAGTACTTGTGAAAAACGGCTAGTGTGTCATAATTCAAAAGGAATTAAGAGAGGTAAAGAGTCTGAAAGCTATAGCTCAAAAAGTGCAGACACTGAGAGAAAAAGGACCTTCCCAAAACCTGGAAGGTGGGAGAGCAGGTGGGTAGAAGAGAAGGAAAAGTCCAGTCACAGACAACCACCTGGCACACAGACGACCCTCGATTATGCCTAGACAATTAAAGGCTGTTGAATGGAGACATACAATAACAACAAGAGGGGAAATCAGTCTCAACTAAAATTTATGGGGTGAATTATTCTATGAACATTTGGAGAGGAGTGGGGTAGTATGGGAAGAAGAGAGGGCCCAAGAATACATTCAATAGCAAATGTAGCAAATAAAAATAATTAGACTTTAGTGAAAGAGGTGTTTAATTGCATCTAGGTAATTATATTACTTTAAATATTACTCTAAATTGTATTATTTCATTGTGATGATAATATTTATGTCTAGCTTTTTTTAAAAAATGAAGGCTCTTGCTACTTTAAAAAAATCAATATAATTGAATAAAGAAGTATCATTTTCTCTACTTATATTTAAGGATCATGACAATACAAATTTTACCCACAGGTACAATGAGAAAAAGAAATGTATAACAGCAGACAGAAGGAAGAAGTAAAAATAGGGGCTGGAGCATGGCTCAGCAGTTACAGCACTTGCCCTGTATGCGTAAGTACACGGGTTCAAACCCCAGCACCCACGTACCGAACTAAGTGTCAGAGCAATGAAAGCCATGTGAAAAACTCAATAAACATTGATTCTTTGTCTCTCTCTTTCACTGTCCTTCTCTCTTTAAAAAGAAAGAAAGAAAGAAAGAAAGGCAAAAATATATGTTAATCTTGCCTCACATAATACATGCATTTCTTACAATTAACATGTACTATTTTCTGTTTTTTGAATGCCACCGGAAGAGGCAAGTATTGAAAAAGAAAATTTAGGTTTATGTTATTCCCTTATAGGACTGAGGGTAATGAATTTATCCAATTGTTAATCCTAACTGTATTGCAATTACTTTTTAATGATAATGCATTTATAACTCTTCTTTTTGCCAAAATAGATTTGAGGTAACTATTGAGGTACAGTGCTTTTCACACAACAAATTATCAAGAGACAATAGCACTCTGAGAACCTTCTCAGTTCCCTTTCAGTTAGATTCGACCTTCGTAAGAAAAAATAAAACATTAATCAAGTTCAGCCATCATGATACTCCTCAGATTAAAAATTAAAAAATGTAAAACTCCTGGAAAACATAGATTTCTGGGTTACTGCTAGCCTTTGGCATTACCTCTCCTTAGCTAATTCAAAGTTATTTATTAATCATCTTTGACATAAAGACATCATACAAGTTATTTGATTTTCATCTTAATCTGGTAGTTACCTTCATCTAATTATTGTGTTCTTGTACCATTTTCTGCTCAAAGATGTACATTTCTTAATAGGCCCCATATTATGTATTAGTAATACTTTTCCAGTGAATGAAAGAATATATATTAGGTTTAGACACAAAGGGAGCAGTAGTTATATAGGTTGAGAGAAGCTCTTTGTGTGCGTGTGTATTTAATGAGGAGAGCTAAGTAATAAAAAAAAATAGGTGTAATGTCGTTTATACATACTGTGGATGGGTATAATGATCTAAGGAGTATTTTACTAATATAAAGTGTGATATGAGTAAGCATTAAGACTAATAGTGAAACTAGTTTGAAAACTCACATCCTAAAATAGTAATATGTTTGCTTTAGAGAATGTATTCTACCAAGGTGTTAGTTATATTTATAAGGCCTGAGTACCAATGCCATTTTTCACAGCTTTTCTATTACATTTCCAAGGGCTTGGTTGTCAAATTGGCTTTTTAATTGAAAGGATGTTATTATTACTGTGCTTACTTGGGAGATTAGATGTACAACACAGGGCTGGTTACTATCACACTAAGAGATCTGCTGTGTGTGATCTGCAGGCAGCTCCAAACGGATTTGATTAGACTTCGTACTCTCTTTCTCCCTTTTCCCAGCATTTGCTGGGCAGACTCATGTTCCCTCTGAATGGATGTTAGAATACATGTTAATTAGAACAGTGGGCACCTAAAAATCCTACCAACATGTATGAGGCATTATTCTGTCATCTAATAAAGTAGAAAAAATAATCAGTTCCTAAAGACCAATCCTGTGGCTTCCTGATAACCAATCGTTATAGCCTTTTTTTAAAAAAATTTATTTACCTAAGAGAGAGAGGGACAGTGAAAGAGAGAGAGAGAGAGAGAGAAAAGCGAATCAATTTTATTTAGTTTTTCATGTGGCTTTCACTGCTCCAATACTTCATTGTATATATGGTGCTAGGGTTCGAACCCACATCCTCACACATGCCAGGCAAGTGCTATAACCACTTAGCAACTGCTCCAGCCCCTCACTATAGCCTTTTTACTTCGTATTTAGTTTCTCATATATCAAAATCAAATATTTCCTCTATCTTTTCTTTCCCACATGTAACCTATAAGATTTTATTTCTGAAGAATTACTTTGAGACAAATGCATTGGATAGTTACTTTAAGTTTCAAAATTCAGCTCTTTTAAACATGGCTCATCCTTTGGGCATGTTCTATCCCAAGGTCTACAAAACAAAAGGAGAAAGTGTTTCAAACTTTAAAATATTAACCTTAAATTATAATTAGTTTCATTTTAAATTTTTTTAAATGTATCTTTAATATGAAGCATATCAAAATGAAAATTTACCAAGAAATATGTAATTTCATGTATTAGTAGTATAAGACAGACTCAATATTTTAAAACTATAATTATAATGCACCAATAAGTTTTTTTTAAAAGACCATAACTAACATGAACATTTAGTCTGACTATGCAAACTGACATTCAATGCAAGCTGATGATATGAACTAGGTTTTAGGGAATTTAAACAAATCAGAACATATTTTACATAATGATAATAACAGCATTTGAGACTTACAGACCAATTTTAAGCTCTCTGTACAGATATACCTAGTGGATGTGCCACTTTTTTGTGGTGTCCAAATAAGATTCATTTTCACTTGTAATAGGAAAAATAACTTGAATATATGGTTTATTGATGGCTAAGGTTGTACCAATAGATATATTTTTTCCTAAACAGTTAATTAACACTGGTACAAAATTTAATCCTATTAAATTTTATTCTTCAATGCACCTTTTAAAAACTTTGTGGCACCAAATTTATGGAAAGCAATATCTACTCTACTAGGTGAAAAAAAGCAAAGTGCTACTATTGTCTAAGAAACACTAGGGAGTGAAAAACTAAGTGTATATATGTAATATACACATATCATACTCAAAATGAAAACATATGCTGAAATTCTGAAAACTGTATTACCTCTAAGGGGAAGCGTGGAATAGGGAGGAAAATGAGGAAAAAGAGAGAAACTTCCCTTGTTAAATACTCCATTTTTATTTTTTGATTTGCAACTCTATATTTTACTTGATTTTGTTGTTGTATGTTTTATGATCCTCTGGAATGAACCCAGGGGAGCTCTACCACTGAGCTACACATCCAGTTTTTATTATTATTATTATTTTATTATGAGACAGGGTCTCACTAATGTACCCAGGCTGGCACCAAAGTTGCCATCCTCCTGCTTCAGTATAAGTCACTAGGATTACAGGTGTGCATACCATGCCCAACTCTTTATATAATTTTAAAAACAAAAGCACAACTTTTAAATAACTCACTAATGATCTAAAACAAAATAAAATTGATTTGTTATGTTCGGTTGATGGCATAATCACACTGACAGAGTAACTTTAAAAATCAGCATTAGCCAAAGAACAACAACAGAGCAAAACACAAACATGTTTTCAGCAATAACATTTTGGAACTATGGCTGATGAGATTAAATTCAAATCTTCACTCTTGAATTGAAACTATGCCTAAGAACTCTTCATGTTTTTCGTCTTTACACAAAAGTTTTACTAATTCTTTGTATTGGATGACCTAGAAATAACAACCAATCAGTAGCAATGAATGTTCATAGCAAATAGCTATGGAGTCTAGAGATTACTTTTGCAGCACCTATACATATAAGGTACAGAGAAGATTAGCATGACCTATACACAGGATGACATGAAAAGGCATGAGCATTCCATATTAAAAATAAAAAAGATTATGGATTCTACCATTTTATACATAAGGGAAGCAAGGTTTATTGGAGTAATGGCTGTTTCCAAGGCTTAAAACTTCCGAAGTTTGAAGATGAGTTCAAAATATCTTGTCACAGCAGATAGTAAATAAGTCATCAGGCCATGGACAGTACAACAAAAGGAACCAGGAGCCACCATGAGGAGGTGCCACAGCCCAGAGATTGGGCAACCTGAACATCAGTAATTCTAACGCATTAACACATTTCCAACACACTTAAATTCTTGAGTTTATGTTAATAATTCCCTCAAAAAATATCATTACATTTGGAAAATGCTAGAAAATAAATTCATTACTTTTGAAAACCAGTAAATATAGGGAAAGAATCAAGCATTTACCCACAGGTTCCAGTATACAATGTATACAAATAGTTGAAACAGGAAAATCATAAGTAATCCAATTAATAAAGGAAAAGCACAGAAAGGTAACATATTTCAACTCTTTAACCTGGAATGAAATATTGTTACCTAGGCAAAGATTCTAATGACTGATTTTTTTTTTTTAAGATAGAGCAGGGCAAAAAAATGAAAACAAAAACAAACAAACAAAAAAACTTGTAATAGAAATTAATACCACACCTATAAAGAGCTTTTGACAAAAGAACTAGATCCCATCTCCCTGAAGCTTGTCATCAGGCTGTTCCACATCTCCCTGATAAACACTGCCTCCTGTTTCTCTTATTTTGTAAAGTCCTACCCCATAAGTCTGGCTGCCTCCATGATTCACGTAAATTAACAGAACGTGAACATGAAAGTCACTGCTGACTTCCAAAGACAGGACAGGAGATCTGCCTTTTATTTCTACCTTGGTCTCCTGAGTTTGGGGTGCTCTTTGGGGTAAGCGCTACCATAAAATGTCTAGATAACCAGTGGAAAAACCTACACAGGGAAGCCATGAGGAGAGATGGGAGTCAAGTCCAGGCAATCAGCCTTCCCTGTCCAGATACCACACAGGTGAGTGAAAAGACTCTCAGACAGCTGCAGCCTCAGCTGCCATCTCAGGGCAGCCACGGGAGGGCTCCCACCCACCCCTGAAGCCCACATCCTCAGAACTATGAGAAACAGTGAACTGCTACTTTAAATCTCTAACATGATGTGTCTTTCCTATGAAGCAACAGATTAATTGGTCAAACTACCAATGTGCAAGAAGTGACAGGGGACCTGTTAAATGAAACCATAAAGAAGCAAAGAAAGGGATGGAAAACATAGCAATTTTTTTAAAAATGAATTAACTTATTGGACCATAATTAGGATTTTGTCTGTATGGTGAGTTGATTTCTTAATCAAGAGCTTATTAAAGTTATGAGACTACAAGAGATTTGTCAACATGAGCAGACTTCTCATATTAAGAAAATGTAATTAAACAATTTAGCTGGTATGGCTGTGTTTAAAATAGAATGCTTAACTTTAAAGGACTAAATATTCATAGATATTTGTGGATGAAATGCTTGTTATCCGAGCAAGAGGGAGAACAGATGAGAGTACAGATGAAGTCTGCCCATGAGTTTATAAGTGATGAAACTCATTTTATTGTTCTCATCCCTTTTGTATATGTTTAAATTCCCCATAGTAAAAATGGGCCTACTTAGTTGACTATTTGGCTTTTTTTTTTTTTTCCTCAAAAAGAGTGTCAGGCTGTGGATATACCTTAGTGGTAGAGCACTTGCCTACCATGCACAAGGCCTGAACTCTATTCCCCCCTCCAAAAAAAAAAAATCGTGAGCAATCAGCTCAATTTACCATAGCTAAATTATAGAACCAACCCAGATGCCCCTCACTTGATGAGTGGATCCAAAAGTTTTGGTACATATATACAATGGAATACTACTCAGCTACTAGAGAAAAAGGTATTATGACATTTGCAGCCAAATGCATGGAGATGGAAAAAAATTTTGCTAAGTATCCCAAACTCAGAGAGATTCAAGGGCCGAATGTTTTCTCTCATCTGTGGAAGCCAGAATTCAAGCAAAAACAGTATGATAGATGGCTAACCTAACAACTACCTCAACATGAATGATTTTTACACGATCATGGGGAATCTTGCCTAGGTTCCCGGGGGACATAGGGAGGGCAACAGGGAGTGGGGAGGGGAAAAAAATAAAAGCCTGTTTGCTTTGAAGAAAAAAAAAAAGATATCACCTCAGGCCAGTCAGATTAGCAAAAATGAAGAAAATAAACAATAATAGATGCTGGAGGGGCTGTGGAGAGATAGGCACACTAACACACTGTTGGTGGAACTGCAAACTGGTACAGCCCCTCTGGAAAGCAGTGTGGAGAATCCTTAAAAAACTAGGGATGAGCCCACCATATGATCCTGCTATTCCTCTCTTGGGTATTTTTCCAGGG
>PVKS010000410.1:0-201056 GCA_004027875.1 Aplodontia rufa
GGATAATTGCAATATCCAGAATATATACACATTTTATACACATTTTATATTATTTTGTTAAAATCTTGTAAGGTTGCTCATAAATTAAAAAAAAAATATATATATATATAGGACCCAGAAGAAAGGCATGGGATCCGGGGACAGGAGGAGGGAGGTAGAGCAGTGTGGGTGGGGGCATATTGAAAAATGTGTATTGCTGTATTATTTTCATCTAGGAATATGTGACCACAAATCCCATCATCATGTACAACTATAATGCACCAATAAAAATAAATAAAAGAATTAAAAAAAATTCTTCTATTGATGAGGGTAGATGGGATGTTAGGGCCTCAGCGGTTTTCTCTGCCTAAAACTTTCTGTAATACTCTCTCCCTTAGGCTCACCGAGACAGAAAAGAATCTCTAAGGAAGCTTTTGGGACGTTTTACAAGAGGAGTATGAGAGAAGAATTTCTCTCCTTGGCCATTATTTCTTTTTTTATTTGCCTTAATCTGTTATTTGTATTTCGAATCAATTATGCTACATTTGATTAGCTATTTCTCAGAAAAATAGCATAACATATTCATTCAGTAAGACTTTATTGAAGGGTTTCTATCTGTCAGAACCTACACATACACTGGAAAAACTAAGATGAAATGGAAAAACAGCATTCTGAAGAAACTAAAGTTATTCCATATTGTATTTCATTCAGTTAGAAACACATTATCAGATTTAGAACTCAGATAATAACCAATTTTTCAAACCAGGAGACACCTATTAGAATATTTGAAATGAAATAACAACACTACTGGACTACCTCTGAGCCTCTCTCAACTCATTTTCTCTCTACATATCCCATGAGGCAGTATTATACAGTAGAATGTTCCCAAATTTTGAGTAGGAAGACTTAAGGGTAGGTTAGTATACAGCATTTTCTAAACATTTGAACTCCGCAAAATCCTACTTTCCTTATCACAATGTTAGTTCTTCACTGAACACTAATATATGAGGTATGATGATAAATATGTGTACCTTTTTTCTTTAAAGGCATATAACCAGTCTATGAGAAGTGAATTGGCAACATTCTTTAATTTAAATATGAGAAATGGGGATTGAGAGGATGATTAAGCATATTACCTACTAATACATCGTAATATACTTAATATTAAGCAACAGGACTAGGGAGCAGGATGAAGCCAGGTTGGTTAGACAGACAAACCTATAGTCTTAAGTTTCATGTCTGTTGTCCTCTCCTTTTGTTCTAATTTAAATCTTTATTTACTTTCATTCCATTTTACCTAAGCAAATGCAGTTGTTTCCCAAGTATTGTTTCTGCCTCTAGTCCTCCTCCCTCAAAGCCATTCTTATTTAGCTTCCACAGTGATCTATATAAGATGTATATCAGAACACATTTCACTGCCGTCCCCAAACTCCTCACTCCCCAGTAGCATTTCTGGAGCTTTTTTTTCTTTTTTCTTTTCTTCTTTTTAGGGGATGGGTAATGGGGATTTGGCCCATGGACACTTTACCACTGAGCTATATCTCCAGCCCTTTTCATCTTTTATTTTGAGATAGGGTCTCACTAAGTTACTTGGTGCCTTGCTATGTTGCTGAAGCTGGCTTTGAACATGCATTCCTCCTGCTTCAGTTTTTGAAGCCACTGGGACCTCTAGGCATTTTAAAAGAAGAAATTCTCCAAGGAATAAAGACCTCATTACATTGTCATCATGATCAGCATTTCCTCTATATGTTTTATATTTTTGGTTTTTTGTTTTGGGTTTTTTTCAGTCTTCTTTATTATGCCTAGGAATTTTATCACTCTGGCAAATGATTCATTCTTTCAATATGATTATAGAAGGGCTGGAGTGGTGGCTCAGAAGTTATGGTGCTTGCCTGGCATGCACGAGGACCTGGGTTCAAATATACACCACATATACAACAAAGTATCGGAGCAAGGAAAATCACATAAAAAAGTAAATAAAATTCATTTTCTCTCTCTCTCTCTCTCTCTCTCTCTCTCACTGTTCCCCTCTCTCTCTAAAAATGATTGGAGAGTTCTGTTCAAATCCGTACCAAAATTTTCATAAAATCTTTATGTTCTGATGTTATGGATACTATTAATGATCAAAAAAATCACTTGATGCTGAACCTTTTCTTGTCCTTTGAACTAAAGTGGGTCACATAAAGCAAGCTAGGTCTTGCCAACATCTCCATATTCAATTATCTCACCCATTATTTTCTGACCAAATTTCAGATAAGAGTATAGAATTACCATTAGCAATGAGGAAGACATATTTGAAAATACTTAAATAATACTGTGTGTTCTTGGGTGAGCTAAATATGTATTAGATAAGCTATAAAATTAGCATATTATGCTAATCCTATAAACATTTGAGTATTTGAGTGAAAATAAGAATTTATTATTGGTGTGAACTTTGATACTTAAGGAATTTATTAAAGTATATCACATTTTCAAGCTTTGCTGGCAAGTAAGCAATTCAGTTTACTTTAGACCACCTAATTAAAAATATAAACACAATTACCACATTAATTAATCTTACTTTATAAAGTATTTTCTTTTTACTAATGTTGCATTATTCACAAATTTTATTCAAGTTTATTCTTATTTTCCCCCTCTGATACTTGTAATTCTTCTGACATTTTTACATAAATAGTTGATATTTTAAAATAAAAATATAACATTATTCTTTTTAGTGTGTATGATAAACTGGGAAAATAGACCTTTGCTCTTCTTTCTTCAAACCATTTTACAACTGTGCTCTCATTTAGTTTTTCAGATACATGAGGGAAAGGGGATTTATCTTCTCTGTTTCACAAAGAAAGAAAGCATATAGGTCTAAAGATAGCCCATAATAACAGAGAAAGAGACAATTCTAGAATTGTCAGCACAACTGTGGGAGATTATCTCATTTGCAACTGTGATGGAGCTTATTATTTGTTCCCAACTATTCGTATCCTTTTTTTCTTTGACACATTCCCTTGCCCCATTGATGATGGGAATGGACATAGGATTTGATTTGACCCACAAAATATGAACAAAACTGACAAAATTAGTAGACTAATTCCTAAGAACAGGTTTAGAAAATACTGTTTCTATATGCCCTCTTGCTGCATTTTGCAAAGAGAGCTGATTTGAAATGGGTCCTAGAGACAGAACATAAATTGAATAGCTATAAATTCTTACAAAATGAAGCTGCCTATCTCCAAAACAGATTTTACATGAATATGAGCATCAAATAAATTTGGTTACTATAATATTATTTATTATTTTATATCATAATCTAATAAAAGTTGATTAATAGTGTATCCTTTCTACCTCTAGAGAAAAAATGTCAGTTTCAAAATCTTACTTGAAAATTAGTGACAGGTCACATGATCAGTAAATACCCACTGTAAAAGCATTTTGTATTCAAAAAATAAATACTTAGAGATAAATTTAACCACAAAGATGGAAATCTTAAATACTATAAAATATTGCTCAAAGAAATTAAAGAAAATATAAATAAATGAAAGGACATCCTGCAATCATAAACTGGAAGACTTAGTATTAAGATGATATTGCTGCTCAAAGCAATCTACAGATTCAGGGCAATCCTTATCAAAATCCCATTGCAGTCTTCTTTTCAAAAACAGAAAATCCTACCCCAATATTCATATCCAATCTCAGGAAATTCTGAGTTGCAAAAACTACCTTGAAGAAGAGGAATGAAGTCACCTGAATGATATTTCCTCATTTGAAATTTACTATAAGCCATAGTAAACAAAACAGTGTTATTACCATAAGGACAAGAAGACCAACAGAACTGATTAGAAGAGCAAGAAATAAGCATTCATAAATATGGTTCATTTCTTTTCAATATGACTGCCAAACCATTCATGGAAAGGACAGTCTCTTCAACAATGATAATTGGATATCCATATACTAGAACATCATATTTAATTCCCCACCCGTGTCCTGTCCAAAGTTTAACTTAAAATGTACCAAAGACAAAGTAACAGCTAAATCCATAAAACTCAAAGAAAACACAGGGAAATCTTCATAGCTTTAGATTTATCTATTATTTTTTGGGTATAACACACAAACCTTAGGCAAAAATAAAATATTGGACTTCATTACAACTAATAACTTCCACTCATCAACAGTTATTGCTAAGAATAAAAATACAGAATGGAAAAAATGTATTTGCAAATTATATATCTGATAAGATGTTATTATCCAGCCTATATAAAGAACTTGAAGCTGACAATGATGAAACAAACAACCTAACTGAAGAATGGGCAAAGGACTTGAATGGACATGTTTCTGAAGAAAATTGCAAAGGAAAAACAAGCATATGAAAAGATGCTCAAAGTCACTAATCATTAGGGAAATGTAAATGAAAACCAGTGAGATTTCACTTCACACCCATTAACAATGGCTATTATTAAAAAAAAAACAGAAAATCACAAATATTGGCTAGAAAGAAAATAGGAAACCTTCCAGTTCTTTATAAAATGAATATATAATGATGAATTCATATAAAAATATTATAATTAATTCATGGTTATTAATGCAAAGAAATGAGAAATGTTTCAGGAAAGAGAACCACTAATTATCCTGATTTGATCATTATATACATGTATCAAATTATCATATTGTATCACCAAAACATAGACAATTATAGGTCAATAAAAACATATTAAAAAATAGAAAACAGACAATGTTGATGATCAAAGCCCCTTAACATATATAGGTGGATACATAGTCTATAGTGTGCCCCCTCTCTCTCTCTCTCTCTCTCTATATATATATATATATATAATACTATAAATTATACAGTATTATATAATACTGTAAATTAATGATGAAATACACTTAAAAATCAAATAGTAAGAGAAACACTATTTGGAATGGAAAAATTTCTGAAATACTGGTGATGGATGCACAACATTGTAAATGAACTTAATACCACTGAATTGTATGTGCCAAATGATTATAATGATATATTTTATGTTATGAATATTTTACCATACACATGCAAAAAGAGATGGGTGCTATATGTGTCAGATAAATATTTGCAGAATGGCAAATCTTGAAACATACCACAGAGAAAAATCAGTTTCAGAAAGAATGTAAATTAAAATATGAATCTTATAAATTTTCAGAAGATTCAATAAATTTAAAATAAGAAATTGGAAATCTTGTATACTGATGGCAGAAATGCACAAATTTCAATGGTACAGCCAGTGTGAAAAATAATTTGCTGATGGTTATTAACACATTTAAACATAAAATTATCATATGTTCTAGCAATTTGAATCTGATATAATAGGCAGAAGGAATGAAAGAGAAAGACCAAAAAGTACTTGTACACCAGTGGTCACAGCAGTGTTATTTATAATACCCCAATTGTAGAAACAACCCAAATGTCCTTCAGTGGATGAATGGATAAAGAAAATGTGATACATATGTACAATGCAATCTTTTTCAGTCCTTAATAGAAAAAACTTCTGCTGCATGCTGTAATATTGATGAACCTTGAAATATTATGCTAAATGAAATAAGTAGTCACAGGAAGATAATGATCATATGATTTCACTTCTATGAAGGATGTAGAACAATATAATTCACAGAGACAGAAAGCAGTATCAAAGTTATCAGATACAAAAGGAATTAAGAACTGGAGAGTTATCATTTAATGAATTCAGTTTCTGTTTGGAATGATGAAAACTCTGAAAAAGTGATGATGGATATACAATACCGCAGTCAACAATGCCACTGAATTGCACATGTGAGATGATTAAAAGGGCACATTTTTATGTTATAAGTATTTTACTACAAGCATACACCAGGAGATGGGTAAATACATCACATGATCACATCATGGACACAATTACTTTTTAGTGAAGCACTACATAGCAGATTCTGTGTTAGGCATGTAATCTTACCTGATAAGTATACTGAATAATGGGTACGGGGAGAAGAATTTTGAAGTGAATACTAGATAAAAAATCTATATTCCTATGAACTAAGCATGAGGATAATTCTTATGAGGGCTTATTACAAATTGACAAACAACTTAACTGAATTGTGTCATTTGTGGAAAGGTAGAATTGAAACATGAATTTATATATTTGATGGAAGAAATTTCTAACCAAAGTCTTGAAGTCATGTCATGGTTTATTTAACTGCTTATTCATAAAATGAGGGAAAAGAGTAGTGAATTAAATATGGTATCTGTAACACAAGGAAAACAAACTTGGAAAATTCTAAACCTGGACACATTGAAAAAATAAAAGTGTGTTGAAGACAGAACATCAAGAGTACAGCCAAGGAAACCTTGGATAAGATTAGTATGACTAGAGGGAAGTCTGGCGCCAGCAAAGTCTTTGGAGTGGGGCTGCCTGGGGCTGTGGGGGTCCAATTCACCTGTCTGGAAGGTGGGACATGGAATTGAAGATCATTTTAAAGCTTTTAGATTTAATGTTGTTCACCCTGTTTGGTTTTACATATACTTGGGATTACAGTTTTCTCCTTTCTTCTTCTTATTTTTCCCTTTTGGAAGAGAATATTTGTCCAATATTAAACCCACTACTATATTTTGAAAAGATTGCTTTGATTTCACAGGTTTGCAGCTGGAGAGGAATTTTGCTAAGAATTAATCAAACTTAAGAGTCTCACCCATATCTGATTAGATGACAAATGAGACTTTGGACTTCAAAGTTTTGAGTTGATACTGGAGTAAGTTAAGACTTCTGAAATAATGGGATGGTATGAATGTATTTCACATGTAAGAAAGATGAAATTAGAGGACTGGTGGTAGAGGCTATGTTCTGAATGTGTGTGTTCCTCCAAAATTTATACATTGAAACCTAAATTCAAGTGATGTTATTAAGAAGTGCGATCTGGTAGGTGATTAGATCATGAGGAATCTGCCCTCATAATTGAGATTGGTGACTTTATTAAAGGGCCAGAGGGAAGCCCTATTCCTCTTTACCACTCATGACATTTGAGGACACACAGAAGGTGCCACCCCTGAGGAATAATTATCAGTCATTATTTTAGTCAGCTTTTTCATTGTTGTGATTTAAAGACCCAACAAGAAAAACATTAGAAGGAAAAGTTTATTTGGGTCTCATGGCTTCAGAGGTCTTAGACCATAGGTGTTCAGGTCCATTCCTTGGGGCCGGAGGTGAAGTAGAATATCACGGTGGAAAAGTATGGCAAGAGAAGCATGTTGAGGCATGGCTCCAGGAAGCAGACAGAGAAACTCAACCACAGATACAAAATATATAGCCCAAAGGCATGCTTCCAATGACCCACCAACTTCATTCACATGCTACCTGGCTTCAGTTGCCAGTTAATCCCCATCAGGAGATTAACTCACTGCTTGTACTAAGGCTGTCATAACCCAGTGCCTTTATCAGGTACTTGCCAGTCTCCAGAACTGTGAGCAATAAATTTGTGCAATGTATAAATTACCCAATGTAAAGCATTTGATATAGCGTCAAGAATGGATTAAGACAAGGGGATATGATTCCTGTCTTCAGAGCTAAGGATCTGGAGTGAAGGACAACTGATTAATTGGTCTACATCTACACACCTATCATGTTCACGGTTGGCTTCTCATTTTGTATCTATATAACCACTTCCATCACCACTTTAAAGGCCAGTACACCTCATAGTTTGTATATAACTCCTTTTGTTGAGTCTCTTGTTATTTAAGCTTGTTGCACATACTAGCTTGTTTCATCCTCATGATTCTGTAAGTTAATTTTAATTCAGTTTTTGCAGAAATACAAAAAGTAGTGAGTTTTACAGGTGTCAATCTCTATAATGATAAGACAGAAAGTATAGGGAAACATTTAGTGAAGTAGTTACAACTGATATCTTTAAAGGTTCAATCCTGGTTCCAATGACTGATTTGCTAGTTATGATAATGGGTAAATTAATTAACTGATTTGTATGTACGTCTTTAATGTGAAAAATAGAGATGAGAGAAAAACCTTCACCATGTAATTTACATGAGGATCAAATGGTACTAATGCAGTAAAGTATTGAGGTCAGAGTGGCACAGACTAAACACATAATAACTATTAGCTTTGTGTTTACCTTGGCTCCCTGAGACTAGATTTCTGGCTCATTTTGGGGAGATTTATGTTCGTCACCTTTTCACCGTTGTGGTGAAATACCTGAGAAAAATCAAGTCCAGTGAAGAAAAATTAATCTTAACTCATGGTTTAAGAAATTTCTGCCTATGGTGAGGTGGCTACATTGCTATGGGCCTGTGGTGAGGCAGAACATCATGACAGAAAAACACGGTGGACAGCTGCTCACCTCTTGGTGGCCAGGAAGAAGGGAGAGAAAGGAAGAAGGAGCTAGTGGAATAAGACAGCACAAGACATAGTTCCCCAGGGCATGCCCCCAGGACACATTCCCTTCAATGAGACCCCACCTCTTACAGTTTCAATCACCTCCCAATAGTTCATTCAGCTAGGAGTCTGTCAGTGGATTTATCTAATGATAAGGTTAGTGTCCTCATGATCCAATCATTTCCCCCAAAGCCCCACCATTGAGATTACTGCATTGGGAATCAAGTCTTCAACAGTGAGCCTTTGGACATTCGAAACCCAAACCACAACAAATAACTATCATTGGTTTAGAGTATATTTATTTATGGCCAAACTCCAGTAATTTCACATATGCTACACTAACTATATTAAACAAATTATATTATGCATGGATGTATTTTACATATACATAATACATCTAAAATAAATGTATAATGCACACACATATCCCAGATGTAGTAATTATATGTGTGTATTTCCATTAGCAAATATGTTTCTGAATATAAAAAGTGCAGTTTTTATGCTGCCGTTTGCAGTTAAGGAAGTGTACAACACTTTAAAATGGGAATATCATATTGAAGAGGGATGGCCTTTACAACTTAAAAGCAAGAAAAATTATCTTCATTCACTTTGAAACATTGAAATATAGAAAGAGGTTAATTCCTCATATACCCTCACTTGCACAAGCTTTAAAAAAGTTGCTTTCATATTATATAAGAAAAGATGTTCATTAACAGAAGGGTTACTATCTATCCATCAACCAATAGATCTATACTTGTTGTATTCTTAAATTTTACTTTCTTTATTGCCTCCTGATTGCCTCCATTGCTGTTTTACTGAACATGGTGGCCATGTGCCAAATTTTTAAAACTTTTTCAGAAAGCCATGCTGTCATATGGGTTTGTACTACCCTACAATGTTTAGTTGCCCCTAGGTGCCCATGTGAGAATATATTTATGTTCCCAAATGAAATACTCATAAGAACTTAAAAAAATTGTGAAAGCAATACTGAAAATAATTTCAATTGAATAAGCTTTAAATTTTGAAATAAAAAAATTCAAATTTAGAAAAAAATTTCATTTTTATACTTTACAGCTGCGTTTCAGAAATAATAGAAGTCTGCTAAAAGACAACTCTGTAGAAACTCAAAAGAAGATGTCCAAAAAGTAATTTTAATAACTGAAATATGCTACTAATTTTTTCCACTAGAATTTTTTTACTTTTTAAAATGGACAAGCACCAGGCCTGTGTGAAAGGTGGGCAACTTTCATGTATCAAACCCAGCAAAGGCATAGTAACACAACCTAGAGCATTCATGAAGATGTATCAGGAAGGAGAGGGGACAGGGGGAGGAGGGGTAAGGATGGGAGAATATGGTGGGTTCTAGGGGTTAAATGTAATTTAAGAATATATACATATCGGGCTGGAGCTGTGGCTCAATGGTTTAGGCGCTTGCCTGGCAAGCACGAGGACCCGGGTTCAAACCCCAGCACCCCGTACACAACTAAGCCTTGGAGCAACTAAAGCCATGTGGAAAACTAAATAAAGTTGTTTCTCTCTTTCTCTGCCTCTCTCACTGTCCCTCTCTCTTTATTAAAATAAAAATAATATATACATATCATTCTGTTTCATTGGATGCATTTTGATTGTACAATAACTAATGAAATAAAATGGATGAGCAGACCAATTAGCTTTTTCTTAATTCTGCTTTGACTTTGTTTCTCTATAGTGTGGAAAAGTACATTCTATCCACATGAGGTGTAATTCTGAGGGGTTTGAGTTTCTTAAATGTGATCTAATTGTGTAATAATATATATAATCAATGACAGCAAGTAATATGAGTAGATTGAATGCTTAGATTACTTTTAGTTTTTTAAGAGTACTTGTTAAAAATAAACAAATCTGTAGTACATCATTTGGGTTATTTAAGTTTGAAATTATATTTGACTTTTGATTTTTTAAAGAGAGGGATTGTGTGAGAAAGAATCAATTTTATTTAGTTTTTCATGTGACTTTCTGACACTTAGTTGTGAACATGTTGCTGGGGTTCAAACCCATGTCCTTATGCATGCCAGGCAAGCACTGCAACCACTGAGACACCAATCCAGCCCTTGACTTTTGATTTTTAGTGATCTTTCAGTATATGAGAGTCTCAAATTTTGGCTTGAGATCCATTGTATATTTTATATGACAGTTATTAAAGATCATTAACCAGATCAATGCATCTACCAAGGGTGATCAGAAGAAATATACTAGTAAAAAGGTGTAACATTCATGCACAAGTTATTCCATTCCATGTCAACCATAGAGTTATTTTAGTCTCTCAAATTTTTTTTCCAGAAGGAGACAAAGTGCAGTCTTAGTGTACTTACAAAGTGAAGCACAGGTGAGAGTGGGGACAGGAGCAGAAGTGAAATATCACATCTTTTCCTGTTCCTTATTTCTCCATGCTTATGCAACCATGAATAGTGTTAAAGTACACGTGTTATAACACTGCTTCTGTAGAAATTCTTTTCACACAATCTTATCTGATTTATATAAGTGAACCGAAAATCCATTGAGATGGAAGTTTATGTTATTTTTTACACGCTGCAGAGCTCATTTCTGAGTTTTAATATTCCACTGGGGATTCTTCATCTGTCTGCTATGATTTTCAATGTGTCAGTTATTGGTGTTGTTAAAAAAAATTCTCTGTATATGTGTGTGCGCCCCTGCGTGTGTGTGTGTGTGTGTGTGTGTGTGTGTGTGTGTGTGTTCACGCATGTTTTCCAGCTTGCAAATGAGTTCTGTGAACTTAAGTTTGTCATAC
Source organism: Aplodontia rufa (assembly GCA_004027875.1). NCBI lineage: Eukaryota > Metazoa > Chordata > Mammalia > Rodentia > Aplodontiidae > Aplodontia > Aplodontia rufa. The sequence continues at coordinate 11,140 of PVKS010000410.1, forward strand.
TGCTATCCTTGGGCTGGAGAGCTGGCTCAGCAGTAGAGCACTTGCCTAGCATGTGCAAGGACACCTCAGTTTGGTCCCCAGTATGACATACACAACTAAGAGGAGGAAAAACAAAAACCTAATCAAAATAAATAATAAAAAAATAACTCTCTGTCTCTTTCTTTCTCTTTAAAAAAAGAATAAGGATATTTTTCATTCTTCTAAATGTAAGATAGTCTTTAAAAATAGAATCTTAATTTAGTATCAAGTCAGGAATCTAATTATTTCCGGAATCAAAACCTGCCAAATGAGAAAACTCATTTACTTCAATAATAATTTCATTAATATGACTGACTCAATATAATTCTATTTTCTTTCTACCTTGCATTCTTATTCATATTTTTCAAATGTGGTTTTATTTTTTCATAAACTAAAAAGCAACATTATATTTGTTAAATCTTAAATGTTCTGGAATTATTATTAAAATCAAACATATCCTAAGAAGTTGATAGAACTACAGACAGACTTCTTCCAGTTAAGTGAAAAGGAATGTCATTTCCCTCACACTGGAGAAGGTCATAATGCTTGCTGATGATGCTGGAGCAATTGTCCATGAGGGAGGGGATATTAACATCTGCTCATAAGAATGTAGAAATGTAGAGTTGGGTTAGTAATGGTGATTGAGCAATCTTCATTGTGCTACAAAAATAAGCCTCTCTCTACCTTAATTTTGTCTCTTCTAAAGAAGAGCTTATAGTTTGCATCTTGTGTGGTTATACTGAGTGTTGATCATGTAGTAAGTGTTCAGCAAAGATTTATTTTGACAATTAGATTGACATGCTCATTATTTTTCAAGTATTTATTTAAATTTTTTTAAACATAGGAAATCCTACAAGCTACACTAAATTTTCTTGTTAACGGCATATTATAAAGAAAAAAATATCTGTATTAGAACAGTATGGATTGTACAGTTGCATTTGGAACCATGTAGAGGAATGATATATTGAAGGCCCATATTATGAATCCCTGTCTAAAGAGTGACAGAGACATAGTTTACACATGATGTAGGAGACAGGCACCTGGAACCTCAAACCTGATTAAACATACCAAGTCACAAAAAGAAAAGTAGTTTTCATAACAGCTCATTTTTACCACCAGCATGGGGGAGCATGGGTGTATAAATACTCTATATTTTCCAGATTATGACCCTGTTCACCATCATTCACATGCATCAGAAAGAAAGGCTCTGTAGTTCTATGCTTTGTAAGTCCAGTATAGTCTTTTAGTATCTGTGACTATATGATTGGACACTGCTTGTACTGAAGGTCTCTTGTACTGAAATTTTCCTCTTTTTTCTTTGTGGCTCATGTAAATCTGGTCCCAGAAAGGTTTCCCACACATGGATTTCATTTTTTGTTAGGGTTTAATTAATTAACTAGTCATTTCAATATATATTTATTCAGTGCTTGGTATAAATGGCATGCTCTATAGGATATTGAAACAAGACACAATTGCTCACCACTGGGAGAAGATTTAGTATTGTGCAAGGTATATAGTAGACAAATATATATATATATTTATATAAAATATATAAATATACTTATACATTGTATATAAATAAATATTACATATTTATTTATATGAATAAATATTACATATTAATTTATATAAATAAATATTTATTTATATAAATGTATAGGAATTTATATAAATTTATATATTTATATATATATATACATATATATATATATAATTTTATAGTTTTAGTCAATTATCTTTGTTTCCGTGACCAAAAGACAAATTAGAGAAGGAAAAAAATTTATTTTGGGGCTCATGGTTTCAAAGTTCTCAGTCCATAAATGGCTCACTTCCTTTCTCAGGGACCACGGTAATGCACAACATCACAGAGGAATGGTGTGGTGGATGAAAGTAGCTCAGGACATGGCACCAGGAAGCAGAGAGAGGGAGAGGGAGGTCCACACTCTAAGGATGATCTACAAATCCCAAAGTCATTTTCCAAAGACCTACCTTTTCCAGCCACAACACCCTATCTTCTTACAGTAACCACCTATCAGATGTTAACCCCTATCGGAGGATTAATAAATCCATAAGCTTAAAGGTCTCATAACCCAACATTTTGCCTCTAAACCTTCTTGCATTTTCTCACATATAAGCTTTTGGGGTTTACCTCATGTCTATACCATGACATATACAAACTATATATCTAACATATATATATATATATATATATATATGAAATTATATATAATAATTACATATGCATGTGGATATAAACAATTTGTGTGAACCTTGATGGGAATTATGATATATGCTAGTTAATGCAACATAGGGAGAAAGGACTCATCTGAGGAGCTTAACTTTTGTAAAGAGATTTAAATGAAATAAATGAGAAAATGATAAGAATAGCAGGGGTTGGGGATCATTCTAGGCAAAAGTAATATGTTTTTAAAGACTCTGAGACAGGTGCATTTAAGAGATAGCAAAGAGGTTTGTATGTCTATAGTATATTAGACAAACCAGTCAGGGGGGGAAGAAAGGATAGAAAAATAACCAGGGGCCACAAAACCACGAGGGTCCTGTGGGTCCTGGCAATAAACTTTTTATATTATTTTGTGTGATTTACAACTATGGCCATGTTTTTAACAGGGAAATTTAAAACTAAATTTATATATTAAAAGAATCACTTTTGGTGCTCTGAGATGAACAGAGAAGGCAAATTGGAGACCAGAGAGATCAGTTAGGTGACTGTCACAATGGAGGGGAGAATATTGCTTTGGACATAGTGAAGGTTATAAAAATTCATATTATGAAATATGTTAAAAGTTATGTCAGCAAAATTTGCTTGTGCATTGCATATGAGTTAGGAGAAAAAAAGAGTTATCACATTTATAAACTCTTATCATGTACAGGGTCATAGAAAAGACAGTCTGAATTTAAGTTGTCTTAAGTTACCTTTTATAAATCTTTAGAATAAACTAAAATGATTTTACCATTTTCACTCTGATCTGATCTTCAAGAATTTCTTCAAAAACTTTGGGCCTATAGGAATCTAGAGCAGAAACCTTGGGACTCTACTTCATGATAGTCTATACTGAGAACATGTACAAAGTCTATATAAAATAGAAAGCTGGATGGCAGAGTATAACTGTATTTCAGAGGTTCACTAATGAACTTTAAATAGTATGTTTACCCACTTATGCCTCTATGTGAACATGTATATACACAAATACAATAAATGAGCATTTACTACACTGAAGGGGTATAATTGTGGAATGCGTAAAACCTAATTGATTAATCATCCTTGTGAAATCCTTAGATAAGAAATGTTACAACATAATATTAATACCATTATTGAATGGTATATAAAATGTAATTTTATTACTAAAAATACTATCAATTATCAATGTATATAATATATGAATTTGGATACTCTTTTTGATTGACAGAATGAAAGAATAGCAAATAGGACAAAATATACATATCCATCAACCAATGAAGTAACCAAAGATAATTTTACATAGGATAAATATTTAATTTTGAATTATTTATAAATAATAATATCTTAATTATTATCATAAAAATGCCAGTAATAGAGTCAGATTTGTGGTAAGATTAAAAATAGGTATATTATAAGTAAACAAACAAAGTTAATTTATCTAAAGATAGACATACAAAGTTAGCAAAATAAGGATATCTAATAGTAGAGAAATCAGCCATATTCTACAGTGACAGATTCCCAGTTGACCTTAATAGTGGAACAGGGTTGTAGGTTATGAGTGAGGGGCCCCCTCTTTTGGCATAGCCTTAAATACACAAGGTTAAATCCAACTATGATTCAATCTTTTCTGGATATATGCTTAAGAAATAGCAACCGGATTGTGTGAATTCCACTGGTCTCAAAACCACACACACACACACACACACACACACACACACACACACACCAGTATAACTTCTATGTACACTAAAATGAATATATAGACCAGATTAAAGTTACCATTAACCCTTCAGCCTTCCCAAATAATAGCTGGGAAAAGCACACACTAAATTTGATTTTGTAGAACTAGAACATGGGGCAGGTAACCCAAATTCCTGGACATATTTTATCTTACAAAGATTTTACATTGTACTATAAATTTTTAGATCATAAATACAAATGAAGTAGTTTTTCATTCATTTGAAAAAGTCATCAAAGATTTATAGAAAGTGGATTTATGGGGTCAAAGCAGAAATTAATGGGGTGGCTTTGTGTCTCCAATAACTTGGTAGAGAGAAATACCAAGATGTGGACTTAAATGCAGTCTTCTCATTTTCAATGTTGTTCACGCACTTATAGGGAATTCTTAAGTTTACTGAGGGCATGGGAGTAGGTAATAGGTGCTGGTGATGGAACAGAAGGTAGAAGTTACAGGAAATTTACAGCCCAGATCTTAGAAGATCTGTGGTATCAGAGAGCCTGAGGTGGTATACCTGATCAGCAAAGGAGATAGCCTTCTGTACATATTTATAGAGTCAAGAAGACATTCTGAGTTAGATCAGGCACTAACAGTTGGCAACCAAGGATGAGGATACTGCTGACAGGTAATACCTCAACACCAAGACCAGCAAATGGATGAGAGCCTTCTTTTTCCATCATCCTGAGGTATATAAGCTCTAGCTGCTCCTGGCCAGTCTTGGAAAGGAGTAGTGGAAGACAATGGGGATATGATGCTCTATTTTGGGCTTCTGTGAACTGACCAAATACACATCCGTACAAAAGTGTGGACAGTAGATGACAATATGTTTTATTTAGCAAGTTTAATTTTTGTTTTATTCTGTTTTCCTGGTCCTAACTTTATGAACAGAGGTTCCAAAGCAACACAAGATCAGTTAGAGGAAAAAATAAACTAAAATTTTGGTGTATCTGTCTTGTTATGATTAAATTTTTATTTTCCTGCATAACTCATTAGTGCTATCATGTAAATGATGAGATGTAATTCAGAAAAATAAATTTATTATGGAGAAGGAAAGAAACAGCAAAAACCATTTCAGCTGTACTGATACTCTCAAAATACCTGTCTGTGCAGGAAACAGCCAATTTTTCAGGCCTAAGAGCCATCCTAAATAGATAACATTTATTTCCAGTCTGTCTTTTCAATACTGCATGGTTACTCTGCAGCTTTCAGAAAGCAGGCACTGTGGCAACCCAATGGGTTCTGCCATAGGTTTCTCAGGTCTATTCATATCCTGGATGCTCACACAGGTATCATGTACAAATCTGACATACTGAATAACTCTGAACTTTCTCATTTCGTTTAACGCTAGGAATTTCATGTCTCACTCTATGCCATACACGAACCCCTCTCTATAAACAGTATTTGCCCTGCAAAGTCATCAGCTTTAGATTTCAATTTCTGAGGCAGGAGCAAAGTCTGTAAAAAGAAATGTTATAACCCTTTGGTACATTCTAATCTGGTTTTAGCCACAGTAGATATTTAACTCTATATTTTTAAACTTAGCTAATGCCTGGATAGAGATCAGAGGTTCCTTGGCAGGTGCCTAATCTAGTTGACAGGAGAACACCAGTAATAATTGTAATCTTCTGGTATTTTCTATTCAGATGATAACCTCCAGAACATAGAATTCCATATTCTTAAATTTGATTACATATTTCTTCATTTGAGAACCAGGAATAATCCTTCTAATTTGTGGAACCAGTCATGGAGAGAAATCTAGAAATGATCATGTTTGTATATTTACTAGTATATACCACAATTTATTTCAGAAAATTCTGATGCTTAGATACTTCACATAGATACAATAATAAAATACTAAAATGCAGAAGAAAGGCGATGTGTACTACAAAAACTAGAGAGTTGTTTGTTTGTTTTAGTTTGACGTGAGTTTGATTATCAATTCCATCCCTTAGAGCCTATACAGGCTTACCAGGAAATGTGTTAAACTCTCTGACCAATAGTGTCTGTATCTTCAAAATAGATCCAATATTTCTTACTTTATAGTTTTTTTTTTGGCAAGTTAGATCATGTACACAAAACATTTAGGATAGTACTGGAGTTCATCTAGTATCTGTGCACAATGAAGTTCAATAACTGCTAGTGTAACAGCAAGTTAAAATGAAGCTCTTCCTGTCTTGGTTTCAGGAGAGAACTCCAGAAGACAGATGGGAAGGAGGATAGTTGAAGAGAGATACCCATGGGAAATAATTTCATTGCTACAAAAATGGACCAAAGTCACCTATTTTCCCTAAACCATGAAACCAGGGTTTTGTAAATTATCTATGAGAGCTAGGCTGCTTGGAGTTGTCTTATAACTTGCCAAAGAGAATTATCAGGAGTAGTGAGCAGAGCTCAACTGAAAGTGACAGACAGTGTGATATACAAGTTGACTAAGGTAAGTGACTATCTAGAAAAAGTATATTTATCTCTGTTATAAGTGCCGAGGGGAGTGATCTCAAGAAATTTGGATCTCAGGGAGAGGGGAGGAATCTCAAGTATGCTCAAAATTACAAAGAGATGAAGATGTGGTATTAAGCATATGCCAGGCATTGGAATAACCACAAGCTCATGGTATCACTGCAAAATAATATCTTTTCTAGGTCTCATCTCTCCACCCATTTTCCACTTCATACTTGGAAGACATGAGGCTAGACTAATAGGAAGAGGAGTTGAAAATGCATAAAATGGGAAATTATAGAAAAATTCTAAAATATTCTTTGTTGTTTAGACCTACCTTGAATAGATTCTTCCTAAAGAGGAAAAGAAGTTTAGCTATTATACAATACTAAATATTTTCATTACTGAAATAAGAAAGTCATTTAAGAAAGTCATTGGTTATTATCACAGAAAGTTTTCTTATGCACCTTCTAAATTATCCATACTCAAATCCTCTGACATTAACATACTCTTCAAAATTTTTCTACCATAGATCACATTTGTTTATTCAAGAATTTAATACACATGCAATCAGACTCTTTTGAATAAGCTTTGTTTCATGCAGCACAGTATTTTGAAGATTAATTCATGCTGTTACATGATTAAAATGTATTCCTTCTCATTGTGGAGCAGTGTTCTTTGCAATTATATCTCATTTCAATTAACCACTAATCTTTAACAGACATCATGACTATTTCTAGTTTTAGGATGTGGATAGTTCTACTATGGTTATTATTGCTTGCATTGTTTCGTGTCCATCTTTTTGAGTTGTGTAAATACCTAGGAGTAGAAATCCTGGGTCATGGTGTAGGAATATGTTTAGTTTTCTAGGAAAATGTAGGCACTTTCTCTAAAGGCAGTGGACCATTTTATACTCTCACTAATAATTAATAGGAAAGCTGTGCTATCTAAAAGCTTTGATGTCAGTTTTTTTCTTTTGTACTTTTAAATATTCTGGTAGTTGCATGGAGACCATCAGTCTATAAATATATACATACACACATACTCCAACATGCACACACACGTATGGGTATGCATTTGTGTGTGTGTGTGTGTGTGTGCGCGTGTGTGTGTCTTTGGTTTTCCTCTCTATAACAATACTTAAGAAGTGGAAATGAAATTCTAGCTAAGAAAAAGCACATTGATCACACAGACTTGAATGCATGATAGAGAAAGGGGTTTAAATTATTAAACATAAATACTCATAATTACTACTAGGAGACAGCTTAGCATCAAAATGCACAAAATAAACCTTAAAATGACCTCAGCAAAATAATTCGAGAAATAATATTCTTTCACACTTCTTTTTTGAACTATCATCTTCATTCCAATTGTGTATACAGTTTGGCTCTAGGAGCACTCTGCTCCTGTCTAAACTAAAAGGAAATCATTTTTCTCATATTAGAATGTCTACTTTCTAAAGTCTGAGAGACCAGGGGTAGAAAGTTGATGGATTATTCTAGAATAGTGGCTTCCAGAATGGAGATATACTTGTGTTTTATCACATACCGATCCAACTAACCATCCCTCAATCCTGTTATCTAAAATGTCACCATATCCTGCTTTTAAATGAAGTAGTGCATGTTTTACGGTTAATTTTGTTTAACTCTCTATAAAAGCTTGTTTCATAAGACAGTGAACTTCTCCTTCCTTAGCATCTCCAGATGGCCTCAACCAGACCTGCTGCCATTCCAAGTGTTCAATTCCCTCAAATGATCCATTACACCATGGTGCATCTATAATAAATAAAGGTTAAAAGATCACAGAAACAAGACCATATGCCCAAACATGTTGTGTGTACCTTGGCAATGGGAATGTAAGGACTGAGTCAGATTCTATCCTGCTTGCCAAGAAACCAGATAAAAACTAGTGTAGGGGAAAAAAAAGACTGTCATATGGACTAGGGAGACAAACTTCAGTGCCCTTAAATGTAGTGGGGAGAAGCATGGCCAGTCCACCTACCTCTCTGCCAAATACGTTTCCTGACTCCCGGAACAATAAATCTACTTCATGACTATGGAGTATTATTGAAAAGATATGGGTTTCTCAAAAGCATTTATACTCATCCCACTGTTTTCATGGGATTGGTTCCAGGATATCCCACCCCATTAGAGATATCAAAATGCAAGGATGTTTCAGTGCCTTATATAAAGTGGTGCAGTATTTGCCTATAATGTACACACATCCTCATTTACACTTTAAATCATTTCTAGACTATTTCTAATATCTAGTAAAATATGCATATTGTGCAAATAGTTGTGTTATTTAGGGAAGAATTATAAGAAATATAGTCTGAACATATTCAATAAAGATAAAATTTTTTTTCACTTTTTTTTTTGGTACAGGAAATGGAAACTAGGGCTTTGCATGTGCTAGCCCAGTGCTGCACCACTGAGCCACATCCATAGCCCTTTATGGATATTTTGAAACCATGGATGTGGAACCCATGAATACAGAGAGTTGAACTTATGTTTGATTCCAACAGGAAAGCCTTCTTTTGTTCAGTGCTTGTTTCAAATGCTGTTTTTTCAGCTGGGCTTTTTGGATGCCATCCCACCTCCAGACTTCTCTTTGTTCATTTTCTCTATGGCCCTATCATCTTCTAATAATTAGGTAGTCTATTTATTCATTTTGTTTATTGGCCGAACCTCCTACACAAGAATATAAATTTGGTGATAATGGGAATCTCTGTCTGCTTGTTTGGTTTATTTGCTTTACTGAACCTGCTGCTGAACTCGTGGGACTTGGTGCTCAGTTTATACTTGTGGCATGTCCGTATAAATGAATGAACTTGTGGAGCCTACTTAGGTGCCAGCTGGTCACATTGTGAGGGGTAAAATTATGTTAGCACACTTCTCTAGGAAGACTTCTAGAGCTAAAAGTAATAATAATAATTTTAAAACATAGACCTAGCCTCAGAAAGATCATGAGTATTGTAACTACATGGTAGTAGCATAGTTATCTTTGTGCTCCAGGAGACTATGCTAGTCTACTTTAGGACTATATATTCAGAGGCAGATCCTTTGTGCAATTGTACAAATTTAAATTATTTTCATTAAATAAGTAACATAATTATTAATTTATAAAAATTCAAATAATGAAAAGCATTTCTCAATGAATTTGTCTATATTTGTCCAGAAATTGAAGCAAAATATTTTTTTGCTTATAATGAACTCCACACCTTGACCATATTCTTGAAATAAAGCACATAACTTGTTACCAATAGCAGAGTGACTCTTTTCAGTAAGTAAAGTTAGCATTTGAGGGAAATAATGATAAAGTTTAGAAAGAGTTCTGCTGAAATTAATCAACTCCTACCCTCCTCACAGCCAAAATAAATGAAGAATAATATGGTAGAATTATCATTTAGTTAAATAAATTTCAAATTAATAAACACTAAATACACCACTATTATCCTGCCTACCACCTTCATCTCTTTTTAAAATTTTCTTTCATTAAAGGACAAAATAGATTGATGTCTGATCAGAGCCATTAAAAATGGGATGGAGCTGCTCAGTAACCTAAGAAAAATAACTATGACTCCATGCTTTATGTATAGGAAAACAAATCAATTTTAATAAAGCTATCATTTTACATGAGTTTGGCTTTTTCTCCATATGTGTAGCTTATGTTCTATTAAATGGGTTACTTTCATTTCTGGTGAGTAAGGAAGCTAAGAGATCCATAAGATTGCTTATGTTCTTAGCTGGGGATTTTGTAACATTTCCCAAGTCCTGTGTTGTTCTTATGCTCCATTCTGAGGACAACCTTTCTGTGTTAGTAGAGAAAAACCAAAAACAAGGATATTCCTAGGGTCAAAACTAGTCTTATAGCATAATAGTTTGAATGGTTTAAAGATGCCCAGAGAATAATCAGGATCATGATTGAAACTGAAATGCTGAGATTCAAGAACTATGTGAGGAAATCAAGAATATGAAGCTGGAGGTGGAAGAACTCTGAAAGGTCATGGTATCTGTATTTCTCACAGATTTGGTCTAATGCATACGTAAAGATAGAGAGCACATAAAATAACACAATGCCTGGTACATAGTAATCACTCAATGATCTTTAGCTGGTGTCACAATTTGCCTGATCTAATAAAATATAATAGATTGGAGGGCTCAAATAACAAAAATTTATTTCGCATAGTTACAGAGTTGAACAAATTCAAAACCAAGCTAACAGCAGATGTGGTGTGGGAAGTGGGCTCTTTTTGACTTGCAGATGGCTACCTTCTTGCTATATCCTTACATATCCTCACATCAGGCCAGAGACCACTTGTGTCTCTTCCTTTTTTTGCTTTTTAAACTGATCTCATCATGAGGACCCCACTCATGTTCTAAGCTAGGTCTGATCACTTCCCAAGGGCCCTAGGACCAAATGTCTACACATTGGGAGTCAGGGTTTTACAATAGGAATTTTGGCAGAATACAAGCCTTCAGTCCACACACAATAATTGGCTGTCATCGAAGAGTACGATTATTCCACATTTATTTCCCAATGGATAGAATAAGATCCAACTGAAGGAAATTATGGTAATAAAATTTGTGGCATTTATTTACAGCAAATTGAAAAAAAACTAATATTGATATGTATTTGAAGAAATGTGATGATTTGGGATGTTGTAGAGAATTACTAAAGATCAACCGAATAGATATGGTTCATGGCATTTAATAATTTATTTTGGTTCAGAGATGCTGCCATTCCAGTCCATCAGTGTCCATTAAAATTTGTTGCTTTTTGTTTGTAATATGAACAAAATGTTACATAGGAAACATTCAGTTAATCTTTCTATGTCTCCATAATATAGCTTTTCCATAATAAAATGTCAGCTGATAGAAGATACACAGCCATCTAAATTTGAAACACATGTTCAAACAAAATAAACAGTTTAAACCTTCAATGAAACAAAAATATACTTGAAAACAACTAATTATAAAACATATTTAAAAATTCAAAATAAATGATTTGGAGATGACTAATAGTTTCCTTTGTCTATTCCAATGCTTACAATAAATTTCTGCCAGCAAAACACTTATTGAAGAGTGAATTTTTAGAAGGAGGCTAGTTTTAGTTACTCTAAAATTATCATAGCATCTTTATTTTGTAAAGTTATGAAAAATCCAAGATTGGAGATAACAAGCTAGTCAATCTGAAATATTGCAGTTTCCAATATTATGATTCATCCACAATGGACAATACATATAAAACCAGAAACAAATGATGGTTTCAGGGTCATTACTGACATTATACTAATTTAATCATTGTCTTCACTAAACCATAAAAAAGCCCTTTTCTTCATGGAATTTCACCTTCTGAACTACTTTGGCTCCTTCGCAAGGGCTGTAAACACCACAGAAAACATTATTTCTTAAATATTGGTGAAACTGGGAAACAAGAATTTTATCAGCATTTACATTTCTAAAGTTCACCCATATTTTCAGATTGCTTTATTGATTGGAAGAAGTATAAATAATTTGAGCCAAAAAATGTGATGGAAAAGTCAGATCAGGATAAGTGGTAAATTTCAAGCCAAATAACAAAGTAGCACTTAAGGCCTATAATTCCTGGTAAATTCATTTAAAAATGGGTTTAATGTTTCTAATCTCTTTTTAATTATTTCCACAGACTTACTTTCATTTTTATTGAAATTAGGTTATTTTACATTATAATATCCAGTGTGCAAGTATGGTGAAAAGTTTCTTCATACTCTGTAGTCAAACTGGCTGATAAACATTGCTTTAGGGGTGTGTGTGTGTGTGTGTGTGTGTGTGTGTCTAATTTTTTATTCCTATAAAATGGCAAGTATCTCAGGATAGGTTTTCCATTTTAAGATGTTTTGAAACTTGGACACAATTCTGGTTGTGACTGAGACACACAATTCCATACAGTCAAGCTCTCTATGTCTGCTGGTTTTGCATCCCTGGATTCAACCAGCTAGAGATTGAAAATGTTACTTTGCTGCGGAAATGTGCTACCTGGTTAGTTAGGCCTCTGATGGTAGCATCTGTACTGAACTTGTACAAGCATATTTTTCTTGCCATTATTCCCTAAAAATACAGTATGACAGCTATTTACATAACATTTACATTGTATCAAGTATTATAAGTATTCTAGAGATGATTTAAACTACTCAGGAGGATATATGTAGGTTATATGGAAATAATGTGCCATTTCATATAAGGACTTTGAGCATCCTCAGATTTCTTATCTGTGTGAGTATGAAGTATCCTGGAACACAGTCCTTGAAGGTATGGAGAAATAATTGTATAGATAATTTATTCCATAAATACAAAATAAATTAACAATATTAACACACAGGGCAACCTACTTTAAATTCATATTTTTGGATAGCACGTTATGGTTTCTTAGCTTTCCTTAATTTCTCCTGGATATACAATTATTTCAATATTTCTCTGTCCAACAGATGTATTCCTAAAGTGTTTTTTACTGATGCACATCCAGTAGTGGATATACAGAAGAATAAGACATGATCTTTTCATGTATAAGTATAAAAACTTGAAAGGGGCATAAGTCATGCATACAAATGACTAAAAGGCCAAAGAAAGGAATAGCGGCTTATCAGAGACATGGAAAAATGCCATCTAAGTTAGAGTGGAAGGGATTTCCTTGTTAAGGAGTCAAAAAAATCTGTTTTGAACTAATAGTAAAAAGGATAGCGAAAATCTTAATCAGACCAAAGATGTTCTTTTTCAATTTATATAAATATCTCTTGCTTGCACACAGATCAAATACTCCTCCCAAACACTTGCTCTAACTTTCTGGTTAAGACTCTTAGAGGAAAACTGAGTAAGAGGTAGTGTACAATAACTGGAAGTATTGATTCTGAGTTGACAGGCCTGTCAACTACTTTCATAGAAATGACCATTTCTGCTACTAAACGACTGTGGCTCTGATTGGATGTCCTCTCCATACTGGTTGTAGTTATGCATCCCCATCTGTTCCTTGGTCATAATTGCACCATACCCTGATAAGTGTCAAGCCCTTGCTGAAGTTGGGACTATTTCAATGAAGGGCCACTCTGGGAGAGTTGACACCTCCTTGGCCACAGTGAGAGCTCAAAGTTCTACTCTCCTGGATTTGTGAAATAATCATAAACCCTGTGAGTGTGGATCCCAGCAGCTACCCACAAAGGAGAAAACCAAGGCCTCCTAGGCTCAGATCAGACTGAGCATTTATGGACTTGAGAGAAGAAGGCAGGTCTGTATACTGACACTTTAAAAAATAAATTATCTTGGGCTGGACTGGTGGCTCAGCAGTTTCAGTGCTTGATTCGCATGCACAGAGATGTGGGTTTAAACCCCAGCACCACGTACACAATAAAGAACCCAGAGCAACAAAAGTCACATAAAAAACTAAATAAAATTGATTCTCTCTCATGCGCTATCCCTCTCTCTTTAAAAAATAAAATAAAATAAATTAGCCCATAAGTTTTGCATTATGTCTTCAAAATTAATTCAATTTCCTTTCTGCTTGATCACCAATTAAGCAGAATTATTGTTCTGCTTCTCAGTAGCTCTGTGGCAAGCTAATAAGCTATATTTAATATAGAGAGTAAATATTTAAATTCAGTGTTCACATGAGTATGTCATAATATCAAGTAAAAAAGTCAAATATAAAAATGTATCTGTGATATCAGTATAGCTATGTCAAATTATTTTGCCTCTGAAAGGAAATATAAAATTTGAAATATATCATTTCTAATGTGGTATTAATGTGGGATTACTTCTTTTCTTGCAAGTATTTTGTTCCTTCAATATTTTGACATATGCATTAATGTATATATTGATTCTAATGTATGCTTTAATTCATTTTGAAAGTTTTTAAAAAGTATTTCAGGTTTTTTATTCTTTTACTATTACCTTTGGAAATATACAATAAATTTTTAATATTTTCATTTCAAAGGGTTTCTGAGAAAGCATACAAAAGGGAAAATATACTTTATAGCTATTCCAAGGACAATTGTATGATAATTTACATAAGTATAACAATAAATGTATATACACATATAGATGCATGTGTATATATATGTGTGTGTGTGTATGTGTATTTATACACATATACATATGAAATTTATTTTTGAACCAAAACAAGATTGAAAATCTTTCTAAGCACATAGTTTTAAATAATTTATAATAAAAGACAGGATTTAACAGCCTTTAGACATAATGACATCTTGAATTTGCCCCATTTTGTTGTGTCACTTTGAAAATATTTCTTTTCTTTGCCTCATATTCCTTCTTTGTAGAACTACAGACCCATTCATTGGGTTGCTCTGAGGTTTAAGAACTGAGGTAACTGATTCCATCAACCACTGGGATAAGAGCATACGTAATCATGAACAACTTTATTTTTAAGTTGTCTTTGAGATGTTCATGTAGAGGTGAAGTAGCATTGGGGTCCTTAGAGCAAAGGATGCAGAAGACATGTGATGACTAGAGAGACTTCAGGTTCCGTGATGTCCTTACACTATATCCCCTCATCAACAGTGCATAACTCGTTAGAAGACAATATTGGTTGCTAGTAAGTGAACTGTGATATCCAGTTTCTGATTCCTGGACTAATGTTTTAGTTGAAACACCAAGTTCCTCTGTATGTGTCTATTTGAATAGTTTTTGCTCCTGCTTTGCAGGTGTCCTCAAGTTCTCCACCATGGAATAAAAATCTCAAATAAATATGTGCAATAGGTATTAGTTTAATTATGAACCTGAGAAAAATACTCTCATATCCTAGGACTACATCCATGATATTTTCTGCTACATTTAGTGTCACAAAAGAATCATCTTTGAAAAGTTTGCAAGTTAAATGTATCAGGAATGAACTTTACATGAGAAGGCTGTCCTTTCTATTAGCATTCTATTTGTCATTTTCAAATGTTGGGTTTTTTTGGAGGTGATATAAACATGGATGTGGCTTAGATTACTACCTCTAAATATTTTTATTATAAAATAGCATATTCTATTGCAATTACATATATATTTGAATTATCCATTATTATCTCCAAATCATTTTTTAACTTACAGTATTTGAATGATTTATTTGGAATTGCTATTTTTGTATATCAAAATGTGACCATTTAAAAATAAATTATTACTTATTATGGGTGTTTTCCTTTCTAAAATGTAAGATTATTAGAATACGGCATGTGAAAGATTTTTTATTTCCTACAACTTAAATTATGCAAAAGATGGATGGATAGATAGATACAGATTAAAATGATATAGAGACAGAGAGAGAGGTAAGACAATAGTGTAAACTTACCAAATTACCTTAAATTTATACACAGAACATCTTACAAAAATTAGAATGGACATTTTTAGTTTGTTTTAATTCACAAAATCAGAGAATTTTAGTGTTGGAAGTAACTTTGGACATCACATCTGCTCTGTTTTTCCCAAGACAAGGTACTTCTTAGAAATAAAGGAAGCACTCACTAACATCAGGTAATTAAAATGATCAGAAGTCTTTTTATCATGCTGAGTTGAAGCACATTCTCTCTGACAGTCTTGCTTCAAGAGGCTATTCTTTAAAGCAGTGCATATCTATTCTAATCCCTTTTCCCCATGACAGTCCCTTCAATAACCGAGAACATACATATTTTCTCTGTCTAAATCTCCCTCTCTCTAGAGTAAACATTCCTAATTTCTTCCATCATTTCCCAGGTGATAAAGATTCATCATTCCCCGATCTCTTTTCACCCAGCCACCTGCAGGTTGCTGATGTCTTTCTTCCAGATGGAGTTTGACAAGAACAGAGCACAGTGACATCAAGCAGCTTTCATTATGGACAGATTTCCTACTAACATTTTAGTAGCCAAGTATACTACTATTGATGTATAGCAAACTAATACTCTCTTTTGTTTTCTGTTCATTTGGAATATTCCTGTTTTTCCTGTGCTACAAAAAGTCCCCCTTTAGAGTCACTTTTTACATGAATTAAGTAATATTATCATATTATTGATATTGCAGCTGGAACAAAAGCTTAAAATTGTCTGGCTCCAATTTATTTTATTCAAACAGTTATTATATTTCTAAAATAAATATACTGAACTCTCTCTTGCTTTTTAAATACAGTGCTACCTCCTTATTGATAAGAAGGTAGAATAAGATAATCAGGTAGAATGTAAGAAAATGAAACCATATTTATTTACATAAAACTGGATAATTTTAAAAACTATTACCCTAATATTTTTTAGACCATAGATAAAAGCTTTAGTGTTTAAAATTTATCATCACAGCACCCATAACCCACTTCCCTCAGCTGTCATTGAACATGATAATAAAAAATACTTTGTGGAAAACTACAAGTTAAGGTACATTTCATAGGCAGTAATTTTAAAAATATTTTTAAATTCTGTAAAATATTGTTTACTGTTAACAATTGTACCATTCTTTTCTGAGATTTAACTATTTTTTCAATGTCTTTTCTGACAATAACAAACACCTTTAAAATATGGAAAAGATCAGCCTGAGAAATAATCATCATTGTTTTATTTCTAAGTATTTTAGATAGCTTACTATTTCATTAAGGAGGTCATGGTGTTCTTCAATCAAATTTAATTATCTTTTATATTGTTTTTATTATTATAATTGATAATTCTAATTTGGATTATTACAGTGATTTTTATTTTGAAGGCAATTATATCAAAGGTTCCTTTGTTTCTATTGTTCTTTCACAGTAATTTTCATTAGCCAGGATTTATCTTCAATGTTTTTTAAATTCCAAATGCAGAAGACTCAACACAAGGTATATTTTGTGAAGGTGCTTCTCCTTGGAATTTTGTCTCCTCAGTAATTCAACAGAGACTGATCTTCAGGAACAAGATGTTCTTGTAATGCTAAATCCATGATTTTAGTTTTTCCTTTTCCTTTTCCTTTTCACTACAGGAAGATAAAATGTTTTCCCTTTCATGAAGAGAACATGTGAATATACACCATAGGACACTCAACTAAATTCGACAGTGAGTCATTATGGTAGATACTTAAATTATTCTAATTTTATGGTTTGTAGGACCTGACATCCAATCACACAGCTTTGAACTAGCAGAATAAGGACTAAAATTCATGCTTCCCTATGTCAAAGGCCATACCATTCCATATCTGTAGGCTGCCTCTAAATTTCAATGCACAAAAGTCAAGATGTGAAACTAACTATAGCTTTGAAATAATATCCACAGAGATGGTGGATATTAATTACTTGAGTTCAGATACAGTTTGTCTGAAAACAAGTTCTAGATATTTCATTTAGGGAAATTGAATTTTGTTTTGTAATGCACAGTTATGTTTTAAATTACTATAAATTTTATTATGTTTTAAATTATTATACTGATTTATTATCAGTGTATTTAAATAAAAAATAACAGGAATTATTGCAGTTGTTCTGACTCTTCAATAGAATCTAAATCCTTTCATAGAGAAGTCTCCCTTGCAGTTATACAATGATACTGAATTTTATTTCATGTTTTGTTAGAACTTTATCTAATTTAAAAAGGTATAACATGGAAATATGACACTACAGCTTCTTATCAAATGTTTTATAAGACTGCAAGTACTATACCCGACCATTAAAATTTAATGAATTAAATTTTAACTAGGCAGGACAAATTGAGGGAGACTTAGAAGCAGAAGCACTGAAGTACTTACAATATTGACAGTGTGAAGCCTGAAAATAAAATTTCTAAGAAAAGCGATAGATTTATATTTGGTAGTTTTGGAAAGGTTCAGTGTAGATTTATGCAATTGAGATACTGATGATTTTGTGATTGCTTCCTTCATTTAAGTTTTTATTTTATATAAGTAGAACTATTAATATTCATAATTACTGCTTTAGAGAAAACTACAATGTACTTGCCCTGTCTACCCTTCTCACCCGGCTTCAAGTGCACTGTACCCAAGGCTTCCTTCACTGTCAACCCATTGGGGAAGCTCTTGGTAAGTAACAATGACATCAAAATAAATAGAAAGTCAATTCTAAATTCTCATTTTGTCATACTGATGGTTGCCTTTGTCGTGGCCATTCATTTCCTCCTCCTTAAAAATTATTTGTAGAAGGTATCTGTATCACCTTTCCTTTTCTTTGTTCATATTTTAAAAAAATCTGTAGCAACTGTTTTTTTCAGGTTCCTTTCCCAATTCTCATTTCTGTAATTTATGTCCATATAATTCTTTTCTTCTGCCTTCCTTTAGATTGCTGCAACATTAATGCGGACTTTCAATATACCTTATCAAACTGTCTTTCCTACGCTTCAATCATTTGTGCTATGACTATATCACATCTTGTATTTCCAAGATGTATCTCACGTTTGTCTGAAAAGGAGACCTACAAATTCCTCACCCCATACCTGCCCTTCCATCCATCTTCTCAATTAATAAGGAGAAGCACCCTTCTGAGCAGTTGCTGAGTCAAGTGTCACATTCCAGATCCTCAGGCATATTTATTACACATATGTAAGTAAAGGAAAAGAGTGAAAGCTGAACTCCTCACAATGCCTTATCTTGACTTATTTGAGTTTTGATTTTGGTTTTAGTCCTATTAGATCCCTGATCTCATTTCTTTCCACTATCCACCTTACTCACTCTGTTATAACAGATTAACCTTAATTCCATGCCTGCCTTAGGGTATTTGCAATGGATGTCCCTTCTGCCATCACAAAATCCACATGACTGGCATTCTTAAGTCCATGTCTCAAAGAAATAGAACCTGAGTGGAAAAGACTTCCAAGGTCTCCCAGAAGCACAAAACAAAAGCTCAACCATTCTTAAAATCCTCTATCCCTTTAAATTTGATTTATTTCTTCCAAGTCTTTAATAACTTCAAAATGTTGAACATTTTAATTTGTTCATTATTCAATATTTCTTGTTATACTAGATTAGCAATTTCAAAAGGGCCAGGTTTCAAAAAATGTTATTCATGGATAAGTTCTTAAGTCACTCATGATACAAACATAATATCTATAAATGAAGAAAATATTTAAAAATGATTGTGCATGAACAAAACTTTCAGATCATTGGAAATAAAAGATATTATAATGCTTTTAATAAATTATTTATATAATACATTTATAATAAAAGTATAAGATCTATAAATATATAAAACCAAAATTAGGCATATAAGTTAGTTGTAATAATGATGAGATACTATTGATAAAAACAATGGAGGAGGTCATAAAATTCAGCATAAAATGTTTTATATATAATTGGTTTTAAAACTCCCAAGGCAAAACCAGAGGGAAATACTATAGGTGAGATTTTTCAAAACAGAATCCATGAGATTAAAATAAGTCATATTATATTTTATGCAAAGTGAACAGTAATAACAAGCAACAAAATAAAATTGAATAAAGAATGCTATTTAAGAAATGAACAATTGATCTTGGCAGTAAGTAAAGAGAAACAGTCTTCACTTCTGCTCCCTCCCAAACCCTCATGGAACAGTCAGACATCATGGAAAACAGCACCAATTCATTTTGTGATTTCAGTATTACTGTATCTTACTATGCCCTCTACACCAATTAATAACAAACAGCAAGCGGTAATTAAATAAAAGCATTTTTTTAAAAATAATAAGATTCAAGTATATAGTTGTCTTGTCAAGCTCAACACAAAGATGCATTTCAGAATAATTTGATCAAATGTTTTAAACAACTACATGTATCTCATATGACATATAGATATTTTGTTTTATATTAAAATATATTTTGTATGAATAAAAGTGTAAAATTAATGTCGATTCTAATACTAATGTGAGTTGAAGAACTATTTCTGAGAGCAATAACATTTTTGTATCATATAGCAATTATTAAATTTTGGCAGATAACTTCATGGATTTAATCTAAATTAAAGCATAGAAGATGGCATATAACATTGAAATATAATTTTATAATTTAAAAATTATTCCAATTTTAATACAATTATAGTATTTAAATGGTCAAGAAAACAGAATTTTATATATTTGTATATATTTACTATTTTTAAATTTCTTTTGACATTATATTTCATAAGTTCTGAAAATATTTTTTCATAAATCTTAAATTTATTCTTTGAAAGCTTAAAGTAGAAAAAATATATTTCTGAAGAATCATGGAACTTATTATTTTACTATAATATTTATAAACCAATAAAAATCCTGCATATAATATGTATTTCAAATTCTCTTCTAAAATTATGCATATCCTTGCTTCTCATACACCTTAATATTCAGAAAGCATTGAATGCATGCCCCTTCACCAAACAAATTATGGAGAAAAGGGATCAAAAAAGTACAGTGTTTCCCTCCCAACTTCAGAAGGCATAGTGAATGCTCTGTATGTGTCTTCACATGGCTTTGAAGAGCCTGTTAAGTCTCTAAAACCTTGCAATTTTTATAAAAATCTGTACCTGTTAGACTGCTTCCTTTTTACTAAGTCTTATTTACCTTCTTTCCATAGCCATTTTTATGTGACTAATTCAGTTCCTACTACTGATGATTTAGTTTATAAGACATTAAAATGATGAAATAGGAAAAATTACTTTTCTTTTACAATAAAGGCAATAGTATTAGAAATACAAGATAAATAACAAGTAAATATTTAGTTAAAGCATTTCACAAGTTTCTTTTATGCCTGGCATGTTTGTTTGAAAAAATATCTTTCAATCAATTCTGAGCGTACCAAGTGTACCAAGTGTACGCTTAGTTTCTTCCTTCAGCATTTGAACACTTCAATAAAAATTGAAACATTTTGTAAAACAATTTATTTTGAACAATTTATACCAAATTAATTAAATCAAATGGCTAATTTCGCTGCAGTTTTAACTGATTTTTTCCAATGTTTGAGGAACAGAATATAAAGGTGATTTGGTGGAAATTTGTTGACTTTACCAGTGTGTGCCAATATACCTCTCCGAGAAATTAAAGGGCGGAATCTGTCTAAAAACAAAAAGTTACTCTTAGCCCAAGATCAATGTGAGGGTAAAGAACATCCACACATTCACCTGAGAAATCTAAGATTCAGTATGTTTTCACAGACTGTGATCGTGTTTTAATATTAGCTTTTGTTACAGCTCCAGTTCCTAATCCCTTGATCCACCTACAGTCACATGAGGGAGTTTTTGCACTGATGTTTTTCCCTTCTCATGGGTCTGCTTCATGACATCCTACTGCATTCTGCTTCTCTGTTTCAAGGTTTTCCCTAGCATCATGGCAGCTTGTTCAACCAAGTGTTTAATGACTTCTAAAGTCAATCTTCAATTACTGACACCAGCAAGGGACATATTTAATAATCTTTTTTTCTATAGAATTTTTATTTACTTTTTATTGTATGCATTTTAATTATACATAGTTAATCATCTATTGGTGAATTGTTATGGTGATCAATCATAGAGTAGCTTCTCATACTTAGTAAGTGAATGTTAAATTTCAGCTATTGCTAATTTTATCCAGTTGGGCCCAGAAGCAGTTGATGAAACAACTTTGGGAAATCTGAATATGATTTCCAAAGGAAATGTTTCTCATTTATTATTTCTATCCGTTATTACTTCATTTATACCCATTTGACTTTGCTGATATTTGGAGAATGACAAAAAAATTAAACAATGCTTACTAAAATCAAGCTATACAGAAACAAATGTGTATTAGAACTACATTAATATTTGGTTAAAAATAATCATTTTCTGTAAATCTTCAAATTTAAGAATTGTACTGGAAAGTATAAGACAACATAGGCAAGTGCATGAATAGGTTTAATTAGAGTAGTAGTTCTCCATTGACATTTAATATTATGATTCATTGTGTTGAAGTTATTGAATTATCCCACTATTTTTATGTGGAATCTAGAGTTTCATGCTCTGATTATTAAATTTTAATGCAGCATTCTCCTTTTGAACAAACTAAATAAATATATTTTGATTACTTTAATCAGTAACTTTGATACTGCTAAAATACCTTAGGTCAGCTCTATTCAACATAAAAACACAAGCTACAAATATAGGCCATATATATATAATTTAAAATTTTCTATTAATCTCATGTAAGAAAAGGAAAAAATTAATCACAATAATATCTTTTTTTTTTTAAAGAGAAAGGTACAGCAAGAGAGAGAATCAATTTTATTTGGTTTTTCATGTGGCCCTCCTTGTTCCCACACTTCATTGTGTACGTGGTGCTGGGGATTGAACTCGTTTACTTGTGTATGTTGGGCAAGCACCCTAACAGCTGAACCACCGCTCCAGCCCCACAATAATATCTTTGATTAAACTAATATATAGATATATTTAATATTTTAAGGTCAAATATAATGAATTATCAATAACATATTGATGTACTGAGACCTGGAAATTGTGTTGTATTTTATTTTCAAAATGCATCTCAATTCAAAGTAATCACATTTCAAGTGCCTGTGGGCTAGCAACTACCTTTATTGTACAGTACAATCTTAATTATTGATATATTATAAAGGCAATTTAACCAAATATATTTTCAACAGTACTGTTCTAGCTATTAGCTAATTTATGAAGTAGTTCCAAATTACTTTGCTCATAGAATTCTTTAATATGCTTCCAGTTTTCTTGTAGTTGCCACTCTGAGGCTGTCTACTCTCAATTCTTAATTCATAGAATGATGTTTCTTCTATATTTGTAGGTCCTATTATCTTCTTACATTGTATTATTAATCTGTCATAAATTGTAAAGCCAGTAAGTTTGTTAGAATTGCTTTCAGAAATGTTTACACAGTTGTGAGAGTCTGAGAAGTTCTAAGAGAAAAGGATATGACTTTTATCACTCAAAACTTTTATGTGTTGTGTTTTTTTGTTTAATTCCCCTGGTATCGATTCTTGATAGTTCATACATTCTAATAAAAGTACACAATGCATCAATGTACGTACTGTTTGTGTGTGTGTGTGTGTGTGTGTGAGAGAGAGAGAGAGAGAGAGGGAGGCAGGCAGAGAGAGAAGGTGAGTCAGAAATTTGATGTGTTGATGATCACAGTGTTTTTACCCATTGCTTTGATAACATAGAATGCTTTATCTTCTAACAAAACAGGTTACTATGAGAACAATAATGTGAAAATCTGTTCTCATTAACTCTGTTGGAGAGTTTTGAAGACACTAGAGAGGATTAAATGACCTGGAAAACTCAGTCTTTGGGAAAGTCTACTGTACTCATCTATGTTATTCCATTTCTACACATCATTGAAGTCGTTGAACAATATGATTAGCTATAGTGACATGTAGACACAAGGGTAAACTCTTTCTTTCTTTAGCCCAGATAAAATCTCACGTACTTTACTAGCTTTTATTTAAAAAACTAACAATATCACATACATTAAATACTCAGGTATTATTAAAATTTCGGATATAAGTATAAAATGATTTGTTCTTTTTTGGTTATCAACCTATCTGGGGAGCACATACAAAGTATGAAGCATTTATCATAATACAGAGAATGTCTGTTGTTTAAATCTGTTCAGTAGTGATCAAGCTAAGCCTTGCACAATTCCACCATCTATCAGCGAGGAAGAAAGAATGAGAATTTATAGTCAAGTACTATAGGATGACTCATTCATAAGATTCTTCATTTTCCTGAAAAATATCTTTTCCATCTTATTTGTAGGCATAGCCTCAAATATTCACCTAAGTCCCGTGTGATAAAAAATTGTTCTCTGCTTTTTAACACATCAGAAATGAACTAATTTAAAAAATGGTTTCAAAAGCTAATAAATAAAATAGTAAATTAATCAACTTGCCTAAACAAGCATTAGCATAAAACCATACCATTTTAAAATGAGATTTGCAATCATAGCAATGGAATAGAATTGACTAAACACAGATCTGGTGTCAGTGTGTGCAATTTAAGAGCTACCAGAGAAGTTTAGTGGAGCTACGTGAGCCAATTAGTAGAAAGCATAAAGTGCACAAATTTGTAAATTGCAATGCATAAAAATATAGATATATTTAACATTATTTTTCAAAATAAAAAGATGTTATTGTGCTAAATGAATGATAACATTCATGATATATCATTCCCGTTTTTGAACTTCAGACTATTGCTTCATACTTTACTAAGGCAGAATGTCACATAGAAACCAATAATCATTGTTACTAATTGTTCAATTTGTTAATTCATTATGTACTAGCTGCAGGGTTTTTCTACTTCTAATTTTGACAGTAATCCTGAAGAGGACACTTTTTATTTTTTCATTTTTTTGAGACAGCTCTCACTAAGTTGTCCTGGCTGGTCTTGAACTTATAAATATTCTGCCTCACCTTCCAAGCAGCTAGGATTACAGGTGTGCATTACCATATCCATACTACAGGTTATCATTTGAAAATTACATAACATTTGTGGGGGTGTGACTGTCAATTCTCCTCATTTACAGTTAAACAAACCCTCTTTCTCTTAGTCATTGTCCTCCATAAAAATGTAAAAAAAAAATCTTAAATGTGGAGAATTATTTTGTTATTGAAATAAATCTCTGTATACAATTTGAAATTTAAACATTCTGTCTCTGTAATTGTGAATATCAGTCATAATGGTCATTTATCATATATTTTTATATATTAATTATGAATGGACAATATGCAAGACACAGCCTAGTTGTAAAAATATTGTATGAGAAATGAAAACAGAAGAAAAGCAAATATTGTTGATAACAATCAGTATGTGATATGTTTATTTCATTTCACACAAAAAGATACTGTGTCACATTGTAGAAGGAATAGCGTTTGACCTTGATTTTGAATACGTAAGAAGGGAAACTGGGAGTACACAGCATGTCAGATAGGGCTAAAGTATGAACAGAGTATTTAGGGGAGAGCACTGCAAACATATTTAGGCACAATGAATTATAGAAAATTAATAGAATATATATCTTTTCATGGGTATAGTTGTATCAGTTAGTCTATGTGTGTATAAAAAAATCAACACAGAACTTGGTCATTTAAAAAAAAGAAATCATTTATCACTCACACCACACTAGGTGACTGATTCAGGCTGGAGTTGGTTGGGGTTATTCTAGTCCACACATCTTTTTTCCTCTGTGTGTGTGTGTGTGTGTGTGTGTGTGTGTGTGTGTGTCTGTGTGTTTGTACTAGGAATTGAATCCAGGGGCATTTAACCACTGAGCCAAATAACCCAATCCATTTTTTATTTTATTTTCTATTTTGAGACAGGTTCTCACTAAACTGCTTAGGACCTCTAGGGCCTTGCTAAATTGCTAAGGCTGGCTTTGAACTTGTGACCCTCCTGCTTCAGCCTCCTGGGCCACTGGGAGTACAGGTGTGCAACACTGTGCCCAGGTTTATTTTCCTTTTTATTCCCATGGAGAAGAAAGAAAGGCAACATTAGTAGCAGATATATGCAGTATGTCTTAAAGCCTAACTGTAGAGATGTCATACTTTTTCCTTCATTCTGTTGATCAAAGCAAGATACATGACTATACTCAAATTTAAGGGATAGGTCAATGTACTTTATTTTTTTTTTATTGAGAAGAACTGAAAAGTCACACAGCAAATGGCACAGAAGAAAAGAAATGTGAAAAAGGAAAGACAACATTGCCATCTCCCTTGCCAGTTATTCCACTCCTGGTTATTTTCCCAAAAGAGCTAGAATCTGCATACTGTAGAGATATAGCTTCATCAAAGTTTACAGCAGCTTAATTTACTATAGCTAAACTTTGGAACCAACTTGGATGACCCTCACTGGACGAGTGGATTCAAAAACTGTGGTACATATATACAATGGAATTCTACTCTGCTATTAGAGGAAACAATATCATGGTATTTGCAGCCAAATGGATAGAGATGGAAAAAATTATGCTAAGTGAAATATCCCAAACTCAGAGACTCAAGGGCCTAATGTTTTTTCCCATATGTTGAAGCTAGAATACAATTGGAAACAGATTGAAAGTTGGCTAAACTAATAATAACCTCAACATGGGTGAATTTTTACACGAGAAGGGGGAACTATGGATATGACACTAGGAAATGAAGGGAGAGGAGCAGGGAGAGAAGGGAGAGATTAGGGGGCATATCAAGGCACCTGGAGAGAGTGAGTAGTGGGATTATCAATCCAGTGGGAAACCTTCGATGTCCATGAGAAGCCCAGCTAAAATGGGTGTAAAGAAGGGAAACATGGGAACAGGGTGAACTCAAAGGGGGCAGATCATGAACTGGAATCAGCCTTAGCTTGCTCTGTCAATATCCATGTGTTCATGAATGTGTAACAATGATTTCCTCCAATATGTAAGACTATGTTGAACGAATATAAAACTAAATAAAAAAAGAAACATAATGACAAAATTAAAAAAATGTAAACTAAGAAAATTTATACTGAAGGTATAAAATTAGTGATATATATTCTTACTTGATTATATATATATATGCACACATACATATTATTATATTAATTTACAGGCAAAAGTGATTTAAGTCTTTCATTATAATATTTTTTCCAATTTTATCCACATATTTACTTTGTTCATTTATAGACTATGCTTTTTTTCTATAGTTTGGATTTGGAATGTCTTTCAAAGGCCCACCCACTTGGTCTCCAGGCACTAGTGCTATTGGGAGGTGGTGGTATTTTAAGAGGTGGGGCCTACTGAGAAGTTTCCTAGTCACTGGGGAGCAAGCTCTTGAGTGGGATGGAGAGACTCAGCCTTTCATTTCTCTCTTTTTGACTTCCTCACCATAGAGTAAGTGGTTTTGCTGCTAGGAGCTCCCCTTCATGATGTGCTGTCTTGCCATAGGCTCAAAGGCATCAGGGCCAACTGATCATAATCTGGAACCTCAAAACTGTGAGGAAAAATAAGCTTTTTCTCTTTACAACTTGATCACCAAAGGTATTTTTATAGTAATGGAAAGCGGACTCACACAATTCACTTGGTTTAAAAATATTTTTCTATGTTGACCTTTTGCAATATTTTCTATAAAGTTCAAAATTAAGGTTTTAAATCTAACTAGGTTTGTTTTTCCTCCTTTGCTTATGGCATGCTGTGATTAATTTTATTTATATTTATGGACACTATATTTTACTAGCACAATTCTAGACTAGTACATTCTTTCTCTACTGATCTGCAGTTTCATTTCGCTTTCATACTAAGTTTTCATACAGAAAAGAAGTATTTTCTCTGCTTTCTATTCTCTTCTAGAGGGCTGTCTCAGAGCTCTACCTGCCCCATTAACACACTTTCTTAATTATGTTGGATTAGCTTTGTGAAGCTACACCAAGATAACACCAATTGAGGGAGGATTAAAACCTTTCTGAAACCAAGTCTTCCACTCTTTGCACATGACATACCTCTTCTGTTACGTACTTCCTGAGGTTTTTGCACTGACTTAGGGTGTGTGTGTATTTAGGAATATTTTATTTGTCAAGGTTATGTCAGAAAAAACAACAATAAAAACACAGATGCTTTACACAGAAAGGAATTTAGATATTTGGTGTTAAAAATGGTTAGAATTGCTGAAGGAAAAAATGTCAGAAAAAAAAATCACTGTTGAATTTTAAGATTGACTGCCAACTGTCAAAGAGTTAGAAATTGCAATAACTTTAGTTCACTACTCGCAGTAAGTACAGCTTCCATATTGAGACACAGGGCACTAGGGAAAGTTTGGGATTCCATGTAGCTGGAAGGACAGTGGAAGGACTTCTGCTTCCCTTACACCTTCCCTATCTCTCGTTTCTCCCATTGAATGACATGTAATCCTGAACACTGTGGGAAAATGATACAAAAAAATGAAGTTATTAGGTTCCAGGCCGTTTAAAATACTGGGAGCAGGAAAATTAGGAAACAGTGCAATGTATAAATCCCAAATCCAGCAAAGAATTATATAATCAATATTTGAACTATGAATGGAGCTGTTTTAAAATTCTATTTTGTAATCATTTATGATAATATTGTAATACATTGTAATGTTACTTATATTTCACAAGAGCCCCCCCCAGGATTCAAATACTATTAGTGAAAAAAAATGGAGCCACAACTATTTATTTCCTTTCTCTCCTTCCCTGTTCTTCTCTCCCCTCCATCTGTTTCTCTCTCTCTTTCTCTTTTTCTTCTCCTTCCTTCCTTGATAGCTTTCTTGAAAATCTTATCACATTCTCAGAAAAAGTTTGTTCTGCTCAATAATTAAAAGACTATGGTTCTTATATTATCACAATAACAACCATGTTTTTCAATACCTTACACATTCCAAATTCAAATACATCTGATTATGTGAGTTTGTGAGTTTGTGTGCACATCTCTGTGTGTACATAGCTAGAGATATAGTTTACTCCTTTCAATGGATGGAAACCTAAAGTTCATAAAAATTAAGGTCTCATGGGGTTTGGAGTGCTTGGCTGTCATGTGTGAGGACCCAGGTTCAAAACCCAGTGCCATGCACAACTAAGTATCAGAGAAACAAGGCCAGATGAGGAATAAATAAAATTGATTCTGTTTTCTCTCCCTCTCTCTTAAAAAATTAAGAGCTCAAATTTCCACAGTTAGATAACATTCAAGAGTCATTTTAAATCTGCCTTATTACAAAGTCTATAATCTTTCCATTTATCGTAAATACCTCAATACACTTTGCAAATGTAACAGTTTATAGGGAAAAGTCTGCATCTCTTTAATTATTTGTCTGTCTGAAATTCACTCTGTACCCTAGGCTTAGTACAGAAAGATTAACTGGGTGTTAGATCCTACTGACAGAGATGAAACCCCTTATATAACAACATAGGAGAGGCTTATTGTGTTAGGTGACTAAGGTTTCAGGCTATCTCCATCACTTGCATGTAAGGACAGGATGAAAATTTCCTTATATTCAGGAAATTTTCCAGAAAATTCATTTTGGAGTTGTCCTTCATAGCATTCTTCTGTGTCTTTAAATAAGGATAGAAAAAGCACAGTACTGAATAAATGTAAGCATTTCTTCTCTCTGAGCTCTTCCCACAGTGTAAATACCCTATAAGATATACTATTTACTGGGCAAGTATTGCATATGATATATAGATATACATTCACATTTTCAGATAATTTGAATATTTACATTGTGTGAATGCCTTCTATCGTGCTAAATTTTTTTCTGTACTATAAAGCATGTCATATTATCACATGAAAATTTTCACTTTTTTCCCCTCTCCTTCTGACTTTGGGTAAAAATAGTATTATTTCATTTTCTTAGGAACTCCAAATTGAGAAATATTAATTTATCAATGTATCTTCTATGAATAGACTTATATAGGCAATAAACCATTAGTAGCTACTAAACCACCCCCTCTACAGATAGAGAAAACTTCTGACTCAGAAGCTTATGCAACTTCAGATTATATCATATTTCATACTGATTGATAAATTGCTTAAGTATTCTATTTCAATTCATATCTCTCAGCATTTCATATACTTTATATGAATAATTATCCATAAAATATTTGAAAACACAATATGTTCTAAAAAATATCTAAAATAAAGTTAAAAATGAGTAATTTTACAAATTGCAAAATACAGATGTCTATAACAACTACTACAAAATTAATTAACATGTTACTATTGAAAAGTAATTTTGTAAAGAATTGTTCCATCTCACTTCCTGCCAATTAGCAATGCCCTTTACCATTGACCTGGATATACTGTCCCTGAAAGACTATTGTGGACACTCCAATTCTTAGAAAATTCTTTATAGCTTTTAATCAAGTCTTCTCCACGGAAATTTCCATAAGTTGTCAACTCTGGATATCACATTTACATATTTTAGCAGGTAGCAGTGCTGTTAACATAAAAGTAACATATGTAGTCACTTCTGTGAAGTTTTTTTTTTAAATTTTTCTATGGAATTTTTTCTTGACCATTAATGACAATTTCCTATTTTTGAAATTTGGAGAACATTCAACTCTATGCTTTTCAGCTACAGTAGCCTGCAGTTGCATATTTAGATACTATAGAGGTTTCCTTTTATCAGGTGATGAGAAGCCTGCCAATTGTGAAAATCTATAAACCCAGAGTCACGCAGGCTCCTCTCTAATGGAGTAGAGCTCTTCCTCTTGGAGCTGAGCCAGTGTCTACTGCAGAGTTGTGTAAGTTACTGAGTGAAACATTTCATTCTAAAAGGCTGAACTCAGGACCCCTTTTAATATATGTTGCCTCTTATTATGGCAAGAATTCAGTTGGTTGTGTCAAGATGAAACTGTCAGTGTCTCCCCTGAATGTTTTTAGTGGTTATAGTGACAGGTTAGCTATTGTCCATGAATGAAATGGGGCTCTATTTAAAGTGACACCATGAATTCACTCTCATCAGATTCATCAATTGTAATTCACTTATGTCCTTTTGCAGTGTTTAGTCTGTCTCATTTGTTTCAACTGCCTCCTATTCTACCAATATGTTTTTCAATTAGCTGGGTAAAGCAATAACAAGGGTGATATAATAAGAGTGAACTATGCTCTGCCAATCAGCTTCCATAGGTTTGCTGTACAGATAAATAAACTCTACATCCTCAAATTAAAACCTGGACTTATTAATAGGTTGACAAAAAGCCTCTTCTCAAAAATTAATTAGAGCTCTGTTGAACTACATGAATTTAATACAATTTAGTTAGTAATTGATAGAATGTACCAGTTCTCAGGTGGTCAAGGAATTTGCTCCATTCTATTTCCATTTGCTGATATATCGAGAATAAATTTAAATTGCATGTGTATCACTCATCTGGAAATGATCATGGACTCTTAAACTTTTCCTACAGTTTCTCTGCTGGGTTCAGTTGCCTTCCTTTGAATTTCACAAGCACCATACTCAACCTACTCCTAACTTTTGCAAAATTCAATGAAGGTGGTTAGATTTAATTTACTTCTATTTTTCACAGACACCTGAGAGGTAGAAGTAGTAGAAAATTAATATGGAATTTAATTTGTTAAGATGCTTCCATTATTAAGAGTCAAGGACAAAATGCTTTATGTTCAGGAAATAACACTTTCTATGATGCTTAGATTTGTAGACAGAATACAGAATGATATTTTCATTTAATTTTATATATGTAATCTAGACTGAGGTCATTCTTGCTGTAACAAGCAGGACTATAATGATAACAATATCTTAATCTTTTTAAATGTTAGAATATAGCAATGTACCTATTTATGGGAAACTCACTTTTTTCTATGGTTTGGAGTTTCACATTTTAGAGCCTTTCTGTTCCTTTCCCTATCCTTTCTCTTCCTTTGTTTTCTTTCTTCTGAATAATATTTATGATTGTTTTTCTTTCCATAAACCTAAGGATAACTTCTGGTTAGGAACTTCAATCACAGTGAAACATCAGTATGATTTAATGGATGAACGAAAGGCAGGTGAAATGCAAAGTTTTATGACGTGCCCTTTGGGAATTTGGATGTGGCTAGTAGAAAATAAAATTAAACGTCTGGGTATAACTTTGGGCCTTTATACTTTCCACTAGAACTGTTCTTAAACTCAAATATAGTCACTTTCTGTCTTTTGCCTTAATTCCCATGCTTGCAGAAACTGAAAATACAGACTAGACTAAGGAAAATATTCTCCAATATTCTCAATTAATATGAATTAAGTTGACAAATTAGAGAATAGATGTGAAATTGGAGCCAATGTTATCAATATTTTACAAATAATTAGAAAACAAACATAAATCATTCTATATGCAGAAGAAATTGACCTCTTTGGTTGATTATCTAAAATGTACCTCATAAGTATTGTAGTCAAGTAGTACACAGTGGATTGAATTTGAGAAAGTTTATTGGTGCCCATAGTCATAAATATTAAACGTGTATCTAATCATGACTTTAAAATACTTTATGGTATTCATTTTAAAAGACTATTATAGATCCCACAATAGTCAACTCTTCTCATAATAGGTATAATTAATATTTAGAGTTTTTTGGTTGATCTTTAAGTATATAAGAAAGTAGAATTGCTGAACAACCAGTTTCTGAGCCATTTTCCTTCAGGAGAGTCCCTGCCTTGGTGAAGATGACTACCTCTCTCTGACCATGACTTTCTGTTATTTTGCTTAATGGCAATCTTCAGACTGGAACAGATCAAAAAACACCAAGTCTACCTATCAGCACATTATAAATTGACTGAGGAAAGTATAATGAAGCAGGAGGCTACACCAGAATATTTTTTCTTTTACTATTTTTAGCAATTTTAAACTATTTTTTACTTTCAAGGCTCAGATCCAAGTAAAATCAAATAAAACAGAATATTTTTACCATTTCCACTTTAACATTTTCAGAATATTGCTAGTGTTTATGTTTACTGATATCACCAAAGTGTTTACAATTTGAAGATAAAACCCATACTTAATCTTAGTACATAACACAAAGAGCTTTAATCATATTGAAGCAACTCCATAAATGAGAGCTACATAAAGGAACCAAAAAGGTTTCATTTTTTTGATTTCCTTCAACATTCCTTTCAGTTTTAAATTCAGATTTGTAGAAGAAAAACATTACCTGCTTTCTGAAACAGGTTCCAAATAATGCTGTAGAGCAAGGAACTGGTTTCTGTAAAGTAATCCTTCTGTAGGGGTCATGCAGAAATGATGCTTTGTAGATCCTGAATGGTGTTAAATGGCAATCTCTTAAGAACACCTGTTAAGAAAGGACATAAACTGTGGTGATTAAAATGTTCCTTTTTCAATTTTTCTTCATTTGACCAAAACTAACTTTTCCTATTAAACATTTTATATCATAGTTCCTTCTCCATTTCTACATTTGTTCTTAAGTGAGCTTCTGTTTTTTTTTTTTTTTCTGTATGTGGCATTCAATTGCTCCCCCTGAATTCCACCATTGTTCTTCTACAGTTTTCTTCATCCATAGCCAGAATGTGTGTTCAGATGGCAAATCAGAATCAGGGCTACATGCGGCTGTTTTTTCTTATTTGTTTCTGTACTTTATGCTTGTGACAAATTGATTTCAAAAGTACATACATAATTTGCCTTGAGTCTTCATTATATGTTATGAACTATGCTAATCATCAGAAATTTAAAAGTAAACAAGATGGGGATCTTGACCACATGAGTAATTTATGGTCCAGGAGTGATACTGTTGAACACCCAGTGCCAATGTCACAAGATAGGTGCTATAACAGGACTCAGTCTAAGTACTGCTGTAGCAAAGGGAAACCATCCAGTCCATTACTGAGTGTTCAAGGGAGGCTTTCAGTAGGTATGATTTCTAAGTGACTTAAGCATACATGGCTATAGTTATAGCAAAATAGTTGAGCTGTATCATGTGTTTATGGATCATGTTTGCTGCTTTAGTAAAGTTTTCTAAGTTGTGAAAATTAAAATAATCCATGGATAAATAAAAACGATAACACTAGTTTCCATAATTAAGCACTTATTAGGAATCACAGTTTACAGAACATTGCTAAATACATTAGACCTGATTCATTGTTGCTGATTTCAAGAAATTCTTTTACACAGAGTCTATGGCCTACAAAAGATTAGAGAATGTGTAAATGTTAGCATCTGGAACAGCATAATCCAGTCTACTTTTTCTAAAAAGAGGATATAGAAATCTATCATTTCTAAATAGACATCATTGGTAGAAAACTGTGTATGTGACTACTCAAATATTCAATTACTGCCACATGTTCTTATTTATTTTTGAAGAATACTTAAAATTCTAACTTTTAATATAAGTATTGATTATGTTGTAGTTAACCATTCATGATGTGAAGTCAATTTTTAATGATACCAGGTGGATCATCCTAATTCCAGATTAACTACATCTCACTGACATGATTTCTTCCCCACCCTGCTGCCACCTGTCTGGTACCAAACCTGCTCAACTGTGGAAACTGACAGCTGGTTTTTCAGGAGGGAGTGATGGGAGCAGGAGTCAGGTGAAAATGGCTCATTAGCAATGAAATGGAAAAAATTTGCTGAGTTCCCTGTGGACGTTTTGGAAGATGTGTTTCTTTTTTTTCACCTGCCCCATTGAGATTTAATTGAAAAAAGTCCATTTAATTTTTAAAAGTTTTTGAAATTCCAATGAGATGATGCCGTCATATTTAATCAGTTTATTTATAGTTCCTCCAGTTGCGGTTTCTATTTTGATGTAAATCACAACATAAGTGTTTAAAAACCATTTGCATGTTTTGGCTTGCTGGCTGAGCATGCTCATGGATGGTGCATTAGGAAGAACCCAGAAATTGGGAGTTGGCATACTGAATTCTACTCACTCATCAGCTGCATAAAATCACCTTGTTCCCTTATCTGTTCTGGACTTCAGAGTGCAGATGAAGGAAACAAAATTTAATGGCCAAATGTGATTGAATTATGCTTAATTGTAGATTATTTCTCTCCTATTTCCTTCAGGTTTATTTGGTACTTGTCTGTTTATTTGTTATTAATAGAATATAATCTTCCTCAAATATGTCTATTACATTTCTGGGCTTTTCTACTGTTTAAAATATATTTTCATGCATATACAGAATGTTTGAAATATAAGTAAAGACAGAGTTTATACTTGGGTTTTAAAATAGGATATTTTCAGAATAGTATAAAGGAGATCTATTATTATGAAATTAAAACACAGGCTTTTTCTTAAACTTCCCACCAGCCAGAATATATATGTGATAGAAAGATTAATAGCAAGTTTTGTTATGGTGAGTTGTTCTATAGAATATCTCCTAAGCATGCTCAAACTATATAATGTGTATGTTTAACACATTTTCTCAATTCTAAGATAAAATGGTATCAATAATAAATGATAAATATTTTAATATAGAAAACAGAGCCATCAGTACTTTGAGGGTCCCGATCGTATTGGTAGGTAGTGGTATATTCTTTGTAAGATTTTGTTTCTCTATACTATGTCCAAATGTTAGCAGCACACTCATATACCAAGAACAACCCTGAACACATCAAGACAAGCTGGCTAAGTTCCAAAAATAAACTTTCATAAAACTGCTCTCACCCTTTATATCATTTGAACTCCTTCCTCACATATATGCACTTGTGTCCTGACCTTCCTTTTTTCTGATAGCCTGAAGCTCTGCCATTAGTAGCAGCCATTAGAAGTTGCACTGTTACATCTGTCACTATTAGTTAAGAATACCATTCAACTTCAAGATAACTAGAATTTTTCTTCCACAGCCCCTTTTTGCTTCCTCAGTGAGGAGGGTCAAAAGGGCTGCCTGCAGCAAATAACTGAGCACAGAATTGATTGTTGAAATATTTCATTTCACAAAACCATGAACTCCCAGACCAACCTTGTTACTGCCATTTGTCTCACATTTACCACATACATCTTCTGTCTTGAGAAACTTTTATCTCCCCTAAGCCCAATGTTATGGAGTAAAGCTGCTTTTCAGATACCGCTAAAAAATATCTTCACAAAGAAGATAGCAGGTGGAAGCCAGTTTTCACAGAGTTTTCTTTTAGAATCCTGAGAATCTTTGAGAGCAACTAAAGCTGGAAAAGGTGATTCTTGACTTTACACCACGGGCACTGCAGCTGTTAGCACTTCTGGTGTCAAGGTACAAATGTCATGAAGGTACTGTCAATGAAGTAACACCATGAAAAACAGGCTGGCAGCTGGGCTGGGTGCCAGAGCCCATCATCCTTTCGTTACACGCTGCTTGGAGCTGGACTCCTGTTATCACCACTGCTTTCAATTGTTCTTAATTGAAGCAGAGGGGTTTGTTGCACATCAACGCAGTGAAAGGGTATGTCTTTGAGTCTGTTAGAAAGTGTGATTTCAAAAGTGAAAATTAATTGAGATGATTAGGACATTATAGTTCAACTTTCTATAGTTCATGCCATGAGAGGAAATGCCATGAGTTAAAATTCATTCCCCAAACCCCCACCTTGGAATCACCTTTTCTTGAGAGTAGAACGTATTTGAAAACATCATTAAATAGTTGAAAGGTATGTAACACTTCAATGTTTATTTCTGTAACTATGAGTTTCCATGATGTAAAGTTGTCCTACATACTAGAAATGATTTATTAATGAAATGATTTCTAAATCCTTAAGAAATTCTAGCTTAGTTTACAAAAATGTAGAGAACTGCGTTACAACATACAATGCCTCCACTTTGATTTTGGTACAATGCCATGACATAGAAGAGGCAAGAGCAAGATGCTTTCCTCCAGGGATAGACTCAGGGATTTGAATATTGACAAACTGGCCTCATCAATTAATTTATGATTTGTAATTATTATCAGCTTCAATCATGGATATGATTGGTCACTACACATTTGTCAGCATCTGCAGAAGGATGGCCTTGGAGGACAGCTTGTGGACACCTGTTTTAGGGACACCTGCCACCATCAGAAAAAAATAAGCATTCCTCTAAAAATGTATGCTTCATTTGTCATCTAATTAAAAATTCAAATATCTTGGGCTTTCCCTTTCCATGCCCTCTTTCCAGATTCATATACACACATTTATATATCTCAATACAAATAACTCACTTCTCCACCATTTGAAAATATCTATTGAAACTGTTTTGCAAAGGTTACTAATGACTTTCCAATTAAATTAATAAGAAAAGAAATATTACTGGCTTGCTCTGTCTTTTCAATGAATTCTGTCCCCTTGATCTCAAGTGATCAACAACAGGGGTCTCTTTCTGGCATTTATTTTCCATGCTTCTAATTGTCTAATCCTTATTTATCCTTTAATCTCATTATTTTCATATCACTTCTTAATATTCATTTTTTCAATATTACCTATTTTTCCTATGCATTCATGTACACAATTCTTTGAAAATTTCCATATATATCTATGTATGTATATATAGTAAAGCATCAATTTCCTTGACACCTATTTTTTTTTTACCTTAACCATTCTGATCTAATAGGTTCCTGTATTTCATGATTATAAGTCAGACACAAATGCCAATTCTGGACCTTCTTTTCCATCTTCAATACTAATGTTGAGCCTGGTGCTTTTCTCATTCAGACAATGCTGTGGTCTCCTAATAGCTTTCCTGTCCCTTTCTCTGATTACTTTAATTTGTTCTGTCTTTGAACTATAACCTTTTTATAGCTTCCTTTCAACAAAACTATAGCATCACACTTAAAAAGCAACTGCAGGCTTCCTTTTGTCAATAAAATGTTCAAAATCTTTGGCTTGAGCTTCTTACACTTTATTTTTTTCCAACTTCATTATCTGATAGTCCCAGTGCTCACTGAACTACTTACCAAAGCAAATGCTTTCATTATTCCATGACTTCGACTGTACACATTGCTCTATGTGCATTAAACACCGATATCTTCCTCACCATTTATTACCTTTGCTTTTCAAAGCATGGTGTGCAGAACAGCAGTATCAATTGCTAGCATGTTTGTTAGAAATGCAGAACCTTAGTCCCATCCCAGACCTACTGAATCAAGATTCACAATTTTACAAAACCCCACTTTTTATTATACATAATCAATGCTACCTCTTTCCTGCAGCCACTTTCTTTTTTCTTTTATCTAGGTATCTCTTTATACTCCTAGTACAGTGTGAACCCTAGGGAATATGGATATTTTAATATACTCAGACAACTCTTGCCTGTCCTCATCTTCTTTCTCTTTTCCTCTTCCTCCTCCCCCTTCTCTTTTCCTTTTCCTACCCTCCATTCCCATCCATTATTAATAGCCAAAGTTAGAACAGGAGCTGCCGTATTGACCCATTCCTATGGCTGTGTGCCAATCAACTGCTCACATATTTTCCTTTCAGTCTCATGGTCACTTGCTCCAGAGAAAGATGATACATTTTTCTTTTTGCACAGACAGTAAAGTCTCAAACATAAAGGACTGAAAACATAAGGAAATAAATGCTAGTTATTCCAATTTGATTGGCATATATTTATATCTATTTAAATACCACACTGTACCCCATAATTGTGTACAATTATCATATTAATTAAAATAAAATAAATTCTAAAAACCTTTCATTTTGATGATGAAAGTAAAATTAACCTTTACAAACAGTAACTACATAACAAATAAAAGTAGCTATTTGGAATGAGATTCTATGTCTAATTGTACGTGGTATGACAAATCCATTTTTATGAAATGGAAGAAATAACAATTTAAAATCCTTCATGTGGTAGAAAAATAGAATATACTTTATCCACCAAATTGTATGTTTAGTAACAAGGTATTTTTAGAAGAACAATTATAGATTGCTAAAATATTTTAGTTGTTTAAAATATTTTACACACACATGTGACTAGCAACAAAAATTAGTTTTACTAATTAAATAAATTAATGGTTCAGAAATTTATGTGTTAACATTTCATATATCCTATACCACTGAGAAACCACATATACCTTCAAAACTGGAATTAGTTGATTTCTCAAATATTTGTTGACAACCTGCATCTTCAAATTTGCTTGAACTGGTCAAATGGTTTTACATCCTACCTGTTTCTCACCCCTGTTGGATTGATCTGTGTTTAAATCTACTTTGTGTCTCATGTTTCCAGACACAAGGCTGACTGTCATGGAACATTTATTCTAGAATGTCTTTTATGGATAAGTTCCCATGGGTTAATTAATCTGGGGTTCAAATCGAGCTGAAAAAACACAAAATAAGGGCATGGTGTATTTTTTGCAAAGACAATTTTTACTATTTCAATTGCAAATTATTAGAATAAATCTTTGCATCAAAATTGTCTTGATACTTATAGTTTAAGTGGGTTTTGTTAAATGGCTTTATAAAAACATAAAATATAAAATTACTGAATATGGACTTTGAATTAATCCTTTTTGTAAAGGTGGCAACATTTTCTTTGAAATGTATGCTTTGAGGCAAAGTAAGATGTTGTATTTCCTGTATTCTGCGATAGGTGAAATGCATGAAGCAGGAGAACCTGTAAATAACTAACTTTATCCTTTCTTTTAATAGGTGAGGATATTTCTGATGTTCCAATACTAACACCTTTTTAGCACATTTTTAGCTGTCTAAAGAAATCATGAGTCTCCACAAATAAGAGAATGGGTGTGTTTTTCTTAGAAATTAAATATTCAAATCACAAATGAATTATTATCACCTTTATATTCAAAGTAGTGAAGATCTATATGAAACTACAAATAATTCAAGCTACAAGTGGGTCACGATGATTTACTTATTTCAAAATAATTTGCTTTTATTCCTGAATCATGACTTACATTTGTTAAATTATTTGGTTGGTGTGACCTTATCTATTGATTGCTAAAGTTTATTTGGTTTGTATTTGATTGCAGTTCATTGAACTTACTATCCTAGAAAATATAGTAATGGTAGGAAAAAAAGAAACTGAACTTTTTGATAATGTGACATGATACCTCAGAGAAAGTCTAACACATTTATTGAAAATTAACTGCAGTAGAAATCCAAGTAATTTTGGGTGCTCTATTTTTATCATTTCCTTTTGAGTTCTTGCTATTAAAACAATTCTTTATGTATAGTCTGTTCGTAGAATGACCATCTCCATTTAAATCTTGTTTCCTTCTTTTTTTTTCTTTTTAAAGAAAGATGAAAAGTGAGAAAGTAAGAGATAATCAATTTTATTTAATTTTTCATTTGGCTTTCCTTGCTCCAACACATCGTTGTGTGAGTGGTGCTGGGATTTGAACCTGGGTCCTTGTGCATGCAAGGCAAGTGCTGTAACCACTGAGCTACCATTCAGCCCAGTTTCCTTCTTTTTTTAATAGCTTACCTGAAATCACATTTCCATGCTTCAAACTGTTTTAGTCATTTAATTGCTTTGGGACCTGGGATAAAACACATAATTTCTCTCAATTCTTTTCCCCTCCTTTTAATCAATATTAGCAAATAAAATTACAATGGATAATATTTAGTCAGTTCTTAGTAAATGCTATAGAATGTTCAAAACATCTCATTATTTACAGTGTGTCTCACAGTAATCCAGTGCACAACAGAGATTAAAAAGGCTATATAATTTGTTAACAGAATACAATTAGTTGTAGGTAACGTGGGTGGAGCCATCTTCCTAACTGAAGGTGGGAGGAAAAAATAAGAATATGAAGAGAAAATGAATGACTTCATATCACATGGGCCAAACTCTAACTTAAGTGCAGTAGAAAAGACAGTTTGGAACAGAATCCATATTTAAACAGATACTATTTTCCTACATGCTTATAATTATTTATATTTCCTTTGGGGGAATAATTTATTTGTCCTCAAATTCTAATTCTGTCTTGATACTTTAATATTTTGTTTTCCATTTCTAAAAGTTCAATATTTCATTATTATCAATTGCTTAGTATTCCCAGCCTCAGAAATCAGTTCTAAAATATAAATGAGACCCTCTCATATTCTTTTATAAAAATTTCAGACTCTGAATTCTTTATGTCTGAAATCGAAACTCAACTCATTATGGTTTGTGAAAATTTCCCTAAATATCCCTAATAAAGTTAGTAACTTGTTAGTTTTGAAAGCACTTGCACTGTACCTACACCTATGTTACAATGAATGTGTCGTTTTGTTTATTGGTTTATCTCCACTACATTGATGTGAGCTATTCGACAGCTCTTTAGTTGTAATTCTCTGAAAAACTTTCTTGAATTGATAAGAAATAAAATAAATTTGTTATAAAAATAGAGTAAGAAGCTATGATTTACAGCTGATACTAAAAGGAAACAGAAAGGAATCCAAGACTGCAGAGTATGGTTTGGATGCTCTCCATTATCTTGACAGTAAATTAGCTTTTCATTTGAATGTTACTTTCTTTCAGAAGAGTTTGATGCATTTTAAGTTGATGCAGCAGTGCATGTTATTAAAGCCAGGAATCATAAATTATTCCTTAAATCATTGAGTCTTGGGAAAATAGAAAGCCACTGAATCACATAGCATTTGAATATTGATGTAGTTTCTGTGTAAGCCTGTGCCGGTGTATGTGTTTGGCTCCAGCAGGTCTGCATGCTTTCTAATTTGCTTGAAGAGTGCGTGAAAATATTCCCATGGCCCTCTTGTAAAATATGACAGCCTGACATTTTCTTTAATTACAAGACCTGATCTGTTTAATAGCACAAAATTGGCCTCCAATTTGACAGGCCTCCCCTTCAAAATCAATGGTTAGACTCTAGGGCACCAGCTTGGTCATCAAGATCAATATTAGAGAAAATATAGCTTGTCAAGGCTTCTCAGCCTCTTATTGATTCAAATGGGGAGCAGCTCACATATTGAATAATGATGTTAGAGCTCTGGTCCAACAAACAGAAGCTCCTTACATTAATTTCAGTATAGGCAGATGAATCTGTGATAAATGACATGAGCATAATATATTTATCCAAGAGACGTAGTCAGATATAGCAAAATGTTTTCACAAGAAAACACATATATAGTTTTGAATATTCTTTTTTAGATTACATAGCATGTAAACAATATCAAAAGTACTATCTTGTTATTTAAAAAAAAGACAATAAAAAAAAACACTAGAAAGTCCTCTCACTGTAACTGAAGAAGGAAAATCACCAGAATTAAAGAACGCCTTTTCAAAATTGAATTATGCTGAAGTTTTAGGAAGAATATTTAACTAAAAATCATTGGTCTTTGTTTTTAATGCTAAATAATTTTATTGTTGCTCAGGTAACAAAACAGATGTAGGCCTTGATTTTCTAATCTTTCCAGGTGAAGAGCTCTAAGCATTATTCTAACTCTTAGAAAAAAGCACATAACAATGTTAATTTGTTCCATATTTCATTAGTAATTGAAATGAGTATGCATAATTATCTCATTTTCACTTCTAATTTGAAAGGTAAAGAAAGTAGAAATGCAGGTCACACCAATGGAGGATAGGAAATTGAAGATGGACCCATGGGGGTATATCATCTTACAGCAAACGTACAAAAAGTTATCAGTAACAGGGTTTATGATTCTTCCAAAAGCTTCAATGTTTTATACTTCACATTAATAACAACAGCACTAAAAATGGTTAGGATGGTCATTTTTAAGTTCCACTTAAAGTACTTTGACAAAATTGATTCTTTTAGAAATAGAAAAAAAATTAAATATTTTAACTTAATTTATATTTAAATGTTAGAGAAGTTCAAATCAATGGTTCATATTAGGAAACAACTTGGAAGCAGTTCATAATAACTTGTGAGCTAATTAATTAATAGTTCAATGAGTGTCTATAACCAGCAGACACTCTGATAGGTATTTAATTTCCTTTAGCTTATTTACATCTCATACTTTCCTCTTATTTGTGTTGCCTTTTTATATGTTATTTAATTATCTTATTTTTATATTACTTAATTTGTTGCGTGAATGCACAACCACAAAGAGTTTTATTCTATGTTGAAGAAAATTGAAACTCATATTTCATAAGTAAATTATCCAATGTCCAGAAATAATTAGTGCCATATCTTAGATTTTTAACCAATTCAGAGGCACTTAAATCTATTTTTTCTGCCATGATACAAAGCCTAATGCCATTTTCTTTATTTTTTTTTAAAGAGAGAGGGACAATGAGAGAGAAAGAATTAATTTTATTATTTAGTTTTTCATGGACTTTCGTTGCTCGGACACTTCATTGTGAATGTGGTGCTGGGGTTTGAACCTGCGTACTTGTGTATGCAAGGCAAGCATCTAACCGCTAAGCCACCGCTCTAACCCCATTTTCTTTATCTTAAAAGACCTAAGGTGGTGCTTTCTCTTATCACTTAAGTCACACTGTTTTCTAGGAAATGTTGGTGGCTTTGGATAAAATTTTAACATTGAAAGAAATTGTAGGAAATTTCAGCTTTTCAATTATGCTTCAACACAGTTCTTCTGGACATCTATCAAAGATAATATCCTTTTCAATAAAAAACAAACCTACACAACTTTTTATTTCCTACTTAGCTAAAAAGGCAATGCTGACTGTCTCTCATAGTGCTGTGGACTTTTAAATTGCTATTTCGTTCTGAAAGGAAAATGTTTTTCCCTCAGTTACTTGAAAAACTAACACATTTGAAGGTAGGTGGACATTTATAATGCATCATGTCAATGAAAAATTGAACCAGATTTCACTCCTTATTTTTATAAATTTTAGGCATCAATAATCCAGAAAATTTACCAAGTTTCAAATTTCTTTCTGTCTCATTTTTAATTAAAATTTTATAGACTGCCAAATTTCACTGTTTATTAAACTCAAACAGATGTTATTGAGCATCTCCTGCTAGGAAAATTTACTAGGAATAGAACGTATCTATTTTATCCTAACACTTTAAACTTTTCGTGACTGAATTATTTATATATTCACATATGTTTATCAAATAATTCATTCAGAGAGACAAAGCTTTGTAAGGCATTGTTCTGGGTACTATTTCATTTTGCTGTTGTCTGAAGGCAATGCAATTTGCTCCTACAGGGATATGTTTCTTTCATTCTAATAATTGTTATGGTGGAGTCATTTTCTAAATCAAATACCCTAACAGTTCTTCAAAGTGGCTGATTAGGGGTTACTGACAGGCATGGGAAAGTCAAAAAATGCATAAAGCATTATTAGCCCAGATCTATGGACCAATGGATTTATTAGTGGCCACTGCTGAGATACATATCTTTCTATCTTTTCCTTTCATGTGGTCTACTTTTCCACTTGGTAAAGTAGATGTATTATCACAACATCAGGCAGTCAAAGCTGACTTCTCAGTGCCTTCTCTGTGTTAAGGGTTTTTGTAACATACAACACATGGGGTTTAAGCCATAATCCCCAAAGACTCATTCCTGAATACCATAATCCCAGATGTGGAAATCCAGAGAGATTAAAATCCCTACTGTCTAAAATTCTAAAATTAAAATCCCAAAAGATCAAAAAACCCAATTGATAATTATAAAAATTTTTATATTATTTAAAAGACTTTATTTTCAACAGGGGACATATGTTAGAAACATGC
Source organism: Aplodontia rufa (assembly GCA_004027875.1). Taxonomy (NCBI): domain Eukaryota; kingdom Metazoa; phylum Chordata; class Mammalia; order Rodentia; family Aplodontiidae; genus Aplodontia; species Aplodontia rufa. The sequence continues at coordinate 55,396 of PVKS010000410.1, forward strand.
AAAATAAGATAAAATATATACTCAGCCACTGTTCATAATAATATAGGCAATAACAGCATATGTATTTTAATAAGCATAAAGACTCTAATACTTTGATGATAAGTTTCATGGGTATAAAAGTTATGAGCAAATGGATCATATTCATAAATAAGTCAAAAACCAAAATGTGTAAACACATTATTGTGGTTGATAATTGTGTGTACCAGATCTACAACTGTGGTTATGTGATATACCATGACAACCTATGTCCTGACAGGTCAGATCAGAAACAGAAGGGTTACCACCTCTTAGGCAGGTTCCCAGGAGCTGAAAATTAAAAATCTCTTCATCGATTGAGAAAGTTTCAATGTTTTTACTATGCACAGATTCAGAGTCAATGTGACAATGCATGTTTGTGGAGTAAAATTTGCAAAAAATTGCATAAAACAAATTAGAACTCTCTAAAAGTCTTCACACAGTTCCTGCTATGGGTATTAGAAAAGAAGTAAAAGTGAAATTCCTAGTATGAGCTATTTTTTTTTAAACTAATGCTGAGATTTAAATTGAAAAAAAAAACTAAAAAAAGAAAACAAAACTAAAAAAATGAAAAAGACATTTCGACCCATGGAAAGTGTTTTACATGGATAGATTATAGGCAGTTATTTACAGGGCAGTAATCTATAGGAGCTAGATGATTTTCATGCTCATTTTACATGGTTTGAAATTTTACAACACAATGAATAGCTGATTGTTATTATTAATTTTACTTTTTTTCTTTTAGGTCTTGACTATCCATGTAGAAAACATTCATATTCTTTTGCTAGGTGGTGGTTCTCTTTTTGAAATTTAAAAATACAGCATGCAGTGACTTGAACATTCCCCATACAATTTTCCCCATCTTCTTTGCCATGCAAGTTCTTGTGTTGTTTTGGCCATGTGCAAATCAACTCCATGTGCACTTATACACAACCACCAATTCAGGAGAAGCAATACTAGTGATGGAACAGCAACACCACTGCACTGTGTCTTTTTAACCTACATAATTATTTTTGAAGAAGTTAGTGATTTTACTGATTTTTCAGGCCAATGTGGCTTTAATTTATTACAAGCTGCTGGAAGGGGCAAATTAACCATTTTTACACTGAAGTTCTTGTCATTGTCATTGTGTGGTGAATCTCCTCCCCCAAATTCGGTTTTCATTCTTTCCCATAACATTTTCTTCTTGAGAATTTTGATTTGGGGGGAATTTTAGCTTCCAGGTTGGAACATTCGGGAATTTAATTTTTTGGGTGATATGGGGGCATTTTCGGCCTTAGTAATTCTAGACATTTCAAAATTTTGATCATTTGGAATTTTAGGATCTGGGAGTGTGGCATTTGGGGGTGTTTTTTTCACACTTTGGCTGATGCAAAGGTGCTTTCCATATTCAGTAGTGAAACCGATTCTTCCCCAGCAATGCCTTGGACAAACAATCCCTCTCTTCTTACTGGTCAGAGAAGAATCTCTTGCCGGAAAGCACAGCACTGGAGCCTTTCTCAAAGCACTGCTTGTGATGTTTTGTTTTGCAAACCCAAGGTCTGAGTTTAAAATTTCATCATAAGTCAATCACAGCCAGGATTGTCTAAGTACCTTGAAAATTTGAATTATTCTCAAAATAATTCTCAGGTTGCTTTTCAGAAGAAAGACCTTCCAATCTGGCAATGTAGAGAAATGTGATCTTTGTCCCCTCAAATAAGATTATCTTATATGGGAATTATTTTAATCAGATTACATTCCTTTCATGACCTGTACTGGGAATGTTTTTAAATGGAGGAGTCTGGAGGAGGTAGCGGTAACTGAGAAGAAATTAGAGCATGGGATGCTGAAGGGAAGAGAGGTTTGGGAGGTGGGTCTATGGGCTCTGTTCTGAAGTGGCACACCGTGGGCTGCAGACGGAGAGGTACTATGCAAGGAAAGCTAGGGCACTTCGAAGACAAGCAATTCATATAAAACGTTTCCCAGAATTAGCTTTGCTCTTTTTATCCCTTCTGCATATCAAGAACAACTGTCGTTTAGCTTTAAATCATTTCAGCTATTGTGATTTCCATAGTATGAGATATATGGAGAAAAGAGTCTATGTGTGAAGACATGGTTAACATGAAAGAAACAATGAAGAATATGTTTAAGAGGAAAGGATAGGACTGGAGCGGTGGCTGTGGCGCTTGCCTGGCATGCACTAGTACACGAGTTCAAACCCCAGCACCAGGAACGCAACAAAGTCTCGGAGGAACGGAAGTCACAGGAAAAAATTTAAAAAATTCCTTCTCTCTTTCCCTCTCTCTCACTGTCCCGTCTTTCTTTAAAAAAAAAAAAAAAAAAAAAAGAGGAGGTGATAAATTAAACCGCTTATAAGTACATAGGAATTGGCTATTTATTAGATAATATGGTGTTACTAAAGGGTGAATGTAATCTTCAAAAAAAGAAATTATGACGAGGGAGATGCTTTACTGTCCTCCACATTAATAGTCACTTTGCTGTTATTATCAGACCTTCAGTTTCACCCCCAGAGTGACAGTACAATACTGATGTGTTACCTTCAAGGACTTTGAACATAGATTGTAGCAGGTAATATGGCACTGAGGACTCCTAACTGCAGAAAGTGGAGCTGGTTAAAGTGCTAGGTAATTGAATTACAGAGACAGTAGTTTGGGTTAAGATTTCTATTTCTTTCCTCCAGTTTTAATCTCATGTGTCATTTTCTATCTTTGGTAGGTCACAAGCTAGATATAATTATGCTGCTCTTTAATCATTTGCTCTAATTTGCATTAAATTGCTTTGAAGATAAATGTATCTCAAATTTGTAATACTAATTAATAATTGTGCAGTGATCTACTATTTAAAATCATGTGCTCTGATTCTAAGTTTAGTATTTTATATTGCAACACTGTCTATTCAGAACATTTTGTACAGACTGATGAAATCCAGGGTTTAGAAAATTATGAAAACCAGCATATTTCACCATATTTGTGTAGTTTAAAAACATATTAACATTTAAAAATTAAATATCTTCTAGAATTAATCAGCATTTGAAAACATATGGATTATAATCCATAATCAATAGAGCTCTCATTAATAAACAACATTACATGCAAAAAAAATATGGTTCTTGTCACTGCAAAATTCACTTAATTAATAAATGTTAAAAATGACTAGCTTTTATTTAACTTCATGTTTTATCTCTTAGGGGCCATGAAATGTCTTACAAATATTAATTTATTATATTATACTATGTGTTTTTGCACATACAGTTATGTATATATAGATACACTCACACACATGTATGACAATTGGTATATTATATACATATAGCCTTATATAAACATATGTATATAGACATGCAGTACTTTTCATCTAGTGTAAATTAAATATTGTATAACCTACATAATAGCTAATATTAAATAAAATTCTATCTAATTTTCTTAAAAGAGAGATTATCCTTTACTAATCATTGGTTATAACTTCCTCTAAGTTATCTAATTGATAATTTATTTTCATACAATTGTTAATAGCATTTCAGTTGTCCATAGTATTAGAAATATTATATTTTTAGAAATTTGCATTTATTCCCCACATATTTGCTGTTTTCTTAAATTTTCATATTTCTAATTTAATTGTATTGTGTTTGGAGTTCATATTTGTATATTTGCAATCATTTTAAATTATTGAAGTTTATTGTATAGTCTAGCTTTTGATCTATTCTGGAGCATACATCATGTGCACCTAGGAAGAGTATGCATTTTTTGTTGTTGAGTGGAGTGTTCAATAAATATTTGTCTAGTATAGTTGGTTTATAGTATTGTGTGAGTCTCCTACTTTCTCATCTTCCTCCTTGGTTTTCTACATATTAATGAGAGATTTAAAACCACAGCTATTACATTTAAAATGTTTGTTTTTGATTTCAATTACTCTACTTTCCACTTCACATATTTTGGAACTCAGTTGTAAGATGCGTAAATGCTGGTGTTCATCAATTTTCACTTATGAGTTTACTTTTATTTTGAAATGACCATGTATCTCCAATAAGAGTATTGTCTTATGTTCTATTTAGTCTAATATTAGCATAACTATTACAACTCTTTTATTATATCTTACATAATATATCTTTTGCATTAACTTTATTTTTAAACTTTTCATGTCATCAAGCTAAATAAAGTATGTTTCTTGTGAATGGCATAGACATAGACCTATTTATCTTGTTTTCTTTTTCCCATTTATTTGGCCAATATATGCCTTTTAATTTAACCCACTTGTATTTGATGCTATTATTCAAAATGGAAGATTTGCATCTCTCATTTTGCTATTTGTTTTAAATGTTTGTGTTCTTTTTTGTTCCTGTTCTCTGTGATTCATGCCTTCTTCTGTTCCAAATACATGCTTCTAGTGAAACTTTTAAATTCCTCTGGTTTTGTACGGGAATTTTTAAGTTATTTCGTTAATGTATATTCTACAGACAATTGGCATCTTAGTTTGGATTGATACCAACTTCATATATCAATAGTATTAAAATTTGCTTCAAAATACCCTACTGTAACGTACTTTTTCTATTATGACATACACATTAAATCTTTATACATTAATAATCCCTTCTATACATTTTTATAACTATTGCTTCATACAGTTGCTTTTTAAACAAACAGAAGCAAATCACTAATTAAAAGATTTACACACTGTCTTTTATAACATCTTCATAGTTACTTTTACCTTCCTCTTTGTTCTTAAAGTACTATTTCAGGTTACCCTCCAATACTCCATCAGATCAGCCTGAAGAATTCCCTTTATCATTCTTTTTAGATATATGTGACAATAGAATATACAATGACATATTTGTAAAAGCAAAGAGTATAACATGTTCTAATTCATTCCCTAGTATTTCCCCTGGCCCCTCTCTTTTTCCCACCCTCTGTTCTTTTCCCTCTTCTCCACTGATCTTTCTGTTAAGGGCAGTTCAGCTGATGATAAATTCTCTCTGTAGTTTGTTTTAAACTTAAAGATTCTTTTTTTCCCCATTATTTAAGGACGGTTTATATTGCAATAGAATTCTTACTTGGCAGTCTGCTCCTTTCTACATTTTGAAAATGTCCACCTCCTGTTTTTTGGTCTCTATGCTTTCTGATAAGATATAAACTGCTATACTCACCAAGTATCCTTTGTAAATAGTGTTTATTAGCTGTACTATTGCTTTTAGATTTAGAATTTTTATCTATGATGTATACAGCTACTGAACCATTTGGGTTCATACTACTTGGAACTCACTGAACTTCCTGGATGTATAGATTAATACTCTTCACCAAAACTGGGGATATAGCTCAGTGGTAGAGTAAATGCTGAATATGTTCAATGTCCTGGGTTTAATCCTCAGCATAAAATCAAATTTGAGAAATGTAAGTCATTGTTTCCTCAAACACCTCTTTTCTTTTCCTTTCTGTCTGTGACTCCTAGTTGTTATGTATTGGTAAAATAAATTACAATCCACATGCTTTTGAGGTTCCATTTATTTAGTTATTTATTTATGTTTGTTTTCTGTTTTAGTTTATAACACCACTATTGATCTATCTTCAAGTTCACTATAATTTCTTGTGTCAGTTCAAATTTGTTTTTGAGATCATGTAGTCATTTTTTAAAAATTTTTAGTTAGTATACTCATCAAAGTCAGAAAGTCTGATTATTTTATAACTTCTATTACTTTGTTGGTAATCTTACATTATCATACATTTATTTTAATTCTTTAGCTGTGGTTTTGTTTAGTTCTCTGAACATATTTAACATAGCTAATTTAAAGTCTTTTTCTTATTAAGTCTAAAATTGCCGCACCTCAGAAATATTTTCTGTTAACTGATTTTTTCTGATTATTTGTCTTGCATTTTTGTTACTGTTGCTGAAAACCAGATATTTTACATAATATATCATAACAATTTTGGTATGAGATTCCTCCAAACCCCATCTAGTTTGTAGTTGTTATTTGTGTGTATGAATGTTGTATGTGTTATATTTCTTGTTTTTATTTGTGAGACTCATTTGTTTGTAATTTTTATGAATAATAATGTCTGTTGTGTTTTATGCAATGAATAATCTTTGGGTTCTCTTCCTTGTTATTTTTTTCTTTTTCCCAAAGGCCTCACCTTTATTTTTAAAACTAACTTTATAGGCTGCACGTATGAGTCAGTGCAATTCAATTGTGGGACCATGATTGCTCAATGTCCTTAAGTGACTTGTATATGTCTTCTGTTGTTTTATAGGAACATACATTTACAAAACAGCTAAAGTTTTCACCTTTTGCTTGCCCAAGTTACCTAAGGTCAACCAGAATTCATACCTACTACCTTCCTTCTCAGATTTGCCCTGGCCATTCATAGCTTTGAGCACATGTACAGTTTTTTAAAAAACCAGGAACATGTTTCAATTTTCCAACATTCTCTATGGTAATTTAACTTTCAGTGACTCCTTTTAATTTCCTGGACATGTTCTGGTTTGTCCCAACTGAATTTGTAAATTTAAGCCATGGAGATGCTGCTAGCAGCTTTTTATTGTTTCATCATACCCTTGAAGCTATCTTCCCCCATACCAGCTGGACTCGGCCAAATCAAATAGCCATCACTCTTTGAAATTAGAGATTTCTCAGGAAGCTAGAGTTAACAACAAAACAGTGATCATACTCTGTAAATGATACTTTTCCTGGAATTGGTTAGAACTATGATAGAACCTGCCATCCTCTGCAAGCTGCTGATTTTTGTCTACTGTGCCAAGGAGAAGATAGGGAACTAGAAGGAGAATCTCATTTTTAACTGCACATACTCCTCTGTCTTGCTAAGATCCACTGATTTCTCTGAATGGAGTTTCCAGGTACTTTGCTATCTTGACTAATTACCAGAATTCTGAAATAACTGATGTTCCCCATATTTTACTGCTTTATAAGGAAAATGAGTTCACTGGGGGCATTAGTCTGTCATTCCATAACTCAGTGTGAATATCTCTTTTGAATAATCACTCTAAAGTTAGTAGCTCTTGTCTTATAACGATTCTCATGAGCAGATTTTATTGTTCCTTTTGAACTTCTGTTTTGCACCTCCTGAAATACTATTCTTACTCCTTGTTCTAGATCAGTAATGTATTTTTTCATTAACCTGTTTCAACATCTCCCTATCTTTTCTTTTTTTTTGTTAATTCTTTACACTCAGATGCTATATCTTTGCTTTCACTGAGAAGTTCCTCTTCCTATATTCCTCAGATTTAGTCTTCCTCTACCTACAGCAGTTTTATAGTTCACTACTTCCCTGCCTTTCAAGGGGGTCTTCCCAAAGTGCCTGTTAATGTAGAGATATGCTTTAATCTTGAAAGCTTTCAGAATTTTTATTTTCTATTTATTATATCCCTTTGCCTATTCAGCCCTATTAATTGAGATAGCTGTGAACATATAGATTACTTTTTGCCATAATGAAAACATAAGCCCCATAAAGGGGTTAAATTATTTAGCACTGTTTCTACAAATCTTTTCAATTTGTAAATCTGATTCTTTTGGAATCACCTTCCTATCCATTTCATCATATCTACCAATAGAAATCATTCATTAGCTTTGTTGGTTCAAACACATAATGGTTTTAAAAGCAACAGTAGCATTGATCCACTTTGCAAAATAACAGCATGATTTGAAATTTCAGCATTGCCAGTTATTTGCATTCTTTTTTCTCACCTGCCTTTTTCTTTGCATGAATAAATCTTTAGAGCAGATGGTAGAAGATTATCAATAAAAGGCGTTGTTAGCCTCAGTGTGAATCCACTATGCTCAGTCAACATGCATTGCTTAGCCACCTGCTCATTTATTACATTGAAGTTTCTTGCAGAAACTTTCTTGTAGAACAGTTAAATTCTTTTTTCTTATGGATTAAAAACAGAATTTGTTCACTTTTTGGATCTAGCCATGCGCTTTACAATATGCAACTACAAGTTATACGATTGTACACATTTATTTTAATAGCATTTATTTTAATGAGCCATGTAATTCATAGTTTTCATGTGAAAATTCATGTTTGTAGAAATTAAATTTAAAAAAATAAAATGAATTAAAGGCTAACACATAGAAAAACTGGATCTTAAATAGTTAGAAAAGATGCAATTACTATAAAAAGCACCATATTATATACCGTTTTAAAGATTTTATTAACTATTTAATGCCAGGTTTATTTAAAGTTGTCATTATTCCAGTGTGATATCATTAGGGTAAAACCTGTTAGTGCAAAAATATCATCATTGATAAAATATTAAGCAAGAAGTGGTCTTTGAAAAGTTCTCCCTAAATTTTTCAAAATAAATTTAAGAGAATGAGAACCAGATATGTTAATGTAACTAGTATATTTGTCCAAATATTTCTTCACTGGAAAATGTTCTAGTTTTAATACAGTACCTTCTCCTATTTTCAGAGTATAATTATTTCACTATCAACTAAATTAAAGAGTCACATTTCTCAAAGCTATTCTTTTACACATTTGGATGGAGAACAACAGATAGCTTCATAGACAAATTAGTAGACAAGGGTCTAATAGAGCATGTTCTAAGATAGTGTAGATTATCTTAGACTGCCAGATAAAGAAGAAATAATATATGATAAAAGTTTCATATTAAAATGACACAAAATTATCAATCTTACTGGTTGCATAACCTTAATGAACCTACCAAAAGTTAGAGAGATTTCATCAAGCCAGTGTTTCTTCAGTGATTACTAGAAGAGGAAGTTAAATACAGAAATTACTAAATATAAGAATGACATGTGGTATGAGAGAGCTGATTTGTGGACAGACTGTTGGAAATAAATCTCTGAGTTCCATTGACTGAGAATATACTTTATGATCTTTTTCAAAGGAGTCTCATTATCACCTACATGAAATAAACTCCATCTGCTGGAAAAGTAATCCACTTCTTCCCACCTGAACGCTAGTCCCAATGAGGAAATGATATAAGTCTACTTTCATCATGGAACAGAAGATTAAAAGAAAATGTGAACTCTACTGTTGCCATTTTTTTTTTTTTTTTTTACCTCCAATGATCTTTGGTGAGACTGTTCCTGCAAACTCTCTGGTAACCTGCCACCACTGTGGAGAGTCCTTATATTTACCCAGTTAAGTGGGGCCATTATTTCCTGAAGGCACATGATTGCTTCATCTTTCCAGACACACAGGTTTATTCATTTCAGCAAAAAGGAGAGATGATAGCCTACTTTTGAGCTACAAGGACTAATGTTTATATTCAAGCTCTGCTATTTACATAATTTGTTTCATAATCCATGCCAGCCTCTGTAACCTTGCTTTTAAAGCAAGAATAATAATGCCTATTTCCCCTAAAACTTTGTGAAAATTAAAAAAATTAAATAAAATGAATTAAATAATATTAAATATCCAGTAAATAGCAGTTGTAATTTAAAATTTTAAAGACAGAATGTGGGAGCATTGAAAAACATGCAGTTCATTTTTGTTAACTTTAGATGTAGCAGAATGTTATTATATTATTCTAAACATAGGAGGTCATCACCAAAAAGTTAATACAAATTCATGTCTATTTCAAAAGTTCTTGATAGAGTAATTTTACAAGGAGACTATAATCATGCAAGTGAGAAAAGATTAAATGCTAAACCAAGATGACTGTAGAGAAAGAGCTAACCCATTCTAAACTATGCTGTTCTGTAGAAGTTAATAATGAGAAAACATATGCACTCAGAGACTATAGTTTGTTACCCATTCATTTGAGGTCATGCCAAATTCAAAATTATGTATTTTGCTGTGATTGACAGTTGCTATGAAATGTCCTTGAATTTATTTATGATAAATAAATAAATATCAAGAGACAGAGTCAATCCAGCAGCTATAGGGATCAACGTGGGTAACCTATGGGCCTTGTGGGAGGATCACTGCTAAAGCTTTTCCACAAGCTTCTTTTCCACAAGAACTGAGCACTTCCATTCATCTTTTGTAGTTGCCAATATTAAATCCCAGTAGGAAAGAAAAATAAGGAATTCGAGAGAACGTAAAAAACAGTCCTATCCCAAGAAAACCTCTAAAGAAAATACAGCCTTTCACAGCTGGATTCCTTGTTGGAAGAGGAAATGAGTTGCCTAAAGTCTTACGCCAAAAAAGCATTAAATAACCCCTTTATATCTCAGACATTCACCTGTGGAAGTTATTATTCCAGAAATTTGTGAAAATTAAGATCCTGAAGTAGTTACCCAGGAAACTTTTGATCTTATGATTTTATATTTGATTAATTAATTTATTTGTTGGCACCAGGGAATGAACACAATGGCACTTAACCACTAGCCACATCCCCAACCCCTTTTAATTTGAGATAGGGTGTCACTAAGTTGCTTAGGGCTTCATTAAATAAAGGCTGGCTTTGACATTGTGATTCTCTTGCCTGAGTCTCTGGAGCAGCTGGGATTACAGGTGCGTGCCACCATGCCCAACTTGATCCTATGTTTTAAAAACATCCATCTCACTTAGTACTGGAAAGAAGAAACAGAAAAGTGGGAAAAGGCTCTCCAATAGGCATTTAAAGAAAATGAGACAATTCATAAAGAATTTGAACAGACAGACATGAAGTTGCCCTCCTGAGAAAACAATAAAGAACTGACAGAAGTGAAATATGTACATTAAATGCCAGAGGTAACAGTATCAGTTAGAAAACTTTGGATACCTTTGATAACTAGATAGGAATTTGGTTCTGAAGAGGAAACTGGTAAGAATTCTGAAATCAGCAACTCTGAAATTGGTGCATGTGCTGAAGGAACTGTATATTCCTCTATGGATGAAAAAATATGTACATGAAATTAATTAATATTAAACTTGAGACATACACTGTCAAGGTTTACCTCCCATTAAGTTTGTACAGCAGAGTAGATAACTACATAGTGCAAATTCTGGAATAAAACTCCCTTGGGCCTCTATTGTGTCAAAATACAAATACAATTCATGTTTAACTTATGTTATTTTAGGTGAACAGCATTTTCTCAGTTGTTAGGCATGGAATGTACAAATGATAAAAAAGAGATAACTATTATCTAAAACATGAAATGTGCTTTAGAAGAGGACATATAAAAGCTCTATGCTGAATCAAAGAACAACATGATGAGATGAGGAAGGATTAAAAAAAAATGTTCAAATGACCATTCCAACAATTTTAGTAGAATGATCAAAATTTGGGGAGAACCGAGTATATTGAATGAGACAAAATACTTCTTAAGTTTTAAAGCAAGAAGGAAGTAAGGAAAACCAAATATTTTTTAGTTACAGGTATATAAGTTCATTAAAATGAATAAAGGTTTGCTGGTAAGGAAGAAGGAAAGGATATTAAGTAGGTAACTCCTAGTGTACGCACCTAATGTCCTAAAATAATGTAATCTTCCTTCTGAGATGACCTGAGAAGGTTACAATATGTGATATGCATGGGTATCTCATGCATATCATCAGAATAAATAAAAAAATGGAATGGAGACTATTTTATTCCTAACCAAACAATCTACTCCTACTCCATCCTAATTAATAGAAATTTTATGAATCATTAAACAGATCCAGTTAAAAAAAATAAAAAAGCACTAAAGGATCATAGCTGTGACAAAGAAATATCTGATACAAATGCTAAGGAGGGAAAAGTACAACATGAATTGAATCTCTTCTAATTTGGTTGATATTTTAGGTGCCCTCACATCTACAATCATCTCATAATAACTCTTAAGAAGATAATGTTATTGTGTTCACTATTTAAGAACTAAGAATCAAAAAAATAATAAGTGAGTTTCCTATGAAAAAACAGTAGTAACCACTGAAGCTGTGAAAGCAACCTAAACTTGACTGTGTCTCTTCCATGCATTTACGACACATCCATGAAGATCTGAAACCACACATGGAGCCCCAAATCCCACTAAAGATGTTTGTATGCTCTGGAGATGACAGATAAGGACGGATATTCACAACCTAGTATGATTTTGAATATGCAGTTAAGGATTCTTACTATCACATAAGTAATTTTTCAAAATAATAGTTCATTTTATTAAAGCAAGGATGCTTTAAGGAAAATTGTTTTAATAGACCCTTTGAAGTGAATTTAGTTTTCATGTTAAGTGTGAGACTTGACATGCATGGAGACACAATTCTTCACTTCCTCTGAAGATAATGAAACTTGGAAATGACATTACACTAATCAAAAACAGAACTACATTAAAACTGTAGTCATCATCCTTGGTGATTATAAAGTGTGATAAATGACAGTCAAGCAAATTATGTATCTTTAAACTGATACAGAGTAACAATGAGATCAGTTACCTCATTGAAGAGCTCAAGATGATATCAAATACTATGATATGGGCCAAATCTAAAGGTTATCATTTAAAAGATATTAAATTAATACAGTCTTTTAATATCAACAGATGAATATCATAATGAAATAACACCATTTTTAAAAATCACAAAACCATTTGAATTGTTCTATGAATTATGCAGAAACGACTAGAGTTAACTTCGAATTGGCTGAATTTTACTGAGTACCCCAATTGGCTAGCTCCAGATATACGTTAATGAAAATGTAATCTTATATAGCAAACAATTTGCCTTCATATATTCCATCAGCTAATTACCTATAATAATCTGGCTCGTTTGCTTATGTGTAGATGTCACCAAGGAAAAATGCAAAGGAGAAGGATATTTCCTGTTCATTTTACCAAGTGAGCAAAGACATCTGCAGCACAGCACTGATAAAATAAGGAGCAGAATAAAATAAAGAGGAGTATAAAGGTCCTGAGTATGTGTAACGTGTAACTGAGTAAGAGAATATATATAATAAAATAAGTTTTGGTGATACTGGAGATTGAAGCCAGGAATGTGCTGTCTCTGAGCTATAACTCCAGCTCTTTATTTCTTATTTTGAGACAGGATCTTGTTAAGTTACCTAGGCTGATTTCAAATGTGTGATCTTCCTGCCTCAGTTTAAAACATTCTTTAACATTCCACTAAGCCACAATTACATTTCCTGCACAACATCCACAAACCTACATGAGGGTTTGTCACATACAATTCATTCTCTAATTGGAAATATAAAACAGAATGCAATAGAAATACCAAGTTCAAACACATAAGTAAGTGGGTGCTTACAGTGTCCCAAATTGCTATGTATCTTCCTTAAGTGTTTCCAGTGAAAAGGATCTCATCACCTCACTGCTTTTTCCACATGAGAGCCTTTTAAATATTTAAAGACAGTTGTCATATCTCCCAAAGCTCCTCTTTCTAGAAAGGTAATACACGGTTTTCTCAAATACTTGAAATTATCATTGAAGCAGATGTCTTTGACATATTTTGAATCCAGAGAGCAGAACTACCAACCCTATCACAGGCTTTAGAAAAGTGTGAAAATAATGAACTTCAGTTAGCATTTTCAATTTTGATGATGTGATATATTTATTAAATAGTCCAAAAGAAAAACATTTTTACTTCAGATGTTTTAGTTTAAATCTTGTAACATATTATAATTTTTGTATGTTATCCTGAAAAAGTAATTATTTTGCTTGCTTGAATATGAATCAATATATGCTCTGAAATATTTTTATCTTTATGGACTGTTTTATTTAATTCCAAGATCTACCCAGAGCCTTCCTATAGCAGAGATATATAAATATTAGGCTCTTTTGTTACATTTATAATATATATTAATGTAAATTTGAGCAACTTAGTGTTGATAGTAAACCACATTAAAAATATTTCCTAGAACTATAGTCAAGTAAATGTTATTTTTATTAAATTTTTAAAAATTTACTTTTAAGTGACACATAAAATTTAAGATTTGTGCATATTTTTCAGTCATGGTGATACACACCTATACCCCAGCTACTCAAGAGGCAGAACCAAGAAAATCACAAACTTTGAGGCCAGTCAGGAAATTTGTATCAAAGTAAATCACTAAAACATGTGTTCTTGCAAATAAATCTAAATGAAATAAATTAGAATATTCACATTTGAAAGATCTACTAAATTTTAATGAATAACTTTAGTGGACTGACTATATACACATTTCTGCAATAGAAAATAAATATTTTTTTCATGAGCACATTCTACTTATTTTAGTAGCCAATTTAAATTATACTACTTGAGGAAATTTCTATTGTGAAGGAAGAGATGAACTACACTATTTTAGACTCATGAAATATGATTCCCACAATAATATTCTATGTAGAATAATTTATTTCAATAAATTTTCTTTCATATTATGTCTGTTAACTAAATTGAGAAAAATCTCTGCTTTTAATGAAGGCACCACATAATGTAGAAGCAAAGAAATAAACACATACATAAAAAAAATTATAGTATCTTCTGAAGAGAAGAAAAAACACAAACGGCTGTTGGATCTGCAGATGGGACAACGGAAAATCATCAGGTAATGTATTCACAAACGAAATATCTGAGGGGCTTTGATAAAAATAAGTCTGAGTTCAAAAGAAAGAATCTTCAGAAGGAACAATATTTATAATAGAATCGATGGAAGCGTGAAAGGCATATTTTACGTACAAGCACACTATGTGCTTAAAATAAGCTTTATTGTCCTCTCTGCTCGGTGCTTCTCACACATTTTTTACAAAAGGAACTTTTTGGGCAACTCTGCACTGAGTATTTTGGCACCATATTCTCTACAGTGAGCTCTCCCATTATATCTCTCTTTACATTTTGGTTAATTCTCACAATGTTTCAAGCTTCTTCATTATTATGTCTGTTACAGTGATCTATGATCAGTGTTTTAGATGTCACTATTATCATTTTTGGGGTGCCATGAGCCACACCAATGTGAAACATTGCACTTAACTATAGTGTCTGTTTTGAATGCTTTATCGTATGTTCCCACCCTCTCCATAAGCCTCCCTATTCCCTATGACACAATGTTGAAACTAGGCTAACTAATCACCCTACAATAGTCTCTTAAGTTTTTAAGGAAAGTAAGAGTCTCATATCTTTCACTTCAAATAAAATGTCTGAAATGATTAAACTTAATGAAGAAGGTATTTTGAAAGCCATGAGAGGTCTAAACCTAGGCCTCCCATTATAAATGGATTGCAGTACAAAGAAAAAGTTCTTCAAAGAAATTAGGAAGTGGTACTCCAGTGAACACACTTAATGGTGTGCAAAAGCAACAATTTATTAGTGATGAGGCGATACTGTTAGTGTTATCAATAGATCAAACCAGCCCCTAAGACAAAGATTAGTTTAGAGCAAGACCCACTTGCTTCAATTCAGTGATGGCTAAGAGATGAGAAGAAGCTGTAGAAGAAAAGTTTGAATCTAGACAGGTTGGTTCATGAGGTTTGCGGGGAAAGGCCATTTCCACAATATAAAAGTACAAGGTGAAGCAGCAAGGGCTGATGCAGAAGCTGCAACAAGTTATCAAGAGATATATAAGTGATGAAAATGGCCACACAACACATTTCCAAAGTACATGAAATGGATTTATATTGGAGTAAGATGTCAGCTAGAAAAATGTCAGAGAAAAATCAATGTCTGGCTTCGAGGCTTCAAAACTTCAAAGAACAACCTTAGTCTCTTGTTAGGGGCTGATGTAGCTGGTAACTTTAAGTTGAAGCCAATTGTCATTTACCATTCTGAAAATCTTAGGGCCTTTTAAAAGTTATACTAAATCTATCCTCCTGTTTCTATAAATGGATCAACATAGCTTGGAAGAGAGCACATTTGTTTACAACATGGCTTACTGAATATTTCAAGTAAAAATTACATCACTGTTAAAACCAACTGTTAAAAAAGAAAGATTCCCTTCAAATCATTGCTAATCTGTAATGTACCTTGTCTCCCAACAGTCTGATGGATATGCGCAATGAGATTGCTGCTGTTTTCATGCCTGAAAACACAATATCCATTCCATTGTCCATGGATCCAGGAGTAATTTTGACTTTGAAGTCTTATTATTTAACATACATATTTAAAAACTGATAGTCAGCTTTTCTTTAGTGACAGAGGAACCTGACACAAATAACTTAGAGGAGGAAAGGTTTATTTTGGGTTCACAGCTTCAGAGGTTCAGTCCATGCTCAGCTGACTCTGTGGCTCTTGGCCTGAGAAAAAGAAGAACATCATAAAAGAAAGGGGTGGCAGGGGCTGGAGCAGTGGTTCAGCGGTTTCGGCGCTTGCCTGGCAAACACGAGGATCCAGGTTCAAACCCCAGCACCACGTATACAACTAAGTGTTGCAGCAATGAAGGCTGTGTGAAAAACTAAATAAAGTTGTTTCTATCTTTCTCTGTCTCTCACTGTCCTTCTCTCTCTTTAAAAAAAAAAAGAAAGAAAGAAAAATAAAGGGTTGGCAGAGGACAGATAGCCAGCTCATGGTACCCAGGAAGCAGTGAGGTTGGGAGAAGAATGACTGTGAGCTAGAGACTAAATATAATCCCCAAGGGCATGCCTTTGATAATCAGTTGACCTACTTGCTCCATCCCCACCCAACCAACCATTAGTGACCAATATAATTTTCTTTTCAAATTACTAATCCATCAAATGGACTAATCCAATAATTAGGTTACAGTTCTCAAAATATAATCATTTCACTTCTGAACAATGCTCCATTCCCTAACATGACCTTTTGGAGGACTCCTCACATCCAGGTCACTTAGCCATAAGGCTATAACAGCCACAGATAGTGTTTGTTTTGATGGTCCTAGAGAAACAAATTGCAACCCTCCAGAAAGAATTCACCACCACAGATATCATTAAGAGCATTTATGATTTGGTATAAGAGGGAAAATATCATTAATGAAGAGTCTTGGAAAAGTTGATCCCAACCCTCTTTGGGTGACTTGGAATTCAGGATTTTAGTGTAGATATGGTGGAAATAGCAGGAAAATAGAACTGAAAATCGAGCCTGAAGATGTGATTTAACTGTATGCAATCTCATGATACAATAAAAAATGAAGAGTTGCTTATAAACGAACCAAGAAAGTTCTTTCATGAACTAAAATCTGCTCCTACCAAAGGTTTTGTAACTTTGGTGAAATTACAACAAAAAATTTGATAAAGCAGTGGTGAGAACTGACTCCAAGTTTGAAAGAGATTCTACTGTGTGTGAAATGCTTTATATCTGCAGTAGATGCTACACAGATATGTTTTGTGGACAAAGAGTCAATTAATGCAACAAACATTGTTTTGTTTTTTTAAGAATTTGCCAAAACCATCACAACTTACAGCAACATATCTCATCAGTCAGCGCAGTGGAAATGGAGGCAGAGACCTCCCACTAGTAAAAAGATTATGGCTCAACGAAGTTTCAGGTAATTGATCACAATTTTTTAGCAAATAAAGTGGTCTTAAGGTACATACATTATGTTTTGGACATACTGACATTGCACACTTAATAAGCTAAATATAGACTTACATTCTCTGGGAATACAAAATACACAATGATTCTTCATTGTGATACTCACTTTATTGTAGTGGACTGGAACTAAACACAATATTTTCAAGATATGCCAATATATACACTTGCCTACACACACAAAGATGTGTGACTTTTCCAGTATTTTCAAAGAATAAGGTACCAGAAATTGGGAGTAAAAAAAATTCAGCTAAAAGATAAGATGATGGGATCTTACAAAATGTAGCATTTAGATGGACACTGGATTATATTCCAAAGTATGCAGAGCAAAGTATCTTCTATATGTATATGTGTGCATGTGCCTAGAACATTGACACTCTCCAAGGGGATATTATCAATGATGTTGATAATTGCATATTATAAAATACTTTCCAAGTTGTGCAATAAGTAATGGTACAAGCAGGTTCACTCAATTGCAGACAGTTATTTCAGTGACTATAATGTTTAAAACTTGATATAACAAAATAATTATATGACTATTGAATGGTAGATGTATACTTTAAATGAGCAAAGATTCCCATTACATTTTTTAAAAGTTTTTAAACCTGAATTCTGCATGCATTTATTTAAAATCTTGACATCTAACTTGCAAAGAATATCCTTGAAAACAAATGCAAATGATTTTCACAAAAACAGGAACAACTTAGAATTTTATAGAAAAGTCTATTATCTTTATGTTTGGATGGACAACGCTGACATTAAATATTTATACTCCAGCAAAATTCAGTAGAATTCAACTGGATATTTAAGAACTCTATTTGAACATCAGTTACTTTGACACATATTTTTAATCTTGTTTGAAATGTGAGTCCAAAGGTAACTTAAGATAAGGAGAAAATCACTATCTTTATTACTTTTTTTATATCAAGAAAAAAAGTCTGAGGCAGTAAAGACCAACAGACCTTTTAGCCAAGTAATATGTCAAGATAGAAATTTAGACACAGATATTAGCCAAATTTTTAAATTAGAAAGTTCAGAAGGTATACTTGACAACACTTAACCCATTAAAATATTTTATTTGTCATATATACATCAATAAAAGTGGAAAAAACAAAATATAATTCTTAAGATTCCACTGTTTCTTCTAATTTATTTAATTTGTGTTTCCACTTTTTCATCTAAATTTGTCTATGATGCCCAGCCACATCCCAACGTTGATTAACTTCAGGGTTCTCATAGTAGCAAATATTAATTCCCTAAAAATTGCATATAACTACTTTTTGAGCTTGGTCTGCAGGACAACCACCCTAGCAAAGGTTACAATTCTGTTGAACTCAACGGCTGTAAAAGCCTGCTAGCTGTGTCCTTTCCTTCCACGCTTGTCACCCTTCAACTTATTCCCTACCTCCACTGAGCCCCTGACTGTGTGTAGGTGGAGCACACCAATGTGATTATATAGTGGGTTAAGTTAGCTTCCTAATGGTCCAGTTTTATATATACCTTACAGTACATTTTCTTCAGCTCTACAAAACTCCACACAATCTGGTACATTCTTTCTCTCTGAAGATTCCTCTGGCTTCTTTTCCCTTTATTTGCTGTTTTCCAGGGAGCATAGTCTTTTTACCATCTTTTTAGGAGATATTTTCTGAGTTCTCTGCTTTGGAATGCTCTTCATGAATAATTTTTTCATAGTTATTTCCTACTTATTCCTTTGTTCAGAAACTACAAAATTTCTGTTGTAATTCAATATTACAATATTTTATATTCTTCTGTATAAATCTAAGTACTTCTGTTTATTTGTTTGGTTCTTATCTTACTCCCTTAATTGCGATTTAAATTAGCATTCTTTTCAATTCCTTATTCCCATGTCCTAAAAATATCTGGCACAAGGTTGGAAATTAATTTTTATTCCATAACTACTAGAATATCTACAAATAGATTATTTTGGGATACATTAAAATATAATGTAAATATATTTAATATAGTAATTATTAAAATGAATTTAAATTGGATCCTATTGCATTTTTGATACTTCATTTTTTAAAAAATGGGCTTCTTTATATTTAATATCAACAATATAAAAAGAATCAATAAAATTCAGCTAAGCAGTATTTTTAAAGTAAAAGATTTTTAAATTCTTTCATAAATGCAGATATATTTCAGTACAAATAATTAGCATGTTCTCTTTTGATGATCTTAGATTATCATGATTTCAAGAGTAAAAATATTGACATTAAGGTTTATTAATGAAAACTGATTTCTATATTTTCTTTATTACTTTAATTTGAATGAATCTCAATTGGTAGATTATAAAGTTTAATAAAATTGTTCTACAGTAACATAAAGTTGCATTTCCCTTTGTCTTCAGCTTTTACTGTGACTGCTCTGCTCATCTTGAAGCAGGCTTCATCATTTCTGCTCTACTTTTGCTTAAGATTCCTTAGTTTGGAAAATTAGACTCCTGCACAGGTGCTCCCATTTCTCCCCATGGTACATTGAACATTTTCATTACTTCTTTGGTTTTGCTTCTTGACTTTTGATAGTAAATCAAATACTACTTTTCCTTCCAAATAAACTCTAAGAAGTCAGATCCCATGATGACCTATATGACACACTATTATCTTCTAGCAGCTTTTTAGAATGAGATATTATCCGTTTCTCTCTTTTTTCCTAATAGTTTCTAACCCATGTTTGTGTTGTAGTACTTGCTTAGTACATTTTTATTTCCTAGTCAATTTTACACAGTGTAGGATGAAGTAGCTCCTTCTTTTTTGGAAAAAGTTCCTGAGACTATGCAACTTTTTTTCAGACCATAAATAAAATTTCCCAGTTATGAACACCAGAGTGGAACAGAATTGTAAGCAATTCTAATAAGTATCCATTTTCCCTAGAATCAATCTTGACTATTTTGATAGTCAAAAATAAGAAGTCATTCTTGGAGCATAAATACATTGTCCATAGGTTAAAATAAATAAAAAATTTAATTTAAGAAAATTTTGATTTTACATAAGAAAACCAAATCCTATGAAAACCAAATCCAGAGCTTCAAAATCATACTTTAAAATTTCCATGCAAGAAAAGTCTTTAATCTTTAATCAAAGTATGGGAATGGGCTAAATTTTCATGGATAAAGGAAACAAAAATACTTTAATAACAAAACACATTTAAACAATGTTATGAAAACATCATTTAGCAAATGTATAAATGTCAAAAAAATAGGAAAATTAAGTATCCTTAAAAAAATCTGAAAAATATTTAAGTAAAGCAAATAATCCTGGGAACAAACAAATAAGCAATTGGTAAAAATGTCATAAGTTATGGATGATAAATAATTTATAATGACAGCAGGTTTTATAAAAGAAAGCAGGCTAGGCCAAAAGGAACACTACAAAGGATGCACATATTTTGAGGCCTTTACACAAGCAGGATCAAGAAGGATCTGCAGGTCAATGTCACTTTAAGAAATGCATGGCAAAGGTCTTCTAGAGGAAGCACCCATTCTAATCAGTTCTGCATTTGCATACCTATGGCAGTCAGTGTCTTCTGAAATTGCAAACCCTGAGTGTCTGTCTTGCCTCAGTCTAGTCCTGGCCCTGCTCCACAAAACATCTTTCAGGATTTAGGCCTTTTCGTTGCTGTCCCCCAATTTTGTCTCATTGCTTTTTTTTTTTTTTTTTTAAAGAAAGAGAGAACAGTGAGTGAGAGAGAGAGAGAGAGAGGAAGAGAGAAGCAATTTTTATTTAGTTTTTCATGTGACTTTCATTTCTCTGACACTTTGTTGTGTACTTGGTTATGGGGTTTGAACTCACATACTTGTGCATGCTAGGCAAGCCTGTAACCACTGAGCCACCCTGTCACACTTCTTTTACATGAGGATTTTTTAAAATTCTTGCTTGGAATATTTGTTTCCTAAATCTGAAAACTGGAGTCTTTCTAGAAGTCTAGACGCCATCATTTTAAATATTATGACTCTGTCCATTCTGAATTCCTAATTAGATCGATTAATTTTGGTTGTTGTTTCCAAATCAATTTTTTATATTTTCCTTTTTATCTGTGCTTATTCTGATTAATATCTTTAAATTTATCTTCAGGTTTGTGAATTATATTCCTTGGTTGTCAATCTAGTAATCAACCCATCTGGTGATTTTATTTCCTCTATGCTAAGGATGGAACCCAGGGCCCTGTGCATCTGTTGATATAAATTTTCATAATTAACTAGCATTCTACTTGATTTTTTCAACTCTACCTGTTTCTTTTCCTTTTTTTCCTTTTCTTGATTACGTATTTTTAAACCTCTGACATAATAAATTATTAATACTAATTATTGATATAACTGATTCAGATGTTATTTCTGTTGAAATCATGAAATAATCTTTATTTCCTGGCATTTAACAAATGATTATTAATTTTAGATTGTGGACTAACAACTGAATTTGTACCAGTTCATAACAATTGGAATTTTGTGGAGCCTGCAATGAGACTACATTCATCCAGAGACAATCCATAATCCATAATTGCAAATCTAAGTCAATTTAATAGCTTGACATTTCTTAGATTACAAAAATAGTGTTAGAATCAGAGGGATGAAAAGCTATCAAGGAATGACCATGGTTATAAAATCTTAGGGTAGGAATGACTTTTGTTTGTTAATTTGTCTTTTCTTACTAGAGTGCAGATAATTTGTCTTTTCTTTCTAGAGTGCAGGTTAAGAGACATATTTTCATATAGTCTTCCTTTTGAGGAATTGATTTATTTTCCAGTAATTCCTTTTTACTAAATATGCATTGTTTTAATTTCTAACCACTATACGGGGTTCAGTTTCACCCCCATACCTATGGTAGGACTCAAACCTTATCTTCTATGATGCCTTGGTTCACTGTTTTGATAATAATAAACATCAACTTAATATATATATATATTCATAATAATTCCTTTATCTCTCATTTTTTTTCTCAATCATTTATAGTTTATTTCATACAAGTGAAACTTTGCAAATTTTAATTGATATACTTTTTTTTTCCATCCTGTGGACTGAACCCAGGGCTTTGTGCATGGTAGGAAAGTGCTGTATCACTGAGCTACATCCCTAGCCCTACACATTTTTTTTTAAGAGAAGCAAGCCTTTATCTCCTTGTTTTGCATATTAAGCTGACTGAGTTGGTTGCTTTCTGGTGATAAGTCAGAGACCAAATCCCATATCCTTCTCTGACTCCTCAGAGTCTTCCTTGGCTTCAACCTTGGCTGGGGCTGCAGCAGCAGCAGCAGGAGCAGCAGTAGTGGCAGCAGGCAATGGGGCAGCAGCCACAAATGCAGATGGAGCAGCCAAGAAGCTTTGACCTTCTCTGCCAAGTGGGAAGGTGTACTCAGTGTCCACTGACAAAGCCAGGATCTGCTCATACCCATTGATGATAGAATGGGGCACTGATGCAACAGTTGGATAACCAATCTGCAGACAAACACTAGCAACATTGCGGACACCCTCCAAGAAACAAGAATTCAGAGAGTCCTCTGTGATGTTCAAGCATTTTAGGGTTGTAGTTGTTGCCATTGTCAAACACCTGCTCGATGATCAGCCTGAAGGAGAAGGGGGAGATGTTCAGAATGTTCAGCAGGGTGGCTTCACTGGCTGCCACTTTGTCTCCAGTCTTTTTCAGCTGAACATCACTCAGGATTTCAACGGTGCCCCTGGAGATTTTAGTGGTGATGCCTAAAGCCTGGAAGAAGGAAGTCTTCTCGGGCCCCAGATCAGTGTTCTGGGCTGGTACAATGACTTCACATGGTTCAATGGCACCAGCACAAGCAGCAGCTAGAACCTTATTGGTCAGCAGCATGTCCCTGATCTCAGTGAGGTCCTCCTCGGTGAACACAAAGCCAATATTCCCCCAGATATGAACCAACAGTTTCTCCACAGCTGGGTTGTTTTCCAGATGCCCTTGAATGACCTTGCACATCATGTTGTGTTGCCCCTCAGCACCAAAGCCTTCTCTCAGGACATGTGGATCTGCTGCGTCTGCTGGAAGCCTACATTGTCTGCTCTCTCAATGAAGCAGTTTGGATAGTCATCCAAAAGTAGGAGGATCTTAAGGAAGTAGTTGGATGTTCAGGTCGCCCCGTCTTCCCTGGGCATCAGGGTGGTGAGTCAGGGATTGCCACACAGGGTTTAAAGAGGATGTCATTCTCACGAGAACACCTGGCAAGGAAAGGCTCTATACTTATTTTTTGAGGGCATTTTTATTCATCCTAATATAAGCACCAGGAAGAAAAATATTCTGTTCTTTTATTTCATATTTATATTGCTAGTGTTTAGCCTGAGGTCTAAAGTAGTTCTGTTTACAATCTGTTTTATAAATACATGAATTTTTTATAGATGTAGCCTCTTTTCAAATTCAAATTTTTATTTTATAATTAACTATATAGCCTTTCAAACATAACCTGATTTGATCTTTTTTGACTCCTCTAAATAGATTTTAAATAATAGACGTATTATGCTTTGTTGCCTAGAAACCTAGGACTGTATCACCCCTTTTTCCCTGTGAGACCAGAATTTAAACCATCAAACTCACCATCTGCAAGATCTGGTGAAAGCATTGAATTACCTGTAATTACCGACAATATACACTTTTGACCAAAAATGGTGCTATTTTCAAATGGGAGTAAACATCATCACTAAATTGGACAACATTCTTGTACAGACTTAAGGAATAACATTTAAAATTCTAAACTTCAACATCATAAATAATCAAGAAATTTTCAACATACTAGATGTGAATATGAGCCAATTAAATTATTAAGATATCTTTTAACTTTTACTGGAGTATAAAAATCTCACATGACGGAATGATAGAATGACAACCATATCAGTTCAGTGCAGTTCAAAGCTCCCCCAACAAGCAAGTTAAGCTAATTTGCAAATGTCAAGCATGTCCCTTTAAATTGGTTCATTAACTTACTTTTGGAAAGCAATGTCAAGGAGTAGGAGTTACTGGCATTCCTCATTAGTGGATCTCCTGGACAGGGTAAATAGGTTTAGACGGAATTAGATTGATTAGCCTGCCTTAGAATTCAGTGCAGCGTGGCAAGTTTCATCTGTGTTTCCCCTGGTGAGTAAGAGTGAAGCTTTTTCAGCAAACTAGGCTTCTAAGGAGAAACAGAAAATGTCTCAGCCAATCAGCACACTGAGTTTCACTAGCAGAGACACACTTGCATTTTGGTATGGCTTATGCTTCTGATTTTAGTGACAGTAGAAACACCTTGCTAACAAATGCTAAGGAAACAGTACATTAGGTTCAAAAAAAGGACATACGAAAAAGCATTAAGGGGAAATACTGAAACAGTAAAACACCAAATTGAGTCAAAGTGATGGGTGTGACATCCTTTATGCCATGGGATATGCCTTTTGGATACATTTGAGCAATATATATTTAATATAAATTTCTATATGGAATTGTACTAAACCATGTTTATGAGCAAATACATCACACTTCTTAACTTCTGTTGAGGTATGTAGGAGCTCCCTCATTTTGGACAAGGCATGGAACCTCCTTGTCTCCTCATCTTGTAAAGTGGGCATTGCAATGCTTTTGTGATATACTGACAAGGTTCATAAACATATAATAGGGGCTGGAGCAGTGGCTCGGTGGTTACGGCTCTTTCCCTGCATGTGCGAGTACTCAAGTTCAAATCCCACCACCATATACACAACAAAATGTCAGAGCAGTGAAAACCACATGAAAAACTAAATAAAAATTATTTCTCTCTTTCACTCTCTCTCATGTCCCTCTCTATTATAAAAAAAATATATATACAATAGAGCCTATGTCATGGTAGGTATTTAATATTGTAGTTCATCATGGTCATGATCATTATCATTATCATCGATATCATAATAAACAACAGTTTTATTGTATACCAGACTTGCTCTCAAGAACACATTATAGGAGAGTTTGCTGTAAGCATCTACATTTCTATAAAGTATCTTACTTTCTAGGACATGCACTATAGTGAGGGAAAACTGCATTTTGGAATAGGACAAATCAGAATTTTGTATGCACAGTTTTTAGAATGGTTTTTAATCCTTCACATGCTTGTCACTTTTTCTGTTGAGCAAATGTGTTCCTCACAGGGTTGTTGTAAGTGAAATACAGTAAGTGAAAGCCTGGCCCAATGTTAGCACATAGTGAGGGTATAATAAACATATTCAATAATACCCCTAAAGCTTCCAGGAATTTTCATCTTAAATGATAAAATGATAGATTCCCACTTGGCTATGGGAAACACTGGCTGTATGGCAGGGTGTGGGGTGGGTTTTGATGCTGAATGTCAACTGGGAATTAACAAATACCAGAGCCAAACAAATTTCTGTCTTTGTGTAGGGACAACTTACATGAAATGATAGGGAAGAGACCGGCTTGAGCAATGGGAGCATGAGGCTAAGGGAATTATTGTATAATTTGTGCCCCTTGCTGACCCCCACGTGCTTTCTCTTTTAAAAAGCAATTTACCTGCAGCCCTGACTGGTTTAAATGGACCAGATCTGTTATATTCTTCAACAAACTACCTGCTATCTGCAGGAGAAATGCAGACCTGAAATGCCGATTTGAAGAACACAAGTTACCCTGAAGGGGGGCTCTTTGGTGACCCTTACACAGACCAAATCCCAGAATTCAGGGAGATATGGATAATTCTCCCCAACCATAAAATCTGTAAGAACAGGTTTCAATTAGAATTGGTCAGCATGGGGCATTGTTACTGGAGTTGTTATGTGCAGTAAGGACTTGAAAGTCTGATGCCATAATGCTGTCAGTCAAAAGTCAAGAGGTGCACCTGGTTGGGATTCTCTGAAAATCTCCCTGAGACCCCTGATAAAATTGGAGGGCAAGAGAGGACTATTGTCCTTCTCCTAAGAAGATCAACACTTTCCCCTGAGAGTGTTCCATTTTCCCTTTTCCTATCTCTTCTAATAAACTAATGCCTGTTACTCTGAGCAAAATGTCTCAAATTTTTTCTGACATGATTGCAAGAATCAGAGTTTAAATGGGTCTCCTGTCCTGCCTGAGTTTCATGGAAGGTCCACACCCTGTAACATAAAACATTTTATATTTAAGACTCATTTTCAAATACATAACTCTCTCTATGAAAAACAGACCCCTATCATCCTCTAAGTTCCTCCTTTTCTAAATCACCTGTAGATTTATCTGACTGCCTTCTTCCTGTAGTGATGTGATGCAGGGGCTTTTTCAAAAAATCCTTTCTTGGTTTAATAAGCACTTTGGTAGCATCCCAAATCCCAAATTTGTTCCATTAAAAAAATACTGTCACTATAATACACATTTTTAAATTTATAAGGACCTACATTTAAAATAAGAATCAAAGCAGCTGAACTTTCTTTTAGTTATACTACAGGGCTTCTTCTTTGACTGAAGGGATTATAAATACAGTTTGATTCTTCAAATAGCAAAGATGCTACATATTTGTAATGAGAGGATATAATGGAAAACACATTTCCTCTTGTCATGAACTTCAAACACAATGTCCCAGAAAAGAAATAATGATGTCAGCACAATTCAAGGAATAAAACAACAGGCTGCCACTGGTGTTTACTTAGCAAGGTGGTAATGATGATGACAGCAGGGCTTATAAAAGGGTCATTCAGGCTCAGTGAGGCTCAGTGATGTGTGTATGAGTCACAGAGGGTAGTTCTAGCATCAAATCCCAGGGAATGACTATATAAAGACACCAAGGTAAACATAAGTGTTAGTTCAAATGCTGTAGAAATTTGACATAACACACAAAGAACCAAATGATGCAAGCAGTAACTTAAAAATAGAGTTAATACAATTATCTAATTAACACATGGAAAAATATCTAGCCTAAAATGAAAAAAAAATAAGCTTCTTCTAGGGAATTTGGTCAGTACCTAATTCAAGGCATCTCTTTGGGGGCTGGAGCAGTGGCTCCACAGTTACCACACTTGCCTGTCATGCACGAGGACACGGATTTGAACTCCAGCACCATGTGTACAACGAAGTGTCAAAGCAACAAAAGCCATATGAAAAACTAAATAAAATTGATTCTCTCTCATTGTCCCTCTTTCTCAAAAAAAAAAAAAAAAAACAACTCTATAGCACCTAGGCACTACAAGGCATGTGCTTACATCTATAAAATTAGCAATGACTTGAAAAATAATTACTGCTTTGCTGTAGACAGTGAGATCCTTTTTACACATGAAATGAAAGTAATAGGAATATATGTATGGGAATATTTTAAAAGTTCATATTCTAAAAATCACATTTGATTTTTTGTAATAATATTGATTATAAAATAATTATTTGAAAAATATATATTTTAGAGCAATTTCCTTATAGGATGGTAGTAGGAATATCAAAGTATAGCAACAGAATGATTATATAAGATCATATAAATTGATGGAAATATTAGCTTGTGAAGGATATTTATATAAAAAATGTATTTTCTTGATACATGCACACATACCCAGAAACATATTTATTCTAAATTTATATGCTCAAATGAAAGGTCTCAGGAAGTACTCATGTTTTTGACTGCTACTGTAATTGTTACTACACCTATTAGTATACTACTATTTATTAACTTATTTGTTTTATCATTCCAGATGTGTAATACCTATACAAGCTTGAATATAGCATATAAAACACAAAACATAAAATATATATTACTTATAATATGTGCAATCAATTATATACTGTATAATATTTATAAATTACAATGAATACTATTGCTACTAGCTAATATAAAATATATGAACTCTTGATTATTATTTCTAAACTATTTTAATGTACCTATATCAGTGTCATTGAAATATTTACAGAATTGAAAACTTGGACATTTCAGCTTAAGTACTTAAAATATTTAGACATTCTTCTAAATAATATCTATTACTTCAAATATTTCTTATGCTAATCTCATAAGGTAATTAATTTTATTGCTCCCATTTTACAGATAAGGAAAAGTAACTTTCCACTGGTAACAAGGCAAGGGAAGGAGCTGAGATCTGAATCCAAGAAATTGAATTTTCTTTAATTGTTTGAATGATGCACATGCTAGTCAAAATTTAAATTTGAGTCATAATTTAAAGTATTTATCATTGATTAAATTCTTGAGTATTCTTGAGCAACTATTCTAACTTTGATGCAGAACCTCTGTGGCACTTGTGTCATTCAGAGATTTGGCATGAAACAGAAGGATACTCAATGGGAAGACTGGGGAATGTTAAATCAAAGGAGTATTTAAGAAGACATGGGAGCAGGGCATTTTCCATTCTGTGGGTAAAGACTCCCACAATGGACTTTATAGATGCAGCTTCCTGGAGGAAGAGTGGGTCAGAGGAGAATGCAGAGCACAGGTGCCCGTGGTAGATGGAAAATGGCTCCATTTGCCACATTCCCTATACCCACGTGCTTTTTTATTTTCTTTCTTTCTCGGTATAGACATTGAACACAGAGGTGCTTTACTATTGAGATACGAATCCAGTCTTTATTTGATTTTTTTTTTTGAGACTGGTCTCAAACTTGAGATTCTTCTGCTCCAGTAACCCAAGGTCACTGGAATAACAGATGTGATTCACTGGGTCTGGATACCCATGTGCTTTCAATGTGGCTTTGCAGCATTGTGGCCTTGTGCCCATACTTTTTGATATCTAGGCACTTTTGATATCTAGGCAATTGTAATTTACTAAAATAAGCAGTGACTTGTTGTATTTAGGTAAAAGCTTCTTAAGAAATTATAAAGCAAGTCACATATTTACTCTCTCTTCCCACTGGTACTATGCTGTGTTAAACACAACAACAAAAAGTAATTAAATATTTAAGAATGTTAACAAATATTTTAGAGAAGTCATACAAAAATTAGCATGAGTTTTTGAGTTTAGCTTTTAACTCGTTGACATCATAAATTAAAATTAGGGATTTACTTCAACAAGAGAGGAAACCAGAACAAAATATAATAGTTCTTAAGGAACTTAGAATTATTCTTTCTAAATTGTTAAGACTTCAGATGTAAATAGATAAACCAGCACTGTGCACTTTCCTTGATGATGGGAATGTTTACTGGGATGCACTGTCCACACCCACAAGGTGTGCCTACTGAGTACTTACAGTGTGAGTAATGTTACTAAGAAACTATGTCTTTATTTAATTTTAAATAGTTAAAAGTAAAAACAAAAGGTAATATGTGGCTTGTGGTAAAAACAGGTATACAGGATCAGTCCTCAAAGATAGTATCTGTTTTTCAATTTCCCTTTTCAAGAGGCAAAGAAAGTTTTATGCTAGTTAATGTTAAAATCCAATCAGAAAAATAGTAAATAATCATATATCTTGGGCGCTTTGAAAATGATTTGATTACCCAGAAAATTCTAAAACAAAAATAGAGCTCAATTTTCAATAAAATGATTATTTCTTATTTTCAATCATATCTATAATAAGTTGCAGTGAATGAAATAACATAAAATTAGAAATTTCTTAGCTATCTCAAATTCAGGAAAGCAGTATCAAAATACAGTTTCAAACCAACAGAAATAGAGGTTTGGGAAAAATTTATTTCTATAATGTGAACGTGTGACATCGTGGCCAGGGAAGGGCAGAATTTCTTTTTTGTTCAGATTGGCTTTCACTTCATTTTGGAGCAGGAGAGAGACAGATACCAGGAGGAAGGACGAATCAATACTTTTCATTTCTCAAGAAAAATGGTTCTGGACGAATAAGGCTGAATCCGACTTTTGGGATCTACTAGAGAAGTGGGTCTGCTTTTGGGTGACATTTAACATTTTGTTTAAGTGAACTGACATTTTGTGTTGAGAACAGCTTACAAGGTGATAAAGAAAATTAATTTTGTTTCCTTTTTTCTGTCAATGTTAATGCACATGAATGAGACTGGGAAGCAGAATCCAACAGACAGTGGCTTCCTCCCATCAAATGCAAGCCATCTCTCACCTCACATTCCAGGACACAGAGCTCACCAGTTGTCTCCTTTACCACATTTGCCTGCTCCACAGTACTGAAAAGCAGAACATTCCCTTGGTGTAATAACATTCCCTTAGACTGGGATATTTTAAATAGTTTATGCATGTTTTCAGTGTTGTAAATCCAACATATACATTATTCTCTCAATGTAAATTTCTTAATTTGATTTGAACATGACATTTAATAAGGAGTATCTTCTTTAAATGTTTTTATAATTTATTCCTTTTACTAGGTTAATAATATGGACTTAGTCCCTGGCACAGATGTACTATTTTATATTTCTGCCAATATTAATTAAATTTTTCTTGGTTAAAGAAAATTATTTATGTATATTTAGAAATCAAAGGAACTGCTGCTTTCTGAAATGATATTGAAATGGCTTTAGCATTTGTTTTACTTATGAGATCATTATTTCCTTTAATGTAAGTTACATAATGTAGGTTAATTTCTATGGTTATGTGCATTTCACCATAGTTTCAGAGTTCAGAATTTTGGAACAGAATATCTTCACTTATCTGTGGAGGCTGGAGCTAAACCCAGGCCTGTGTTAAAAGCTGTCAGTCTCATGTTTTGGACTCAGCTAACACGTAGCAACACATAATCTAGGGCAATCATAGATAGTATCAGGAAGGACTGTGGAGGGGGCTGATGGGAAAGGGGAAAGAGAGGCAGAATAGGGAGGGATCTAGGGGATAAACCTAATTTAAAAATATATACATATCATATTGTTACTTTGGATGTATTTTTGACTGTACAATAACTAAATTTCTTAATAAAAAAAATTAACTAAAAAAAGAATTTTGGATTGGAACAGGATATACCAGAATAAGGAAATAAATAACTGAAATTGTAATTAATTTAGGTGAACTATAATCAAGTAAAAGAATATTTTTCTTAGGTTCATAAAAGTTAATACTTGCTAATATTTTTTGCTTTAAAGAGAGAGAGGAACTGTGAGAGAGAAAAAGCAAAAGAGAATTCTATTATTTTTTTTAATCTGGTTTTCATTGCTCTGACAATTAGTTGAGTATGTGGTGCTGGGTTATGAACCTGGGACCTCCGCTTGCAAGACAAGCACTGTAACCACTGAACCACCTCTCTAACCACCTTGTTAATATTTCTATAAGCTCTTCATGACAAAATTTCTAAGTAAATTCAAAAATCAATGGATTGTGATATAGAGTATAAAAGGAAAAAATACTATTTAAATAGGTCACTTTTGAATGTGTCAAACATAATTATAAAGAGATAACCTAAGACAATTATTTTTTTTTCTTTTTTAAGAAAGAGAGAGAGAGGGGGAGAGTGCGTGGAGTCATCTGGCCTTTGTTTCTCCAAAACTTAGTGGTGTATGTGGTGCTATGTTTGAACCCAGGTCCTCATGCAGACCAGGCAAGCACTCCAACCACTGAGCCACTGCTCCAACCCCTATAGGGCAATTTTCAAAAGTAAACTCTCTAGAACCAACCTACCAAAGGCTGAAATGCGACACCGCCACTCAATTCTGTGACCTGACGAAAGGTACTTAGGTATGTTGCCCTTAGTTTCAAGGATGGACTATAATATCATAGGTAACATGTTCTACAAAGGTCTTAAAATATGGCCACAGAGTCTTTGTCACACCTAATTCCCCTCCAATTTGAGTGTGGGCTATTACTGGGTGATGTTCTGACAAGTAGAATGGTGACAATGACTGTGGCTTCCAAAAGTCCATCTTAATAGACACTAGAGCATCTGTCTTTCTCCATGGCCTCTCCAACGGGCCTCAAGACAGGTCCCGGCACCACAAGTCTAGGAGTCCCAAAGACACAGCAAAGATACAGTCTCCTGCAGACAGCCACATGAGTGAGTCCTCTTAGAGGTGACTCCAATCAAGTCAAGGCTTTGGATCACTCCAGCCCTGCTGGTGGTGCCTTGACCACAACTTCACAAGAAATCCTTGGCCAGAAATATCCAAGTCATTCAAAAACACCTCAGAAAATGGGAGATGA
The DNA here is from genome assembly GCA_004027875.1 of Aplodontia rufa. Lineage (NCBI taxonomy): Eukaryota > Metazoa > Chordata > Mammalia > Rodentia > Aplodontiidae > Aplodontia > Aplodontia rufa. The sequence goes on from PVKS010000410.1 coordinate 87,736, forward strand.
TAGTTAGGCATGGTTTTAAGGTTTGAATTTTTAAAGTAATTTGTTATATAGCAAATAATAACTAATATGAGAGTTATTATGGTTAAGAATCTATATTGCATCTAAAATGCTATTCTAAAGATGAATAAATTTTGTTAAGCTTATTTTTCCATCTCGTAAATAAAACTTTCAGGTGCTATGTAATAACTGAAAAGCAAAACTAACAGTTCCACTAATATTCTGCTTCTCATGATGAAAACATTAACAAGATACTGATTAACAAATAAAAATGCAATACATTAATGTTTTACATCATTCTAGCAAGTCCTTAATTGTTCCCCATTCAGAATTCACAATTCAGATTAAATTAACTTTTGGGTCTCAAGGTAAAAGTTACCTTGATCACAACAAAAGAGTATTTTTGTTATATAACAAATTAAGTCAACTAAGAAATATAGAATAAGAAACCATGGGAATTATTTCAATTTGCACTTTCATTCATCCACTCAGTTGCTGAGGAGGAAAGACAAGACTCCTTGCCTCATGGAGCCCACAGCCTAGAAGAGTAATTTGATGACAACGTTGATGATCAGCATAATGGCAAAGAGGAAAACTTATCAAATCATGGCCTTCTTTGGAATATGAAGTGCACTCTGTGTAGAGCCCTCCTTTCATAGATGCCATTATCACTCTATGCAGTGTGATTGTATTGGAACCACCTTTCAGACTGCATTTGGAATTAATATGCTTTTGTCTTGAACATATGGATGCCATTTTATAGGTGTAATATTAGCAGTGCTAAGAAAGACTTCCTGCCTCAAATTCTTATTCTATTTCCTTTTCAATTTACCAAATTCTATTATCAGAAAAAAAGTCCTTTTATTCCACAACAAAATATAAATCTCGATAGATCTAAGGAGTCAATATATGCAGAATTAATAACAATCTAGCGAAAAGACTGACCCTGATATTTAGAGTATTGACTCAGATGGAAAGCGGGAAGGGCACAACAGATCAAAGATACAACAGATCAAAGATACTTTGTTCTTGAAGGGTGTGTGGATAGCTTTCCACTGATTATCCAGTAGTCAGTCTCAATAAAACCAAAGGTTGGATGTTCTTTCTGATATGCAGAAGCTAACCCAAAATAAGAAAAAGAGCAGAGGAACAGACAAAGGGGAAGAAAACAAAAGAAGCAGAAATGAGATAGAGAAATTTGTTGAATGAATTGTACTTAAGTTTCCTGTGTTCATAAAGGAACATATCATAGTGAATATCAATGTCACTAAATGAAAAAACACAGCTAGTAGAAAATAACAGGAGGATCACTAGAGTAGAGGGAAGAGATCAGGGAGTGGAGGTGAAATACTGGGGACTTAACTAGAATAAATGATACTGAATGCTTTTAGAAAAATTTCAATGTTTATTCTATTATCAAGTATATCTGAAAAGAATAGAGGGTAGAAGGAAGGGAGGGGAAAGGAAAATACTGAGAACTAAGTTAAAACAATGTATACTCCAAGCTTTTATAATCAGGAGTGCCAACATATATTAAAAAAGAACAAAGGAAAGGAGAAAGGGAAAGAAAGGGAAATAACTGGGGACTGAAATAGAACAAGCTAAACTCCATGCTTATATGATTAAGTCATTGTTTATGCTTATACCATGGATTCCTAAAAAAAACAGTAAAGTAAGTAAAAATATAAAGAAATAAAATAAAATTTAAAAATGTGATGGAAAAATATTTGATTCACAATTAGTATTAGATAAATGGGAAGATGTGCTTTTATATAAAGACTGAAAACTATATAGAATAATTTGCAGGGGTAATGTTTAAAATACATATACTTATTGGTAAACTATTTAAAATATCCATGAGATTGTGTCTTTAAAGTTATATGCATACCTATAAACACATTTCAAAGCATAACATAAGTAGAAGAGAGTTTGGTGAATTGGTGATGTAATTCGGTAGTATTGCACCTGACTGGTGTATGCAGGACACTGGTTTAAAAACTCAACATAGCAAAAAAAATCCCACAATATTTAAATGAATAATATTCCACTTGTAGGCCTGGAAGAGCAGGGAGGAATTACTGCAGAACGCTCCAGCAGGGAAGGGTGGAAAGGTAAGTAAATGAGGTGAATGAGAAGGTCATGAAGTCCAACTTTGAGTTTTATGTCATGTTGCTCCATAGCATTCAAATATTTATTTTTTTCTGCATTCCTTTCCAGATAAACACGTTCATAAATCAAATTGAACAATCTATATCTAATTCTTGTGGGACCATTTTGCTCTAAGAGACGTAATGTTTATGAAAAATAATCCCCCTGTAGGAGTAGATTTATAATATACTATCTCTGATATATCTACAATTACCTTATTGTATATTCACATTTCAGATAGCATACTCTTGTAGATGGATCAAAAGAAATCATATAAAATTGAAATTCAATTAATACCTTGGTTATGTGATGGTCTCACTATATGAGTTGGAAGGCCATGTGTAATTTTAAGGTATTTTATCCTTACTCTGACTATGAGTTAGGGTAAAATCTACTTAAAAAATACTTCCCTTGCTACACATAGGTATGATTCTCTCTTGTTTGCAAATTTATGCATGTTCAGAAGAAAAATCTGTTCTATAAGGAGTTCAGTGTAAAATGGCAAGTGACAAATAGATCAGCTCTATTATAATAGCACATATTTTAAAAATAACCTTTGGACTATTAGTTTGCTTTTCTTCCCCTTACCCACAATGGAAAAAATATCAAACTGAGGAACAAATAGATTGTAACATTTTAAAACATTTCTGAAAGTGATAAAACATAGCATACATATAGCTGTTATAATTAATTATTCTGCTTTAAAAAAATAAAAAATAGAATGGTTTTTAACAAATGGCTCTTAGCAAATATCTAACAAAGACAGAAATAAGACTTAAGCACCAGGCAGCTTTTTGGTGACCAGCATCGTGGTGCTTTGCACTTGGACAGGATGTTTAACTTTGACAGGTTAAATTAACATAAACAGAAAACAGAGGAAATCTATCTATGTTTGTTTCTCTTCCAGGAAATACAAGCATAGAATTGCTGTGATTCAGCTCTTCAGCATAAAATCAGCCAAATGCTAACATCAAGAGATTGATTTTGCAAAACAAGACTCGACTCTGACTGTAGGGTCACTGGAGGTTAGCATCCTTTGCACAACAGGCACAACAGAGTTTTCTCGTAAATTCTATCCAGGTTAAAATAGGTACAAGTAAATGTCATGTCCAATTTAATGATATGCCTTCAAAGAAATTAGGCAAACATTAGAAATGATGTTGAAAAACGAATCAAACAACTATTGGAAGTCTTAATTTTTATCCACATTTTTAAAGTGGATAAAAATGAATACATCTAATTATATATTTGCTCAAATATACTTGATCTGGGCTGACCCAATCATTCCTCACTGATTATGCACATCACAGGACCAGACATTTTGGTTTCTCTTCCAAAGATACTATGCTTTCTTAGTTTTCCACATAAAATGCAAGGAATAAATGTTTTTCAGAGCTATTGTTTTAAGACAAGCAATGCACGCAATTATAATGGTATTCCCTCGGTATCTTTTCAATATTGTTTTAATATTTCTAATAACTTTAATAATTTTTACTAACTTACCTTAATAATTTACAATTATGTAAGTATAAGCCTCTTAAATTGATTTTAATTTACGGAAATGTTTAAAATATTTTTGACAGGTCTTGATTTTCTTGGTTTTGGGTATGCGTTTCAAGATTCTCTAATTCCTTGTTTGTAATTTCCCAGCTCAGACATTGACTTCTACACAGATTCCTGAATTTTAATTGCTACTTTTACTTGGGGTCCACTTACTCTTAAATGTATCGAATACATTGTGTCTTTTTATCCCATAACAACTTGTAATTGAGGAAATTACAGTCAGTTATTAAATCAATTGTTCAAAATCAAACAGCTAGAAAACAGCAGATGGAGGCTTTATGTTAGTTATTGACAGAAACCTTAGATTCACAAGAAATATGTCTTCTTTGTAGACATCCATGCTCTGGGTTCAACTTGCACCTGGAAAGAACTGGGCTTTTTTCACTGTGTGTGTATGTTTGGGTAAATCAGAGGGAGGGAAAGAAAGCAACACATCTGAGACTGGCCTAAGTGACTAAAAGATGAGTGTGAAAATACCACTGAATATCTGGAACTCACAGCTGAAAACACATTCTAATGTATTAGTGCACTAGAATGTTAAATGGAATTCAATGAAATATCCCCTAATTCATTTTTTCATTATTGTTAAACAAATGGAATTCATTGAAATATAGCCTAATTTAATGTTTTTTATTGATTATATGGGCAGGTGATGGTGATTTTAGGCCCTTTCATCAAAAAGAATATGGAGCCTATTTAAATGTTTAAATTGTTGGGGTTAGAAACAGATTTGCTTTTAACAGTTCATAACTGCTTTGACTAAGTATCAACTAAACTGACAAGATTCCTAATATTGAATACAGGAAGGGGTTTAATTAAATTCCATCTTCCAGTTCTCATGATGGAGAAGGATCAGTGTTTGTTATATTTTTCAACTGCATGTTGATTGTAACTTGGAAACCAAAAATTATGTTTTTAGAAAGACCAAAATTTAAATATACGGCACAAATTACAAAAAGGAAGGCGATCTCTTTTTCTACTGTAAAAATTTATTAGAATGCATTCAACATTGATCTTCTTTATCTTAAAATTATAATAAACTCAAGCTGTTATTCAATCTTAGTATTACAGCTATAAGAAGTCTGGCTTTTCTACGAATCACCTTAGCATCGGGAGTTATACTGTCAGTAGACAATGTCTTGCTTCAGTTCTCAACTTTCTAGAACATACTTTCAGCCATTGTCTAGCTGGTTCTTTGCTATCCATTCCATTCCTTCCCATTCTGGTCTAACAGAGAGGCTCTGGGATTCAAGACATCCAGTACTCCCCAACCCCCTTCTCAAGCCTTCTCTGCTCTGCTGTTGACAGAATGCAGCTTACTTTTCCTGTATTAAATAAAACTTTAACATCCGCCTTTTGCCCAGCAGTCGCAGATGCTCCTACTGAACTGCAATTCCATGGAAATGCTGTGTGGCTCTCATTTTTTGTTATCTGTAGTTACCCATACTCCTCTGTACCTCTGCTAACAATGCTTTCTCTCCTCCTCTTGTCTAGCATGGTATTATTCAAGAAACATCTCAAACACTATCATTTTTCTAAGCTTATTTTTGTAATTCTATTACTCCACCTCTCTCTGCCAACTTAACTCATTTATCCACCATACTCTTTGTGTTTTATACATTTGCTGTGTTTTCCTGATCTGCTTATGTATTTATTTCCTTTCTGTCAGTGGAATTAAAATTTAAAAAATTCAACAGTAACCTTGCAGTCATCTTTCTGCAACTGATGTCCAACTTAGCGCTTAGTATAGTATACACTAGATACTCAATACTTGCTTATTGAATTTATGGGATTTTATTATTGAAGCCTACTTTGTTCACTAAGGTAGTAAACAGCATTATGGGGGAGGGGAACCAGAAGGTCTCACTGCCTTATAAATCAGTGATTTGTTTTCCAAGGTACAAATATTTGGATTCAAATATGACTGAGCTGTGTTAAGCAAGGTATTAAGGTTCTGCCGAAACTGCTGAAAATAATAACTTCAGATCAAGCAGCAATTTATTTCCAACATTAGGGAGGGACAGTTCTCCTTGTAAAACACCAGTTGTTTCAGTCTTTATTCTGCAAGTTACAACACCTGTGATCATTTTGCCTAGAGCTTCAATAATGTCATTTTTGATGTGTTGTCATTCCAAATTTTATTGTCCTTAGGCTACATGATGCACTAAGCCAAGTAATTAGAGAACCAAATAATAGGGCCACAAGTCCAAATTAACATTCAATATTATCTTTCTTTTCATTCGTTTTTTGCCACTGGCAAAAGCAATGATAATAATGATAAATCCATACTGATCCTTGCCATATAACCACTAAAACAAGTGATTCAGTCAAAATCATTTTTTGAACTCATTTCTGTTGATATGCACCATTTCCCTGTTTTTATAAAGTAATGGGAAGAAAAACTATTTTACCCCACCAATATTATTCTTGTTTCAAAGTTTTCTTTAGAGGCCGGAGCAGTGGCTCATCGGATATGGCACTTGCCTGGCATGCATGAGTACGTGGGTTGAAACCCCAGCACCATGTACACAATGACGTGTCCGAGCAACAAAGGCCACATGGAAAATAAAGTAAAATTGATTCTTTCTTTCTCTCTTACTGTCCCTCTCTCTTAACAAAAAATCAAAGTTTTCTCTAGAATCTTGCTCTTTTACACTAACTTACTTTTGTTTGCAATTCTCTTAAAAATATCAGTCAGTATATCATTTCAGTTAATTAACAACATTCTAAGTTTTAAGTATTGACAACTTAGTCAGGCTCATTAAATATATACATCCAGGAGATTTTGCCTTTTGCCTATTTTAGTAGTTAGCATTAACAAGCATTTCAATAAAACTGTCTAAGAATGTTCACACTCAAGGCTTTATAGAAATAAAAACTAAACTGAAAACATACTTGTCAACTGCAAAATTACTTACCCTGTCATATTAAAGTTAACATGAAATTAAGGTAAGTTAATATTAATTTTTTTGGAAAAGAAAAAATAATAATAAATCTCCTTTTACCACAGAAATTCCTCTTGGAAATTATATTTATCCACACAAGAATAATTTCTTTGCTTGTGATGTCCTTTATAAAATTGGAAAAATAATGATGAGAAAAAATTCTAAAGATCTAGTTTTAGGTATCAACTCCATAGAAACATCTAAATTATTGAGTACATTTTAAAAGTAGATTTCCTCAAGCTGTGGCACCTTTGAATAAAATCTATCATCTTCAAGTCGTATTCTTGTGAAGTATATCGAATTATGTTTTCCTTTACCCTCGCTTCAACTTTTAGAACTTCCTCTCTGTGAATTATTATGCCCTGTGAATTATTATTTTCCCCAAAATACAACATTTCACACAAGTATCCATCCAATGGCGCTAGGACGAGTCTAACTTCATTCTATCCATAAAATCTGTTTTAGGTTTACATAGTGTAGATGATATTATCTTAAATTTAGATTTAATTAATTTCAACGAAATGAGGACATATTCAAGTGTAAAACCAAATATTTAAAATGCCAAACAATATCCAACTAATTTTGCATGGAAATTATTTAACTTATAAATTCTGAGAACATTTATGAAACAAGCAGGACTAATGGATGTTTTCTTGTATGAAATTTAACGTAATTATTTGTCTTTATTGTCCATAATTGCAGGAAGAGATATCAATGGAACAAGTTAAGGATTTTAAAATCTGAAATTGTAGAATAAGTACTTTTTACTTTACATATATAACTGGCATTTTTAACTTTTAATCCCTGAATTCTTGATAAAATGGGTCAATGTAAACCTACCAGAAAAATACTAACAGAATTATAAATAAAATTTCAAACTAAAGATAAATATGTTTTATGAGGTGAGTTAGCTTATTTAGTGAACCTCAAATGTGCACAGCACTGTGGCTTCAACAAATGAGCAATATTTGACTGCTTAGACTTTTTATAAGTGAAACAATTTTCTTTTTCCCTCTTCCCTCTAAGACAAGATCTTTGAAACTTCCTTATACAAATATCCTCAGATATTCATAATATAAATTGTATGTGCTTTAATCACAGCTAATTTCCTGAAAAAATGAATTGTATTGAAACCAATGTTTTCATAAGATATTGAGGAATATCACATGCAACCTGTTGATACCAAATTTTAGGTATATTAGAGGAGGATTTCTAAATTTAGTTTTTTATAAATAAGATTTGAAGATAACAAAATTGAATTGTCAGGCACAAACATCAGGAGACATTGTGGAATATTTTAGAAAGATACTTTCCTCTACCCCTTGTTAAAAGTCAGGGAATATTCCATAGGACATGTTAAGAAGGAAAACATGCTGAACTCAAATGTAATGGCTGCTCATTCTTCACAATTTTATCTATGGATTTTGGTTGTTGTATCAGACAGCTACAAGAATGTTCTCAATTCAATGAAACATTCACTTCTCTAAGAAATTATGTAGTAGGATCAAATAAAAACCCTAATTATAAATATGTTAATGTTTGACTCTATATATACCATAAAGAATCCAGGAGTCAAGAAGTGCAGTGAATACACCAAAGCCATAGAAAAAAATTTTCCTCAGTGTCCAGATTGGGTAAAAATGTAATGAAACAAAATTCTCACTACATTTCATTCTCTATTTTTTATTTGTTCCAAAAGTAATATTGAATATGTTTATTAATTTTAAGTATCCTTTAGAGAAACTATAAAAAAGAAAAGTAGCTATTTGCCTATAAGAATAGATGTAATTTTAGCTAAATCATATTTTTTACTTCAAAAATCCTATATGGATTCACATAATCAAAATTTCTAAATGCCAATATGGGATTCCATATCTTCAGGAACTATTGTTCAGAAATTATACCAGCTATTGAACTTAATCACACTGTAGAAATAAACTCTAGCAGATATAAAAATAAAAATTACAGTGTATAAATTTATTTTACAAAAATATTTAGTTCTTTGAATATTTATCATATTCTTAAGCTTAGTAATTAGATATTCATTTTTGTGGATTAATAAATGGATATGAAGTTTTATTGTGATCTGTTAATTTCCTGAATATACATTTGTATTTTTAATTTCATATGATAAAATAATAATCATTTTATATTTGCATATGTATTTATTACACATCTGCCTTTTGAGTACATACTAATTAATTTATTTGTTGTACATAACAAATATTATTAGGCAATCAAAATTTTAAAGAGATTTACATTGTGGAAAAACTTTCTTTAATTCATGAATTATATGATATATTTAAATTGTATAGTGTTCTAAGGCTATAGAATCCCTAACCTGATTGAATACTCTTTATTTCCCTAATGAAATAATAGAACCCTAAATCCTATAATTTCTGGGTTCACTTTTCTTTTACTATCTGTTAATATTCTGATAGCATGAGAAAATGAATGCCAATAATATTCAATAAGCACATTTATAGTTAAACTAAAGCATATGTTATTAATCAAGTATATTGCTTTAAATACTTCCATGTATATGGAAATATATCTCACTGAGATAGCTTTGTTTACATGAAAGCAAAATTGTTAAAATAGGAATAAAAATTATCTATTCAAGGCACCAACAATTTATCTTCAGTAATAAGGAATCTGGAGCAAATATGGTAATATTATTTCTTTAACTGCTATCAGAAATGAGAGAAAATACTTTGGCCAAAATACTAATCTAATTGTATGTAAATATAAATTTTATCAATGCAAAAACTCTTTTGGAACTATTTTTTCAAATTGAAGTAAAACAGAACTGGAATGGTGGCTCAACGATTATGGCACTTGCCTGGCATACGTGAAGATGTGAGTTTGAACCCCCAGTACCACGTTCACAAATAAGTGTCAGAGCAACAAAAGTCACATGAAAAACTAAATAAATATTGATTCTCTCTATCTCTCTCACTGTCCCTCTTTCTTAAAAAAAAAATGGAAGTAAAACCAATAGCAAAAACTTTTTTCTCATAATAAATAATTCTATGTGTAATAGGGCAAGTCATGATAATGGGAGTTCCCAGAATTTACCCCATTCTACTAATGTGATATATCACTGAATATTTTACAGTATTCTGTAACTGCATATTTTCCAAGAATATGCTTATATGATTCTTCTTCTCTGGAATCCCTTATCCAGTTTTGTCTACCTATACTCTGCAGTCTGAGTCCATCTATGAAGTCATTTTGACCTCTGCATCCCACCACTTATTCCTCATATGATTTAAAGTGGCATAATTTTAAATACCAATAATGGAACCCATTACAGTGTTAAAATCTGAGAATATGCCATAATGTTACTGTAATATGTTAGGTGAAAAGAAAAAAGTAAATTGTAGATATAATATTGGACTTATGATATAGAAAGCTGGGTTTTAAATGAATGATGGGTTCATATATAGATATTAATGTTGATTATCACATGAATATTATATATTTTTATAGTTTATGCCAATATATCTTCACAGAGACAATGTGAAAGGATCTACAGATAAATTATTATTGGTAGTTTTACTAAGTTGCTGGTTGAAAAGTCAATACATATAATCAATTACATTCCAAATCACCAAGAACATTAAATATGAATAGTAATATAAAAATATCAATTGCATTTATAATAAATGCAACATGGAATATATCTAAAAGGAGCAAATTAAATCTAAATAAATGGAAAGGTCATGTTTAGAATTGGAAGGTTTCAATAATCTACAATATGAAAATCTTAGAATGACCTATAGTTTTAAGAAATTAAAGTGAAAAAATCAGGATGTGTAATTGTCAAGCTAATATTAAAATATAGATGAAAATGCAAGGGAAAGAAAAATTATATGAGTCAAATACTCTTGAAAAAGACCAAGATAAATTGGTTAAAATATATAGAAATTATTGCTATGTGGTATTGATATATTGATTGATAATAACACTAATTGAATATATCTATCATGGAACCCATAAACAGAACTCTACTTAATTGTCCAAGTTGGAAGAAGAGACTTCTGAAAATACATTATTGCCTCACGGCAATAATGCACACACAATGTACAAAGCATAAAGAAAAAATTTGATATATTCAACATAAATATATTCGACAGAAATTATTTATGGTACGCATATCTGTAAAAATATTCAGGAAAAAATTAACTAGTACTTCACAGGAAAGCATATATAAGTAATCAAGATCATATGAAAGAACAGCAAAACTGATTAGTAACCAGAGAAGTTATAATAAGTTAATATTTAACTTTCTCCAAATTGGAGAAATAATATTGAAATATTCATATCAGATGTTTGTGAGACAATAAGGCAAAGGGGATGCTTATATAGGCTCATCAAAGTGTAAATTTGTGCCACTAATTTACAAAACATAATACTTTTCTCTCTCTTAAGCCTGGGCTGGGAATTTTGTCATACACAAAGAAAATGCTACTGATTGACGAACTAGGTAATTAAAGAATGATTTACAGAAGACATTGTAAGAAAAGGGATAAGCTTTCATTTTTTTTTTTAGGTATGTGAAGTTTGTATTTCTGAACCACCCCCATTAAGTAACTGAATGTTGAGGAGTGAAACTCAAGAATGATATCTGGCCTGGAGAAATGAGCTATAGTTGAAGACTAAAAAAACTGTCAAATAGCAAAAATAGGACACATGTTAAAAGACAAGACTTATAAAAGTCCCCTGAATAAAAAAAGGAGATTAAATTGTCATTAGAAGAATAAGTGAAAGCCAACTACATTTAGAACAAAAAAAGGAGTGAGACAGAGAAACAAGGTAAATTAGAAGACTTGGGGAAACATGGGTCTCAGAGGCCAAGCCAAAGAAGAATTTTTAAGAAAAAAAAGAAAACCGAGGGTTTTGATAAAGATGCAATTGGAAAGAGAAATGCAAATTAAAGTTATTTAAAGAATCCTGAAGTAGCTTGGATATGGAGAATTATGATTTTTAGTAAAATAGTTTCACTTTTGTTTTATAATGAGAGAGGGATAGTGAGAGAGAGAGGGAAAATGTGAGAATCAATTTTTAATGAGTTTTTCACATGGATGATCCAAGACTTTGTTGGGCACGTGGTACTAGGGTTCGAACTCACATACTCGCGCATGCTGGGCAAGTGCCATAACCACTGAGCCACCGGTCCAGCCCAGCTTTTTTTTTTAAATTTTTTTTTTTTAAGAGAGGACAGTGATAGAGAGAGAGAGAAAGCGAGAAACAAATTTTTATTTAGTTTTTCATGTGGTCTTTGTTACTCTGAGACTTCATTGTGTATATGATGCTGGGGTTTGAACTCGCATACTTGTGCATACTAGGCAAGCATCATAGCCACGAACCACCTCTCCAGCCGCTCACATTAAGTTTTTATCTATAGTATTTATTCCCAACATTGATTTGCTCCTGACAGGACATAAGAATTTAAACAGGAATTCATGAATAAAAGAAAGATTTCCAACCACGATTTAGGTATTTTATGAAAATATTATCATCACTACACTTGAAAAGCTTTGTAAAATTGTAACACTCTTACTTTGTTTTTCTCATTGTATTATTAAGCTAACTTTTTTGGTAACCACTTAAAATAAGGCACTGATTTTTCTTTTTGACAATAAAGCAGCAATTTTTAAATAATTTCTGAAATGGGTCAAAGAAGCAAATTCAATACTTTTTTTTGGAAATACATTTACTCATCACATTTCTACTGACATTTATTATGTAAATAATTAGCTAATTTGGGTATTGGATTTGCATCCTTAAAATTATGAGGGGGTATTATTTCTGTAGCTTACTTAATCAATGTTTACTTTTTCTCCTTTATAGGCAGTATAATAAGAGCTTAAATTGATATACCATGTCTTTCCTATACACATACTCTCCATACATATGTATACCTGAAAACATTTTTGATCATGTTCTTAATTAACCTGATTCTACTGCTATATTATTTCTAAACATTTACATTTACAAATGGGAAGTAAGTTGAGAAAACAAAATACCAACAACACATTTTATTTCAGTTTCTTAGACTTTCATATCTGATATGAGAGATTGATAGAATTACTCATATATGAATAGTAATCTATGATTGCTTTCCTGAAGAGTCATATCTGACACCTGGGATATTGTGGCATCAGCAAAATGACAAATATCTCTGGTTTTAATGAAATTTTAATTTTAGAAAACAGTTGTTAACAGTTTTTCCTCAATCAAAACTTTTTACTGTAGAAAAATCTGTAATAATCAAATATTGTATTTTATAAACAAATCCAATATCTTAGATATCATTTCTTCAGAATATACTGTTCATATTAAAATATTTCCCCTTAAAAGATATAAGGAAATTAGTATGGTTCTAGAGAATAAGAAACTTGGACCTCAGAATGATAATTGACTTGTAGTTAATTATGCCATTAAGGTTTGGTTTTAGAGACAGGATTACAATCAAGATGACCGATTCTGTGTAATAATTATTATTATATACAATGCCTTTCATAGATGGCTGTGTCAAAGAAAAGATGATATGAAGTAGCAAAATCTTCTACAAAGGTCCATCAGAATTAAAAATGAAATAAAAAAGAGTTCACCATGGATTTTAAAACGGCAAACATTAAGTATTTTACATTTCCTTAAATTTTTAATATGCTTATATCTGGTTTTATAGGAATGTACATTGCTGTCAAACTTGTGACAAGTGACTTTCACAATGCTATTTAAAATTTATCAATGAATAAAGAATTTACCACAATAAGAATTTTAAGATTTAGTATCCTCTATGTATTTCCTGGTATTGCACTGGGCATTGGACATTAATCAACATCCAATGAATTTATAATGTTAAGTAATGACTAATTGAGACCAACATGAAAGAATTCTCTTCCAAAATGATCTCTGGTAAGTGCAATAGGTTTGCATGCAAGCAATGCAGAAGTAAGTTAATTGATTTTTAGAACACAGGGGCCATTGTTATTCCCTGCTTCACCACCTAATTACTACATTTATGCCGAAACAATGTCTATTCAATGAACTTACTAGAAACATCCAAAATAGTATTTCTGATGCCTTCAACGACAACAACTGATGATCCCAATGGAGTCAGTCCCCAAATAATCCCATCCAGAAAGGAGGAATTGATATTTTTTCCATATCATATCAGGAAAAAAAAGTCAACTTCGTAATATTTCTTCTCAGGATATCTATTATGACCTGCATCAATATAGTGACATGGATATAGTGACAAAGAGGGAGTAAAGACCCTCAGCTTTGGTTTATTATTTAGAGACTGATGTTCAATACTGAAAATGTTTTTAGTGTTCTGTGACTAATACAAGGAATCACAATATTCTAAAATTTTAAAGAGGATAAAAGTTTACAATGGTAAATAAGTGTATGGAAACTATCTGGGCTTAACTCTGAGATCCTGTATATTAAACATGAAATATTAAAGAAGTTTTTGTCATAGATTCTTCATCTTCAAAAAGGGAATGAAAAAAAAATCCCCATATCAGAGAATATTCAGAATTTTGAATAATATAGTAACCCTTTCAACAAATTTAGAACATTTCTGGCATATAATTTGCACTCAGTGATTTACTGTAATTACATGTCTTACATCTGTGAACATTTCTTCTGCTTAATAAATGTTGCCTCTTTATCCCCAGTATGTATTAGGTGATCACAGTTATTGAATATCTACTGTGTCAACATAGTGTAAGGTACTAAAGCTTCTAGTCAAGTTCTTGCCACATCTGTTTTCAGGCCAATGAAATAAAGCAGGACAAACTGGAACTACATCCTCTTATTTAAAGTGTGTGTTTATGGCACATCAGATTTGGGAGTACATCCTTTATATTCATCATGCTACTTACTTCTTCCAAAAATTAATTATACAATGAAGAAATGACATTCAGAAAATTGAGACAAATTAGATCTTTAGACATGATCTTTTGGGATGAAATAAAAATGTGTGTCTCAGTTTCTAAATTTAAATTTCATTCTTCTGCTGTTACATTGGAATCTTTTTCCTACTCTAATATTGTGATTATAAATGTCCATAACTTCATGTAATTATCCTAATAAGTTTAGAAAATAAATTCTGTTTTAAAGAAGAGGGTCAGATACACATCAAATTCCATAGAAATGTTAGAAATGTTTGTACTACTGAAGTCTGACATTTTGACTTTGACATTAGTTTCTGTAAAGATATAAATTTCTTTCCTTTCAGGGGCTGGAGCGGTGGCTCAACGGTTTCGGCGCTTGCCTGGCAAGCAGGAGGACCGGGGTTCAAACCCCAGCACCATGTACACAACTAAGTGTTGAAGCAACTAAGGCCATGTGAAAAACTGAATAAAGTTGTTCCTCTCTTTCTCTGTCTCTCTCACTGTCCCTCTCTCTTTAAAAAAAAAAAAATTTCTTTCCTTTCTTTGAGTGGTGGGACTGGAGATTAAATCTAAGAGTGCTTAATCAATGAGCCAAATCCCTGACCCATTTTTTAATTTTTTTACTTTGAGACAGGTCTTGCTTAGTTAGCTAGGGCCGTGCTAAGTTTCTTAGGCTGGCTTTGAATTTGTCCTTCTCCTGCCTCAACCTCCCTTATCACAGGGATTATAGGTGTGCACCACTGGACCCAGCAAGATATAAATTTCTATTAAGATTAATATTTAATGGAGACTGCAATTTTTTCAGTCAAGAATGCAGTTGCAAAAACCATGTGTATATATATTAAGGATATTATAATAATAATAAAGAGCACATATATATTGATATTATTCGTACTTTGGATCTAATTTTAAGTTGTTGCTTCACTGATCTTTAAGTCACATGCATAAAGAGATAAGAATATGATTAGCAATGATTGTTTCTTTGGTCAAATAATGATTTTTGTTATTGTGATAATTTCATTCTGAATATTGTTTATACTCAGAGAATGAAAAACCAGTTGGTTTGATAAAAATCAGATTTGAGGGGATGAAGCAGTGGCTCAACAGTTGTGGCTCTTGCTTGGCATGTGCGGGGATGCTAGTTCAAACCCTAGTACACAGTGAGGTGTCAGAGCAACGAGGGCCACATGGAGGACTGAATAAAATGGATTCTCTCTCTGTCTCTCACTTCCACTGTCCCCTTAGAAACAAAAATCAGATTTCAGTGCTTTGTCTTTCCTAGCATTTCAATGCTAAGCCTCATTTCATAAAGATACCATGAAATACATTGATTTCACACTTGAGTTTACTATTTGGCAGTTATTAGAACAGACTGATACAATCACTGTGCACATAGCATTTCGATGCATTTATAGGGATAATCACAGTTTCAATTTTGATATCATGGTTATGTTCTTGGATCTTGTGACTGGTATTACTTGCTCTGACATTCTATTTAACAATGGCTCCTGCCCCAAGGCAGTATAAATCCGTACCTACCATTAATCTGAAAACCTTCTACCATTATTCTGCAAGCCTTTGGTATAGGGCCAACTTGATCATACAGTGAGGATGCCAATTCCCCAAAGGTCTAATGACTGCCATTACTACATTTGCCAATCATTGCATAATTAGATGAAATAATGTGTGGGCAGTGTAATTCAGATCATTTCAATGTTAATAATGATGATGAATAACCTCAGTTCTCACAGCATTATCTGATTTGGCTAACAATACAAAATGTGATTGTTGAATAATTACCTCCTTTCTAGTTAAATCGGTCGTATGAAGATGTGGCCTCAGATCTCATCTTTATTAATAAATAGAAGCAAATAAATCGATATTTGACTTAAGTATTTGAACTTCACACACACATATTTGGCCTCAATTTATCTGGTTTGAGTGTAAGAAGACCTAAGTTCACATCTTGTCTTGTAAGTTGATATCCTGGGAACAGCAACTCCCATACAAATCTTTTAGATCAGTGGACTCCCATCAGGGATAACTTGGCTCTCTAGAGAGCATTTTTGAGTGTCTGAAGACATTTTTGATGGCTATAACCTGGGGATGCTATTGGCTTCTAGTCAGTAGAAGTACAAGATTCTGCTAAACATCCTAAAATATGCAGAACAGTATTCTAAACCTCTGCAACAATAAATTATCTGACCCCAAATTTTATTAGCACTGAAGGTGATGATCCCATGGTTAAATGACAGAAATTTGAACTCCAAGTACCACCCTTTTGTGGTCTATAATAGGGCACTATCCAGATGTTTCCTGCTTTTCATTATCCAAAGTGTACATAAATATATATGCAATTAAAATCAAAATTATGGCATACGAAAGACTATAAATGCTGATTTACCCCAAGAAATACATCAGCCTTTTCCAGGAGACTTCATTGCTAATAGACATATTCAAAGACAAACAGTGAATATATATATATATATATATATATATATATATAAAAGTATTTGAAATTTAATCATATGTGTGAAGCAATAAGAACTTGAGTGTATGTAATATGAATAATTTTTACATATGCCCCTTCGTACTGAAATTATAACAAAATATTACTATTTTTAAAAATAAATTTTGCAAATGCATTTCTCTTAAAATGAGATTTTAATGAAAGTTATCTCAGGATCTAACTTCTTATTCACAACTAATTATTCAATCAATATTTGCTGAGTGTGACCTAAGGGCTCAATATTATCCTTATATTCCTCTAAAAGTCTACATTAAGTATAAAGGAACTCTGCTCACTAGAAGGAATATGAGAGAAACACTTAAGTATAATTCCTCTAAACCCTGTTGATAGTGTGGTAATCCTCCAATTTTTATGTGTCTGAGAAACACTTTTCACAGATTCCTCAACATCAGAGTCTAAATTAGTAGGTATACCAAAAGCACATATTTATTTTTAAAGAGAGAGGGACAGTGAGTGAGAGAGGTAGAGAGAGAGATTCAATTTCTATTTAGTTTTTCATGGTGCTTTCATTGCTCCGAGACTTCGCTGTGTACATGGTGCTGGGGTTCGAACTCTTACTCACACATGCTGGGCAGGCGCCATAACTGCGGCATCTCTCCAGCACAGAAGCACACATTTTTAAATGAACCTTTTTGGTGATTTTATACAGATAATTTCAGACAATAGTTTCAGAAATACTAGTTTAAGTTTACAGTTCTTTGGGTGTATCTTAAGTCCACAAGGGATTCAATTTGGGAAGGAGAGAATAGGAAGAGTTAGAAATACTGAAAAATTTGAGGGCTGTAAAAATAGATATTTATAATAATAAATTGTTTAAACAAGTATTTATTTCAATTTTTTTTTTTCTCCAGGGCTGAGGACCGAACTCGGGGTCTTGCACATGCTAGGCAAGCGCTCTGCCACTGACTTAAGTCCCCAACCCCTCAACAAGTATTTATTGCAAGTCAATCATCAGGAAGATATGGCCTAGGCACTGGGGATACAGTTGTAAATAAATCAGAGAAATAATAGATTATCCTGATTAAGTTTATATTTCAGTTGAGGAGACAATAAATTACTGATATAAGGCAGAAATGTTTAATAGCTATATTGAGATGTGTACTTTAAAGTGAATGAAATAATTCAAGATTTAAGAATTTCTTCCCTTTTAAATGTTCCTTGCACACTCATTTCAATATAGACTCATAATTCTACCAAATATTGAAATGTAAATTGACTTTAAATATGAGAGCCAATGTTTTGCTTCAAAGCAATATCACACTGCACAAAGTAACTTCTGGGCAAATCCTGCTTCCAGGCTTTGTTTCCCATTTACAAAAATCCATTAAGTATTATTTATTTTGACTGTCTTTATATCCCTGTGTTAAAATAGTACCCATTGCTTTTGCGATAATTTATGTGTGGTTGACTATAGTATTACCACTGTTACCCAACAGCATAATCTTTTAAAGTTCTCCAAGAGGAGTGATAAAAAGAAATTGTAATGTGTGTATGTGTTCCTTTTTAAAAGTTTCTCAACAATCTGGACACTAAATTGGAAATATTTGATAAGAATTACAAAAAATAAATTTAATAAAATAATTTAAAGTATCTTGGAAACAACAGAATGCAAAGTTTAAATCTATTTGCTACAGATTTTCTTGGATCATTTCAGATGGATTTCAATTTTAATCTTTAAGGAGATGATAAAATGAGCTATGTTACTGAAATTTACTTAGTCTTGATTCCTTTAAAAGTACTTCACCAAAGAACCATACATATGAAATAGTGATTAAGAATACGAGGAATAAAGAAAAGAAATCTTAAAACTGGGACAAGTTTTAAAAAAATCTATCAATATTTCTATTCAGCGACACACATATATGTAAATGTAATTGTAATACAACACGGTCAAGGTTTCACAGAGTGTAAAAATGTTAATCAGAAAAAAAAAACAGTTTTCTGCTTGGAGTTCAGATTTAGTGATTTTCATACTTATGTTGTAGCCTAAAGAAGATTCATTTGCAGATCTGAATTTAATCACTGATTGACTTGACCCTCCCAAGGAAGCAGAACAAATTTCCCAAAATCAAAGCATGAAAAAAGTATGTGGGAAGAAGTAGCTAGAACAGAGGATGCCCATTAAATCAGGGAAAATCTGCAAATATTGTGGGCATTTTGTGGAACACATTGGATAAAGCACAAATTCAAAGAAGCAAATCACTAAGGATACATTGGCACAGATACTCTGAATATGGAGAATATTATTAAAATAAAGGAACTGATTCTATTACAAATAAGTGATTACCATAAAATAAAAAAAATACATGTTAAAATATCCACTGAATCTGAAATTGTGCTTATCAATTACTTATTTGTCCCCAAAACTGGTAGATTGCTAATTTAAGAACACTTAGATTCTCTTTCATTGTACATTAATTATTTCTACACTGCTCAGTTTTTTCTCAGTAGTGACAAATATTAAAACTTATATTACAATAGTCTACATATTTGGTTGTTAGATCAGATGTTTTAATGAAAGAAATAGGTGTCTTCTCCTTAGTTCCACTGGTCGAAGATTTTGGTCTTTTGCTTTTTTTTATTTGCTTAGTGACACAAAAATGAGAATCAATGTCATAAATTTCTTTCTTTTTTTTTTTTAAGAGAGAAGGACAAAGAGAGAGAGAGAGAGAGAATCAATTTTTATTGAGTTTTTTACATGACTTCGTTTGCTCTGACACTTAGTTGTGTACGTGGGTGCTGGGGTTTGAACCCGTGTACTTGCGTATGCCAGGAAAGCACCATAACTGCCGAGCCACTGCTCCAGCCCCATATATTTAATTCTTAAACATAAGTTTCATATAATGTTTAAAATTGGGATCCATAAAATGTGATAAAAGTTCCTAAAAGTTTTACAAATTCAAAAGACCCCATAATTTTCCCCCCTATAATGAGTAGGATAAAGAAGGAAGATAACAGGAGGAAGAGGAGAAGAGGAGGACTTTGGGAGTACTTCTCCTATTCTCAATATGTGGGTAGTCATTCCTTAGATAACTCTGCAAGCTATTCATATGTTGTGGGAAGCAGATAAATGTTTCCTCATGTGGTCAAGAGCAACTTGGGTGGGCCTACATCAGATTGATGAATATTATTCTGACTAGGAGTAAGATTTCTCAATTGTACATGAACAAAATTAGTATAATAGGAGGACTCATTTTTAACATTTTTCCTTGGTCTCTAATATGGTTCCTCATGGCTTCTACTTCCATATTGGTTGTCATTACTTTGATTAAATATGAGGGCTAAGGAAATATATGAGTGGTTATTAGATATTTACTCTTTTTTGTGTGTATAGTACTGGGGATTTAAACCAGGAGAACTTTACCACTGAGCTGCATTGCCACCCTATTTTGAGATCGGTTCGGGCTAAGTTGCTGAGGATGCTCTTGAACTTGCATTCCTACTGCCTCAGCCCCTTGAGTCACAGGTATTGCAGGCACGATCTACTGGGCCAAGCTCTATTTATCAACATTTTTAAAGCAATTTCTATGAAAAAATAGAGGTCATCTAATATTTGGAAGACATTATTACTGTATCAGAGATGTTTCATTAATGTTGATTAGAGACGAAACCTTTCTAAACCACTGATAAACAAATCATACTTGCGTAAACATCACTCAAAACTCAGAAAATGAAACTAGAGAATAATTTAAAACTTTTTCAGTTAATAATTAAACCGAGCTAAATCTCAATTTATTTCTATCTCTTTTAATACTATCACAAACAATTTGTTTCACTGTTTCACCTTCACTGGTTTGAGTGTTTATAAAGTATTGCATCTCAATCAGAAATTTTATTTTGAAAGGTGTATATTCCCATTCTTCAGTTATGTGATGAAATATTTTACAATAATTTAGTTACAGTATTTTTAGAACATGAAAAATGAAAATAAATGACATGAGAAATAGAGAAATATATTACTATTTAAATTTATAATGAAATGTCAGAGTCAACAAAAGCTTTATCTAGTAGTAAAATATTATGGATAGTTATTATTTACTGCTCATTACTTTTCTCCATTTGTCAAATTTTCTACAGTGACAAATGTTATAAAATAAAAAATATTTTCTTATCAATATATTTTACATCTATCTTTTTATTTATCTTAATCTTGTTTAAACAACTTATTCATTGTATGTCTTTTGACTGTTGCATAAAGTTCATTTGAGGTCCAGATTATGCACTTGTATCTGGATAAAACACATTTATTATCAATTACAACATTTTCAAGATACACATTACTCTTGTATGAGAAAGCAGAGAAAAATTTGACAAAATATATTTTAGCATAGTAACAAGATAATTAGAATTCTTATTCACAAACTGTTCTCTTGCCAAGTTGGGCTATGTTCCAAATTCAAAATGCTTTCCAACTGTATGATGTTATTATATAATTTTCATTTAACAAAGCCATAATAAATTTTCCAAAGTAAGTCTCTTCACAAAATTATTAAACTACATCTATATGAGATTTCTAAGCTGGTGTTAGAAATCCAGCAATGGTAGATGATTTTGGATATAGTTTAACAGCCTTGTAATTGAGATTGTGTAGGTTTGGAATCTAGTTTTTACCTGGTCAATTAATTCTGCCTAATTTAACTGATTTTTAAAGGCTGAGAAGTGGGGAAAGGGACAGAAGGAAAATACAGGTAATACAAAAGGCTGTGAAACACAGAAGGAAGTGTTCTTTAGGACACTGCACAATAACTCATTATGTGTTTAACAGAAAACTAGAAGACAGGTACTAGAAAGATCCAAACAGAGAAATAAGGAAATAAAAATGCTAATTACTCTGATTTGATCAGTACACATTATAGGCATATATTAAACTATCATACTGTACCCCACAAGTGTGTTCAATTCTTGCATGTTAATTAATACTTTAAATTTCAATGCCTTCTTGATTTAAATACAAGGGTCAAATGTCCACTATAAAATCTATTCCCTTTCTAAATCATATTCTTTGCATCCTAGGTATTAAACTAATTAAGCGACATTTTCTTTTTTAAGAGACAGAAAAAGATAATTGATTTTATTATTGATTACCTTAATTCAAATATATAATATCAAAATAGAGAACTGCAATTATGTCCATGTGAAGTAAAAAATTATTATATGTATGTATATATATATATATATATATATATATATATAATCATTCATATACTGTGTAAAAAAGTTAAGCTTATTTTCATTTCATCCAAACAACAAGGGATTGGGGATTTAGCTTAGTGGCAGAGAGCTTGCCTAGCATGTGCAAGGCCCCGAGTTCGGTCCTCAGCCCTGGGAAAAAAAAAAAAAGAACAAAGAAACAAAAAAACAAACAATAACATCTAATTGTTGAATGTATATGAAATTTAAAAACTGGGACCAGATTTACATACAGAATTTTTTTGAAAATGCTAAAATGAGACAATTATAACCAATGGTGAAGAGATACAATAATGCAGCCTGAAAGTAAAAATTATAAATTTCATGACATTTTAAATACTTAATTACAATTGTAATCAAGGAAATGCATATGAAAATAATATCATTTTTATATATCATGTTAGTATAATTTAATCATAATGAAACTTCTGTGTTAGCAGAATTTTGGAATGGACAGTCAATGATGGTGGTGTTAAGAGTATGCTTTAAAACCATTTTGGAAGGAAGAGATTCTATACATTAACCTTTTTAAATGGACCTAACACTTTAGTGAGCACTCTCAATTCTAATGGATTTTTTAAAATTAGAGATATTTAAAAACATTATGTTGATAGCAGCACAATGTTTGGGACAGATCATTTAGAAGTATAAATGCCATTAAAGATCAGTATAATGGAAAATTATTATGCCATTAAATATCACATTAACATTACATATTAATGATGTGTGTCAACATTCACAGTAATTGCTAAATTATAATATTCACAGAAACTGCTAAGCAAAAATGAACATTGTAAAAGAATGTACTCAGGAGGAGTTTTTTCTTATCATATTTCTGGGTATTGATAGAAAACACTAGGACACATACCAAATTAGAATAATGGCATAGCTATGCATAGATTTAATTTTAGTAATGATAGTATAATTATTATTAGCAATTGACATTTCTAAAAGTCATGTTGCACATTGGTAGGTATATAAAAAGTAAGCAGTTCAGGCCACTTAATAATATTCAAATAAATTTTATGTGAAAGATACTCTCATTTTCTTTATTTTACCAAGGAGGAGACTAAGGCTTAAAGAATATAAAACATCTGTTTAAGATTTTAGATTTAATAAATTGAGGAACCAGAATTTGAACTTGGTCTGATTCACACTTCTTTACTCCTGTGTTTGTATATATGTGTGTATGTGATGCTTTCAAAGAATTATGAGCATTATTAGAAATAAAACTGTCAATTATTTTTAAAATAAAAAACCTAAAAGCCCTCCAAATATTCATTATTTTCTTTTTTCTTAATTATCTGATAAAACCTTTATAAAGAGAGATATATATCTCTTGAGATACAGAACTGGAAACCATGTCTCTTAATACTTATAAATAGAATGATTTCATTACCTTAAACAAGATGTCCTGAATATAAAACTATCTATGCTAACTAATAACAGAGAAAAAAAAGGTGTAAATGAAGTACTAGAAACTGAATATTTAATTTATTGTTCAGTGTCTAAAATGCATCAACATGATTTTTCTAAAGAAAATTAGTATTGAAGAGAAGTAAGGAAAGAATGAGATAAGATGTAAGCGATATAAGAAAGGTTAAATGGGGGCTGGCGCAGTGGCTTGGCGGTTATGCCACTTGCTGGGCATGCACAAGTACACGGGTTCAAACCCCAGTACCAGGCCCACAACTAAGTGTCAGAGCAACAAAAGCCATGTGAAAAAAAATCAATAAAAATCGATTCTCTCTGTCTCTCTCACTGTCCCTCTCTCTTTAAAAAAAAGAAAGGTTAAATGAACAAAATGAGCAGGACAAAAGGAGTCAGCATATCCTAATAATTAAATTATTAAAGCAAGTTTACTCGTTAGTTTGGGGATGTGAGTCATGATCCTGTGTATTAAACCAGGAAACACTATATTAAACCAGGAAACACTATTGTCCAATGCTGGGTTCTCTGTTATTATTGACAATATCTTTTGGCCATGGTGAATGTCTTTTTCTGATTAATTTTCTTTTCACATTAAATTATATTGAACAAAATAAACGGAGCTTCTACTGCTCATTTGACTTTACATTAGCATTGTTCCAAATATGTATATGCACGCATTCCCCAGTAACTATTCCTCACCTGAAATATTGAAAACTAGAATTAGAAGAAACATATTAATGTAATATAATTCAGAGAATAGAAGTCCAATCAATTTTTCAAATATTTTAACATACTCTTAGATCAAAACTAAATTTGAATGAAGAAATGTACTCAGATCATATTGTATGGCACACAGCTTTAAGAACTAGACCAATGGTGATACCTCTTACATCAATTATTAATTATCCTCAAGGACAATCACTACTACTATTACAGAGTCATTTTTTCACAAAGTTTAGTTTTCCCAGAGAAGTTAGAATCAGCACATTACAGAGGCACAACAAAATCAATGTTCACAGTAGCTCCATTTATAATAGGTAAATTATGGAACCCACCTTGATACCCCTCAATGGATGAATGGATCCAAAAGCTCTTATACACACACACACACACACACACACACACACACACACACACACACACACAATGGAGTTCTACTAAGCTACTAGAAACAATGATAGTGAGGCCTATGAAGGTAAATGGATGGCGATGGAAGAAATCATGCTGAGTGAAGTTATCCAAACCCAGAAAGACAAGTGTTTAATATTTTCCTTCATTTGTGGAGGCTAGAATAAAACTCAGGCTTAGATAAAAGGTTGTGAAACTCATACCCACCAAAAGCATACCAACATACAATCTAAGGAAACCATAGACATGTTGGTAGGGGAAGGTGAAGGAAGAGAAGATACAGATGGATCTAGAGAGACAATCAACAATGTACTATACTCTTTACTCCCTCCCCCAGAGAAGTCAAATAATACTTATGCAATCATTTAATTCTGAAATGTTCACAATCATTTATACATATTTACATCTGATAGGGGCATAATATAGAAGAATCTAAAGACTGGTATGGGTGATGTGGGGGTAACTATGGTTTAACATCAAGTGCATATCATATTGTTACTTTATACACATTATACAACCTTTCAAAAAAAAGGAAAGTTTGGATATAAAGTTCCTGGTAACTTGGTGATTCATTATTTTTTTAATTCTAGTGATACTAAGTTACGTAACTGATATTTTTCTTTCTTCTCAGCAAGTATACACCTTTGGTTTAAATTTGTCACTAATGACTGATTCTCAAAAGTATGCATGTAGGCTGGAGCATTGGCTCGGCAGTTATGGTGCATGCCCAATGCACACAAGTACCTGAGTTGAAACCCAGCACCATGTTCACAGTGAAGTCTCCGAGCAACAAGGCCACATGAAAAACTAAATAAAAATTGTTTCTCTCTTTCTCTCTCTTTCTCTCACTGTCCCTCTCTCTTTACAAAAAAGCATGCTTTTAAAAATAAAGTATATATATTTTATTTTGTGTTTATTTTTTAATCTAAAATCTACATTCTTCTTTTCATTTTGCCTTAATTTTAATATATGCTGAAGTTTCATTTATTAGGTCCTCATTTCAGTTTCCTAATCTTATTTTATATTCCCTGGAAGAACATATGATTGATTTAATTAATGAAAGAAAAGCCTGTTTTCCTAAGCATTAAAGATGAGTATTAAATATGTCTGCATATAAATAAACACAGAAGAAATTTAAATTAGGTACCAAAATGTTTTTTGAGTTTTGAGTTGCTTTCTATTGTTCACCTTTTTTTTTAAAAGTGTGCCTCAAAAGCTAATAGCCAAAATAAATAAATAAATAAATAAAAAGCTAAAAGCCCTTTCATCTTGGTTTCCCAACACCTTTGTAAGTACCTCTAGATCAGAAATTATGTAATATGCTCCCCGCACTCCAGTAATAGACACAGCAAGTTTATTAATAATGATGCTTACTAACACAATGTTATCTGCATCCATTGAATCCATTTAACATATGATTGCTTAATAGGCACAAATTTCCAAACAATATTAATTTAAAAAAATGATTAAAGGGCTGAAGCAGTGGCTCAGCGGTAGGGTGCTTGCCTAATGTATGTAAAGACACAGGTTTGATCCCCAGGACCACATACACAATTAAGGGTGGGAAAAATAAACACTAGGTAAAAAAAAAAAAATCTCTCTTCTCTCTCTCTCACTCTTTTTTTAAAAAACAATAAAGAATAACGCTCAAGTCTGATTATTTATTAGGCACACAGGTTTTAGAGAGAAAAATATTTATAAGTTGGCCCATGTATAAGTTGGGTAGTCACTGATGGAAGAGACACACTCGTAAAGTAAATCATTTCAGTTGTGTAATAGGGAAGGTAATAGAGGTGTATATGTGGTGGTGTATATGAAATTGTAAAACTTCTTAAAAGCAACAAACTCTGCCATGTCTGAAATGAGTGTGCAGCTGTTTGCTGAATGCACTTTATGCTCAGTGTATTAAGAGAGCACTAAGGGACACAGAATTCTCTATTTTGGCTCTCATTTTGCTTTCACATATTTCAAATTTCTTTCCTCTCTTTTCTTAAATAATTAACCCTTTTGTCTCTCTTCTCATCCTTTATTGTACTATATAATTTTTGTTAGAAAATATTCATCCACATATGCTTAAAATTTATATAACCCATTACTATATCAGTTTACTATTTTATAATGATTCAACATGAGTTTTTGCTAATGAACTCTGACCCAGGTATATCACATAGAAAATCAAATGTCAAGAAATATCACCACACATAAACAAAGACCGCCATTTGAGATTTGAAACATCATTTAAACGTTGGTACTTGTGCTATATGTATGTACCTGTGTCCTGTCCAAATCACCCAATCACACCCAGACTCAGATTTCCATTCATAATATATTTTTGGGAATGCTTTCATTTGTTAATCCTGTGAAGTTTTCATCTATTTTAAATAAGAATTTAGTGAATCATTATTAGATTTTCATTGACTATAAAAAAGTTATCAGAAAAGCAACATAAGAGGAAAACATTATGTAATTTTCCCTTGCTGTGAATAAGTGCTGTATTTCTCTGGGATTGAGAAGGCTTATTGAGGACAATTTAATTCAGCAGTGAAAAATACTATAAAACTTGTTTGTGCGATTTGAAATTAAATGTGGTCATGTGGACATGTGAGTAAGGGAAAGAAGCCTTGAATGTCTGCTTTAAGGTAGAAGGTAAAGATTCTCTTTTTAGAGAGAGAGGGAGAGAGAGTGGAATGAGAAAATCAATTATTTGTTTATTTTTTCATCTGACCTTTGTTACTCTGACATTTACATATGGTTGGGGCCAAACCCTGGATCCTTCTCCTGCATGCCAGAGAAGCACTCCAACCCTGAGTTACCTCTCCAGCCCCAAAGGAAAAGTTTCTTAAACACAGCTTTCTCAGGAAGCCCTTTCTCAACAGCCACTCCCTCCTTTTCACATCTTGTTTCAAGCTCCATAAGAACCTCAAAGTTCCTATTTCGAGTGGAAAAGCACATTGTCTTTATTTTATAGACATATTTTCTATATTTCTATATCCTCAAACTAAAATTTCACACAAGGGATAAACTTAATTTTTGATAAAATGAATTGGGAATATGAACAGGACATTTGAAAATTTAACAGGCAAGCAAAAGTTATATCATTAGTGATTGCAGCTAACGCCAGTCAGTTCTATGAAACTTCGGCAATTATCAATCATAAAATTGAAATGATAAAACTTTTGTGTCCCTCATTAAGTTAAAAATAAGCACCAAATTAAAAAAATAATGTCATTACACTCACTGATAAGATACTACAATATCAAAAAGTTTCATAATCACCAATTGCTTTAAACTGATAGGACAAAACCTTTCCTATATTGCCATTCAGTTTTTGCTCTGCTTCTTCCTAAAATACCTTCATTAAATGTTAAACATGCAAGCAATTTTGATTTTCCAAAAATCCCCAGTAATGTAGTTTATTTGTCTAGAAAGTGGAAAACATATTTTGGAGTAATTTCTTGTTTCCCTAAAATTCAGAGGCAATTCATCCAAATTCACAAGGTCGGATTTCTTTAAATAAACATAAAATATATCTAGGTACTTTTTATACCTTATATATCAATAGATCAGTAATTGTATATGAGAAAGAACTTTCCTCTTCTTTTCATTAATGCGAAAGATATTAATTTGTTTATGTACTCATTTTTTACAGGAAGCAAACCATGTGGACAGAAGTAGCACAGCGCCATTAACGCCGGAGAGTTCGTTTGCTCTAGTTCCTGACACTGTAGCCTGAAACTGTTTCTGTTCTCAAAGTCTTGATAAATGTTTCCTAATTTAGAAACATGAATTCTTCCAAGGTGCCCTGGGGGAAAGCCCTTCAAGCTTTTGTGATTTCCTCTAAATGTTTAAAATCATGTTCTCCTTATGTGTTCTGAGTAACAATTATTGGCTTCTTTCCTGGAAATAAAGTGCACTGTACTGTTTTTTTTTTCTTTTTTCTTTTTACTGGCCTCACGCTGTATCATGCTTTTTTTTTTTCACCCCCTAAATTTAATTTAGTTTTACCATTCAAGTGATAAAAATAACGATCTTTAGTTCTTTTTTTTTTAACTCCTTGACTGAGGTAAAGAAACTAGCAAGTAACATTGTGCAAAAAGTTATGAAACATTGAATAAAAACTATTCATGTTGCAAAATAGGATTTGACTTACAGAAGTGACTTGAATGTCATATTTTATTCATTTATCATGTATTCAGGACAGAGAGGATTTTGTTATATTTGATACACATTAGTAATATATATGCTATTTAGAATTCAATATTGAGTAAAGCTTTTGGATAAAATATCAAACATTGAATTATAAAAATGGAGGAATTTATTTACTCGTTTAAGCATAATTTAAATATATTTACAATAAAAGGAATATTTTAAAAGCTAGAAGATTTTTCACAAATGTGACAAAAGATTAATAAACATAACTTAAAATGATACACGATGAGCTCTTAAAAGAAAAAAAAAGGGGCTGGAGCCGTGGCTCAGAGGGTACGGCGCTTGCTCGGCATGCCCAAGAATATGGGTTCAAACCCCAGCAACCCACGTACACAACTAAGTTTCAGAGCAACCAGGGCCATTTGAAAAACTCAATAAAAATTGATTCCCTCTGTCTCTCTGTCTCTCTGTGTCTCTCTCTCTCTCTCTCTCTCTCTCACTGTCCTTCTTTCTTTAAAAAAATTAAATAAAAACACCAATATTATAAAAAAATATGTCATATATACTCATTAGAAAATCTTTAACTTCAAAGAAATAAAATGAATTTGGACACAGTGGCATGCTCCAATAGTCCCAGCTAAGAACCTCTCTCCCAAAAACAAAACAAGTAAGCAACCCACCCACCAAAAAACAAATATCTGTATTCTGATGAAGGGCATTTAAATAAACTCTAGTAGGGGTAAAATCGGTAAAATATTCCAAAAAAGTTTTAAAAGTTCACACATTTATACAGGTTAATCTATTTCTTAAAATTCAGGAA
The DNA here is from genome assembly GCA_004027875.1 of Aplodontia rufa. Taxonomy (NCBI): domain Eukaryota; kingdom Metazoa; phylum Chordata; class Mammalia; order Rodentia; family Aplodontiidae; genus Aplodontia; species Aplodontia rufa. The sequence continues at coordinate 117,550 of PVKS010000410.1, forward strand.
AAAAATAGAAATGTAGTTATGAGTTAGGTAGTATAATTCAAATTTATTTATAATTGAAAAATAAGAGGACATAAATAGTTGGTTAATCAATCAATCAATTATCCATTAAATGTTATACCATTACATAAGAATTAATGCTGTATTATCAAAATGCTTAATGATGTGTAAAACTATGCATTGCATTTTGAGATAAATATTGAATAGTCCATATAAATACAGATATATAAACACATATTTAAGTGTAACTGTGTAATAAATATATAAATTAAATGGAAACGATAAAAGTTTTGACATATTTTCCCCAATGGAAACATAATATATTATTTCTCTTTCTGTGCACTCTTCTGTATCTTCCAAGTACTCTGTGATTTATAACTGAGATAAGTAATTTTTAAAAATTATAATTTCTATGCATCCCAATGATACATTTTTCTCAAGTCCCTATTTTTTTGTAATGAACAATTAACTGAAGCATAGGGACTAAAGAATTCTCCTAATGTAAAATAATTATCAAAATAAACAATATATAAATTATCTAAAAGTAGTTTTATTTTACCTTTAATAGCATGTTGAGAGGAAAACCTTACCCAGATGTAAATGGATTTCTGTCACTACCTCACAAGTAATGCTTTGGAATCCACAAGGTTTTACTTTTTCCCTACCATGAAAACTTAGTTGCTGCTACACAGTTAATAAAATAAGGCTGTATAAATGCAAAGAATGCTATAATTACATATGAGTATATCACAATTTTAAGAGCTCTTTTGAATTAAGGGAACTAATATTTCTTGAAGAAATCTCTGCTACTATATGTAGAATATGATATTCCCTTTAAATTTATCACACTGAGAATTCACTGTTGCCTTTGTAAGAAGACATTATTAACTTCATCAGATAGATGGGAACATGACCAGAAAGGCAACTAATTCATATGTCACCCTGTTTTGCACCTATTTAATAGAATACAGCAAGAATCTTTTGAACAGATTTAACAGATCTAGAAAGATGGATAGATTTGAACAAACTTTCTATGGGTGATCTCTGCTTAAAAAGGACAGAAAAATATATTCCTTCTCCTTGCATGGTGTATTTTCCACAGCAAATCTATTGCATATATTTTTTAAAAACTTCGAAGAGTTTTATTTTTACTTCAAAAATGATGAAAGATGGGGCTGGAGTGGTGGCTCGGCGGTTATGGCACTTGCCCTGCATGTGCAAATGCACGGGTTCAAAACTCAGCACCATGTAGACAACTAAGTGTCAGAGAAACGAAGTCCATGTGAAAAACTTAATAAAAATTGATTATCTCTGTCGATCTCTCTCTCTCTCTCACTGTCCTTCTCTCTTAAAAAAAAAAAATGAAAGTTTTTTTTTAGCCAGGTACATCTGGTAGAGAGGCCTGTGGAGCCATGTGAGAATACTGTGGCGTCTGGGACAGGGCTGGAAGATTGTCAGTGCAGGGTAACTGCATGATTGGGGAGAATGTGTACAAGTTCAATATAATTCAAAGCAGCTCTTCTTGAAGAAAAGTAGATTGGACCTGTATATTTCTAAAGTGTTTTAAATGAAGAAAAATAAAGAATAATGTGCATGTCTATGCATAAGGATATATTATTCTATAGATGTATCCAAAAATATGAAAAGGGATGATTGCTTCTCTTAGTTTGGTAGCATGCTTTTAAATTTTACATTTAGGACTATGACCTTTTCATAGATTGGCTAGAATTCATTTCTAGTTACTTTGTTAAGGGCCAAAAGCATTTTCAATGGATCTGGTGGTATTTTAAAACATTTTAAGAAATTGTATCCATAATTTTTCAAACCAAATATTATTATGTCTTAAATTTGCTGTTTATAAGACATTTTAAAATATAATTATTCCCATAATGAATTCAAATGCTTTATGTATTTTGGTATAATGATTATTAACTACAGAACTCAATGGCTTTACTAGGATTTCTTCATTTATTTTATGAGTCATATATCAATTTCTCTCTTATGAATTTAAGACCTAGTATGTTTAATTGTAATGCAATAACCTCTACCAATACATTTCATATTTTAAATATGATTGAAATAAAACACCCTTTATTAAAACCATACATCAAAGTCTCTACATTAGTGGTATTCTTTTATCAACATATCTACTACAAAAAGGGGGAAGTTATTAAACAAACTGAATTAAGACGGCATTAATTTATGAAAAATCATTAATTAATTCACTAGAACTCCACATCAACACTATATGATTGTTGCTATATAAATGTAGTAGTGAAAATTTAAGGCATTCCCAAAAGATTTTAAATCCTACTTAGTAGAAAGGAAAGTCAGTTGGAGTGTTGGTGCCTATCCATTAAATCAGACAAAAACAAATGATCGTGTAAGGGATTTTTAAACCAAGCCCACCTCATAAATGAGTAGATGCTGTTACTGCTACATGGAAAATTACAGTGTGAAATATAAATGAGCAATGTAAACAGTGTGAGCCTACATTCCTTTTTCAGCAGCAACCAAGCTTTCTTTACTCTCATGCCTCTACTGCCCTGTTGCTAAGGCCTCCACCTTGCCCCACAGAGGGCCTTATCCCATGGACTCTGTTTTCATTACCTATTTTTGTCAGCTTGTTCTGATGATTTTTCCTTATCTTCTTGTCCATTAAATGTTGAAGCATCTCTTTAATTTTGACTTCTGCTCACTACCTTTAAGGTTTCATCCTTCCCCTTTATTTCCAATACCAAAGTTATGAAAACTAAAAACTATATGCTGCCAAACTTTCTTTCCCTTAATTCCAAACATACATCCTTTTGACTACTAGATATTTCCACTTGGATGTCTAAGATGTATCTCAGTCTTATCATGTCTGTTATGGTATGGATCCGTAAGGCTTAACAAAGTCTCATTTGTTGCACGCTTGGTCCCCGCTGATTTTCTAAATAAGTATGTAGAAGTCATTCTGGCCCCATGGAGAGGGATTTGAAGCTTCTGTGTTATTCAGTCATCAGAGGTGTTTTGCCCTCAAAAAAAGATATGACCCTAGGTCCTTTGACTCGCCAGTCTGGAAGGGACACAGCTGTGAGCTATCAGATAAAATTATTCTCACTACTTGGCACAATGAGTGATTCTATCTCAAAGAGATGGGAATTGTGCTGCACATAATTTATCTACTATAGATACCGTCTTGGAGCAATTGAAACTTTTGTGTAAAGGAACAGACAGTTGATTTTATGATTATATTATATTTTGTGAGGAGATCCTGAAGTCTAGTCCTTACATTTTAATTAACAAATAGGCACTTTGAAGTTTACCTGTACTATCATGTAATAAATATGGGGTGCATGGAGTGCTGTATGTATCAAAATCACATTGATGATTTCTTATATTATATACATTAGAATGTACATAATGTTGGAAAGTAATGAAATGCAGGCATTGTAAGAAGAAAAAGAAACACAGTTCTTTTTCCTTCAGCTAATTTATGGCATGAAAAAAGGAAAATATTTGACTTTTTTTTTTTTTTTTGCCTTGTCTTCAGTCTGTTATTGAACATTCATTGGCTTGCTGTAAAATAATGCACCCAGTTGTAATGGGTTCGTGGCATTGCATTCACTGGAGTCCCGCTTTTGTTAAGAATGCTAAAGTTTCATTCATTTTTTTTTCTATTTGTAACTTATGGTGTAGAAAAAAAAAGCATTTGTGTAGACAATTTTTAAGTGTACTTTAAAAACAATATCTGACAATGAATGTTTGAGAGACTTGAGAATATTTAGCTGGAGAGTTGAACATTCAGGGAGGACAAAAAAATACTCTCCAAATATTTGAGGAGTTTACCATGGAAACAATTTAAAATTGATATAATTGATTGTAAGTGACAGACTATCAATGGTAGGAAGATGTAGAATGTCGACTTTTACTTAATATGGCAAAGAACCTTGTAATAACTATTGCCATCAAACAATGGAATGTGAGTTCCTGAAAGAATGTGAAAGTCCTTATTATTTAAGCTATGTAAATAAGTAAATGTAAGTTAAGTTTATCTTTTCTCTGCCTCTGATACAGTAACTATGGAGAAGAATTCAACTTTTTCCCTTCTCTGATGTACTTAAATTTGCAGAATAGAATAAAACTGAAGAGAAAAGATTAGGGTGTGTGGGCAGAGAAGGTTTCACTCTTGTATGGCACTGCCCTTGATTATATTCAAAGGCTACTGTAGTATACAATGCATACATTGCATGCAACTTGATGGTAGATTCAAGTGTACTCTCTCATGGGGAATAATGAAGAAACTGAAGGAGGCTGAGTTCCAGAGGAGCCATGATCATTATTGACACTCCTGAGGGAAGTGTGCATTAACTAAAGGAGTGAAAAATAGAGAGAATGGAGCCATTTCCATTTGTTCACATTTACATACCTAATGTGTTCAAGAAAATTTGAATCATTCAAAGACATTGTTAATAGTGAAGAAAAAGCAAGGGAGGGTAAAAATATATCTTAAATAAATTTTAATTATTGACTTGAAATATAGAACTAATTTTGTAATAGAAACAATAGCACATGTTGAAATTTGCAGCTTTTATAATTTAAATAAAAAGGAGTATACATTTAATAAAAGAAATCTTAATCTTGCAACCTTTGGAATTTCAGTTTGAATCAGTATCCAAAACTCAGATGTCTATAAATGAACAATGCTACATACCACATTGGTTTAAAAATGTAAAATAAAACATCTTCTTGTATCTGCTTTTAAAAAAATCTTCATGAGCTTAGTTTGAAAACTATTTTTATATGATAATCATAGGAGCCCATGACAATGTAGTTTGCATATGTAAAACATGAGTAATTTTCAGATAAAAAGTTTAGTAAAATTGAATCTGATATAACTTCTATGGCTAATTCAAGTGTTAATATACTCTTTTTATCTTTTATTTTTTTACTCCCTCATCGGTCTTTTCCTCTCCTGTTCCTATCCTTCTATCATTCTTATCTAAATTTGAATATATTTTCATTTTTCATATAATATTTGCCATCTGAGATAGATATATCCATGTATCTATAAAACTGACAAATAGTTTACATCATATCAATTCATTATATGTATACATTGTACAAAATAAATGGACAATATTGGTTAATAAATAGCAAATAAAACTAAGGAACAGTAATTTTTGTTGTTTTGAGTTTTATAAAACTAAATATATGGGGAGTCAATAATCAAAAAAGCAGGAATTAGTGTCTAAAAGTCAGGTTACTGAAGGTAAAAACTGAATATGTTGACCCTATGACTTAAATGTATTTATGTGGTTGTACTTTTAAATAATTATCATCTATTTATTATTCCCATATCCAGTACCATAATCTTCATTTATAAAGTACACATAAGAGAAACAGTGAACATAAAACTGTAAAGTATATGTGTTTATAGCTACAGATAAAATGGAGTCATATTATTTTCCATATCCTAAATTGATTATTATTTACATTTATCTGTTCAAAATTATTCCCCTATTGAAATTAATATAAAATGGCATGACTATTTGGATACCATTGTAGATATTTATGGCTCATTTTTAAACTTATAAATAGCACTCCTGGGACACAATAAAATCTAAAGCAATGACTATTATCTTAATAAAACAGAAGAAAGCATTAGAATTAATAGTTTACACTAGGGAGAATAAAATGAAAAGATATGTTTTAGATGAATGCATTTGACATTTAAGTTGCCCTTGAGATATAAAACAGAATTCGGGAAATTATAATGTTATGCAAAAACCTGTTTTACCTTTCTAATACTTAAACAGGAGACAAGTAAAGATCAGAAGCATTCCTTAGTAGGATAAGTAATAGAATTTTAGAGAGACTTTTTCTCTCTATGCTCTGTCTCTAACAAAGCAAAAGAAAAGTCAATCATTTCCTGAATTTTCCATTGTTAATAAATTAAAACTAGCCTTTAAAAACTAACTTGAAATTATTTGAAAAACATAAAATGATCTATGCATGAGTAAAAATCATTAAAAAAAATCCGGTTCAAATATTTGTTTGAACTCTAGAATTATATTGACATGGACTTCAATAATGGGTTTCACCTAATAGTTAATTTGTTTCTTTCCCTTTTACATTTGGATCTTACTTACCTATATTTTAATCTAAATGAATCATTATTGTTCTTTCTGAAAATTCTAAATTTTCTGTGATTTATACAAATTTCAGGATAATCCTAAATTGTTCTCTCCTCTGCTAATACACTGGATTATCTACTTGATTGAGTAGAAATTGATTATAGAAAATCATTGCGTCCATTAGGTAAAAAGAAGAAATAGAGTTTCTTATGTTTCCTTGTACAAAAGTTTGCATAGTACAAATGTTGATTTTTGTGTGGTTAAGGAAACATCATAATGTTTTCTGTGTATAACATCTGTAGGTATTAATATGGCCATCATGGTCACCTTTTTGTATGTTTCCACCACAGAAAATAAAAGAAAATTTTATCCATATATTCTAAACATAAATCTTTTCTGGTATCAGCTGGATAAAGGAAAGTAAATATAATGAATTCTTTAATGTATCACTTGCATAATGATTTTCACCTATTTGAAAGAAAATCATGATTTTTAAACTTACAACAATGTAATTAATTTTCCATTTATATAGTATACTTCAGATGATGAGTATAATGCAATTAATAGTGACAATTTGTAAAGCAAAATTGTGCTCATATTTCTCACCTATTTGCTATTTATTTTTATTGGTTCTTTTTTACACATACATGACATTAGAATATACTGTGACATAATTATAAAAGCAGACAGCATAGCTTTTTCAAATTTAGTCCTCAGTATTTCCCCTCCCATCCCATCCTCCCTCCTGTTCTTTTTAATTATACATGACAATAGAATGTACAATGGCATAATTATAAAAGCATGTAGTATAACTAGTTCCAATTCAGTCCCCAGTATTTGTTGAAATAATGTTTATTTAATAAATAATCAAAAATACTGATGGAAATTTCTCTTAATTTAAAGAGATAAAAGGCAACCCAGTGCTCCTGATTTTAATGTCTGAATTACACTTGAATATAGCAGGCAGCACATATGACCAACTAACAGAAACTATATATTTTTTCTAGTTAACAAGCTTTAGTGACCTGTAATTAAATGAAGTGATAAATTCCTTTGGTATCAAAATGTGTTTTGGTGATAGAAGCTCATTGTGAATTAGCTTTGCTATACGGATAATTTACTAGGAGAATATTGTATTATAAAGCATAATTGTTAAAATGGCTGAACAAACAGAACTGAGAAGGGTTGGAACCCACTGGCTTCAGAAGCAAACTGGAATGAATATTTATTGAATAGATATATATGCTAAAGATACATATATTACTGAGAATTAGATTTCATTATAAATAATAAATTAACAATGGCTATAATAACACCTTTTATTTATTGTTCAACTAAATACAAGCAGTATAAGGGGCTTATGTGGTGACTCATCAATTATCAATTTTTGTTCTGCCTTGGTTTGGTACACAGCTGGTAATTAAGGGGCCCTATATGAGTCCTTATTTCAAAATGTAGACAGTAAAATGAGGAAAAATTCAAGGCAGGTGTTTCCCTTCATGCAAGTCACATCCTAGAAGCTACACATACCATTTATTTTTTCTCTGCATTGTCCAGAATCAGTCACCTTGCCATATAAAACTAGAAAAGTAATTTGGAAATTTGTTCTTAAAAGCTATGAGGTAAAAATCTAAGGCTGCATCACCAGAGAATAATGCAAAAAGAGACCTTGCTTGACAATTAACCATCCTTGTCACAAAATGTAAATGCAGAGGTCTAGAAAGCAATTGGATATAGATGTGACTGTGTAAATTTGTCTAGCCAGTACCAGTCCTGACTTATAATTTTTCCATAATAATTAACAGTTACCCTTTCATATTCAAGCATGTATTTATTTTGGCAATATGTCACACTGACCAATTAATTCTAGGACTGCAGGTCAGTGGGAAGATTTGGTCTGAAGGTATATTTTGGGGAATCCAGAGCACATATAGTATTTAAAGCCATAAACAGTATGAATGGACCTAGAGAGATGGTGAATAGAGATGTAAAAAAGAAGAGGTCCTAGGACTTGATTCTTGAGTACTCTAAGATTTAGATGTCAAGGAGAATGAGAAGGTAACCAACAATCAGTGAAGGCACAGGGCAAATGACAGGGAGGCTGGCATTGCCCTGTGAAGATAGAATTTCAAACAGAAACATGTGAACAATCTTGAGCTATGAAGTAAAATGAAAACTGCAAATTTATTGGATTTGGCAATGTAAAAATTATTGATCTTAAAAGTAGTTATTAGTATAACAACCAAAACAAAATGGTGGGAAAGCAATTGGAGAAAAGAAACAGGTGCTGTTTTGGAAAGTTTTGTTTCATAAGGAAGCAAGGATGTAGGGTTGTTAAAGAGATTATCAATTCTTTTTGATCTAAGGTATATCTCAGCATGTGAGTATGCCGAAGAGATTAATTCAGGAAAAAGTGAAAAATATGTGATGCCTAGAGAGGAGGTAGCAATTATAGACTTGATGAAGTGAGAAGGATGAAACTTAGTAAATACACACAGGGATTGGCCCCATACAGAAGCCCTTCTTCTTCTACGCTTTTTAAATTAAATATATTTTAACTGACACATAAAATAATGCATTTAAATATGTGATTTTTTGTACAAGTATACATTGTATAATGTTTAAATCAGGGCAAACAGTAAATAGCTTTTCAAATGTTTACCCTTTCTTCCTTGTGAAAAACTTTTAGACTCCTTCATTCATCTAATTTTTTGAAGTGTACAGAATATAATCATTTTCTATGGTCACCCTTACTGTGCACACCAGAACCTTCTGCTATTAAGTGTAACTTAGTTCCCATTGATCAAGCATCACCCATCCCTCCCTCAACCTGCTCTCCCCAGCCTCTAGTAATCACCAGGCTCAACTTTTATGAGATCCACATCTTTGGATTCCAAGGTGATTGAGATCCTACAGTACTTGTCCTTTTGTCCCTGGTTTGTTCACTTATCAGAATGCTCTCCATCCAGTTCCATACAAGCTGTTGCTAATGACAGGGCTGAATAGCTTTGCATTTGTGTACCTGCACCACATTTTCTTTACCCATTCATCATCTGATAGACAATTTGTTTCCATTTCTGGACTGTTGTGAATAGCGCTGCAATGAACATGGAAATGCAACTGCCTCTTAGATAAAGCTGTTCTTAAATAGGGAAGAATGCATAAATCCACTGATTTATTATTTAATGGTGAAATTTAATAGTGGGTATAATTGTAAAAACGTGCAAATTCTCTTATGATCTATTTCCCCACTGTTCTCCTTATCTCAGATTTATAACCCCCTTTTCTGCTCAAGCCCTTCATTGTGGAGTGGCTATTAATTCCTTTCAGCCTCTACTAACTATATTCCAACCCATTAGGCTGTCCTAGAGACTTTACCACCTAAATTTCCATTTTCTCAAACCTCCATCACCTCTTCCTGGACAATTTCAACAGATGTCTTGCTTTTTTTTTTTTTTTCTTCTTCTTTCTCTTGAAGCTTTAAGGTGACTTTTCTTTACATTCTAACAATGAACTAACTGGAGCAACTTAAAATTTTAATGGACTTAAAAATAATTTCAGCTGAAGAACAACAACAGAAATTTAGAATGTTTCACATGGAGAAGATAAGCCTAGAATTTGGAAAAAGTTTGAATTCTACTTTCAAATAATTGAAGGGAAAAATTCACTAAGATTTTCTCATTCCTAAAGAGTCAAGCACCTGGGTAGGTACTTGAAACAGAATATTTCCTTTTTTAAAAAATAGTACTGTAGCATGATGGGATGTGATAGTACATACCTATAATCCCAGCAACTCTGGAGGCCGAGATACGAATATTGCAAGCTTAAGGCCAGTCCCAGAAAATTAAGTAAGAACCTCAGCAACTTAGCAGGACCCTATCTCAAAATAAAAATAGAATATAAGAAATGGGGATGTAGTTCAGTGGTAAAGCACCACTCAGCTCTATCTTTGGTATTTAAATGAATAATAATAACACTCATGATAGCTTTCATTTAATCAAATTCCAAAGTCATGAAAATCAGGACTATGACTAAGGAGTGATAAATAACTTTTAGTCCAAATTATGGAATTATTTAAGTATGTCATTGAATATCAGTTTAAAAACTGAAGTGTAGAAAAGATGGCTACAGACAGAGATGTTCTGGACAGGATTCAAACATCAAGGGGGTAAGTGCAATAGATTATGCCTACAATTTATTGCATCACTACAATTTCATACTTCTGTTAATTATCCAAACCTAGAATTCTTTGGAAGTCTGGAAATTGAGTGAATCTAATTTTAGGTAATTTATATAAGATTCCATGGTATGGTCTTAGTCAACTTAGCATCATTGTTACAAATACCTATAATTATAAAATTTTTAAAAGGAAATGTTTATTTTGGCTCATATATTTAGAGGTTTAAATCTAGGATTGTTTGCTCACCCTCCTAGTTTGGATCCTGTAGGGAGGCAGCACAGTATATCAGGGATCATAAGATGGGCAAAGCTGCTACCCTCATTGCATAGAATTGAAATAGAGAAAGTGGCCAGGGTCCTACTAACCCCTTCAGGGACATGCTGCTAATACTCTGCTAATGACCAGAAAACTTATCACTAAGCCTCACTTCTAAAAGTTTCCACAAACTGATAGCACCATTCAGGAAGTGAGCCTTTAAGATAAGGGTGTTTGGGGGACACTTAAGAGCTAAATTAGAGCATGTGGTAGGAAAATAGAAGTTCCACCAGATTGATTGGGACCAACAAATTACTAGGGAGGTGTAGAATGTCTGAAATTTCAAGACCTGCCACTTGGGTTTTGATCTTGGCATTTAACAACTAAGTAATGAAACTGGAGATAATGAGAAAATAAAAGAGGTCTCAACCTAATAAAGTCATTATATGTATTAAGGTATTTGTCAAGGTTTACACAGTCAGTAGAAGCTGCATTTTATTGTAACTAGTCCACATCATGATTCCATTATATCCCAATGCTGTACACTGGAATATTCCATTATACACATACATGTATTTTCTTATCCTTTGAGAGTTTAACTTGCTAAAAGACTTTTGTAAAGACATTTTTTTTTTCTGAAATCCACACTCTGGCTACACCTAAATACTTTTTTTCCCCAAATATTCAAATATTCTTTCTTAATATTCCAAAAAGTTGAACATGCTCTTTTTTTTTTTTTTTTTTTTTGCTCAGGTAAATCTCCACGACTGCTGGGAAGCCATTTTTTCATTGCTACTTTGAAATGGGCTACTTTTTATTATAGTAAACTACACTAAATAAAGGTAGCTTGTTTAATTACCAGTTCCTCTGCTCATTGATAGCAAGAACTCTGTTTTATTCATTTTCAGAACTTTTAGGTATCAAGTAGAGAAATTGGCACACAGAATTAGACACATATATTCAATACATTTTCAAATCTTAAATACATCTTTCTTTTAACTTGAGTTCCCAAATTTATTTGCAAAATAAAGTCCCAGAATTTACTAATTCACAGTACCGTAGGAATATTCAAAGGAATATCTGTGATTAGATAAAAGAGAAAGTTGTACAGTTGTCCACCTCACATTTTGGACAATAATAATTAATTGAATAAATGTCAGCTATTAAAAAATCAATAGTAAAATCTAAAGAATATCTCAGAAATATATAACAAACCAGATACAAATATCTTTAAAAATAGCAACCATCTGAGGAATTGTGAAATGAATGAATTTTTCTCTTTCCTGAACTCTTATGTTTCTACTGATTAGATCATGCAATTTAGTATTGGGTGACACTGTTTTATATTGTGTTTAATTGCTTCATGACTGTAACTCTTCCTTCATCAAAAATAAAATTTTTACAGAGGAAAAGGTCATGACTTAGGAATATATTACATTTTTATGTAATCCCTAATTAATGATCAATAGATTAATACTTAAGATTTCATTCATAACCTTTTTGAATAATGTAAATATATAATAGTTTAATTATCTAATCCTATTTCAAGCATGAGCATTGGATGATTTAATCAGGAGATGCTATGACAAAATAAGAGAAACTATTTCAGAATAAAAATGAGAGGAAAAATCATTCAAAAATAAAATACTAATTTTCTTAGGTTTATAAAATAGTTTTCAAAATTAGAAAGTCTCCAGATCTCTAGATTACATGTACATCACAATGCCATCAGACTTCTCAAAATGCATTATGTGAAACAGGAATGGTCAAAAAAGTGTGGAAAATATTTTCCTACCTGGAAATCAGCCATTTTGCATTAACCCAATTATCCTGTAATTGGTTTTAGACATACAGTATTAAGGGTGGGTCTTCCAACACTTTTACAGGAAGGAATTATAAAACAATGTATTTCGCCAAAACAATTTCGTAAACAAAGAAAGAGAGTGTTATGGAATTAAATATACAAGATATATAGTAAGATGAAATTTCCAGGTTGTTTAAAAAAGGTAATACTGGTCTGACAGATGTGCAGTAGACCCGGAGAAAGCTTGTCCAGATAAGAGCAAGAATATAGGTGACTTTCAGTTTTGTGTCTCCAACAATTAAAATTGAACTAAAGAATTTGTTAGTATGTTTAATTATAATTCTATTATACTTCAAAAATAAGTATATCTAATTTAACAAATGTAAATTGAGCTTTTAATAGGTTTCAGTGATATTGTGTTAGATATTTTAGAGAACATAAGTGAATAAAACAGATCTTGTTCTAAAATCTGCCCTAGTAGAGCTTTTGATTAAAAATGTTAGGCGATTATTGGCTTCAGAAAAAATGAAAGGAAAAGTTGTAAAAATAGAAAATGTAATTACGCTAATTACATCGAATAGCTAAGAAGAATCTTTACATAGCCATAATGATATATACTCAATTTGATTTAAATCAAAATTATGCAAAACTTTAAATTGTTTTGAGAATGATATAGGACTTTGATAATGAGAAAATCAATCAATAATATGTAAACTAATAAAGGAAAGCCACCTAATATTAATACTGCTCCCCAATCTCTAACATAGTGAATCCAGTACATCAGTACAATTAAGCCAGCTCTCTCTTTAAATCCTCCTCCTCACAGACCTATGCACAGCTACTGCAGGTTTGAGCATATGAAGTAATGTGAATTTGCCTTTCCCCAACTATATGACTTCTAAAATCAGTTTCCAGAGCCAATGGTATAAGAATGCATCAAATATTGCAATATGATGCACTATTAGAGAAAACTGCAAAAATTAAGGAGAGAAGGGGTGATTCAAATAAAAAAAAGTGGAAGAGAAATATAAAGATGGGAATTTTCATGTCCTATAATTTAACATGAAAATTTTTGTTTATTTATTTTTCATCTGGCCTTTGTTTCTTAGTTGTATATGTGGTGCTGGGTTTTGAACCTGGATACTTGTGCATGCCAAACAAGAGCTCCAAAAGCTGAGCCATTGCTCCATCCCCCTAATTATGAAGACTTACAGAAAAATATCTCAAGAAAATTAAACTATTTACCAGCTTCAAATAAGTGTTTTATTCCCGCTCAATAATCCAAAGAGTTCCAAACAGCAAATCTAAAACCTTTCAAATGACATTATTTTTTTCAGACCTTATAAGGTTCCTAGTCAGCTTTAGAATTCAAATTATAGTGCTATATCCTTAGTACACACAAATCACAGATGAATCACTAATAGATTTTGTTCCTAGTTTTTTAATTGTTCAGTTGTTTTCATACCATTGTTCTGATTTAATCTAAATGTTTTAATTATATGCCTTAGTTGTATGTTACTGTAGTAATGATGTACTCTTTGGAGTCACCATGTCTATAAATTTGGGCCTTACCTACTTTTTACTATCCATTCCACAATAATGTTATTAATTCCAGAAAAAGGTGTAAATAAATACTTATCCCTTTCTTCAAACCTCTTCAATCAAAATAATTTTTCCACAATTTTTTCTCCCTTATTTTATGCATAATAGAAAGTTTTAAAATTATTTTTGCAGATAATATGCTATAGCATTGATACATGGACAAACAAGGTCAAATGGCCTTATTTCTAATAAGTTTTATATTTCAAATATTATAATCATTGATCTCTATTCTACATGTAACTAGCAACATAAAATACATATTGAAAGTTCTTAATAGTCATTATTTGATTTACATAACATAAACATAATTGTTTTCCTTGATCCATGATAAAATAAATTTTTTATTCCAAATGTTTTTTCAAGTAACTTTGTTAAAGAAAGAAAGTACAATTGTTTAAAAATTTAAAAAATTGGCAATTTAAAAATTCAACTATTCAGCAGATTTTGTTCTGATTGACATAATTATGTTTGTATGCTTAAGTTCCATTTCCCTAACCATCTCCTGACAATCTGAAATTGGAGGTTTCCTAGACCAAACAAAATAATGTTGACATACTCCCTGTTCCCCATTGAGAAATGGATATATTTGTGATTAAATGTACTTTTATAAACAGTGCAATAAAAACAGTTTATTTTTTTATATTCTGGGAAGTCCATTTTATTAAAATGCTGTTTGTAAACTGATTGTAGGTTTGTTAAAGTAAGTATTATTATAATAACTTGGTAATAATTACAACTCTGCAGAGAATATATCCTGAGGGTATTAATTTAACTTTCCCATAAGTAGGAACAAAGTCCATATTCACCTCATGACACTTTTCGTATTGCTAAAGATTACAGTCTATCAAGGCAAATGTGTATTTCAAATAACCATAGTAAAGATACAGTACATATACTTCTGCCTTCATTGAAATGCTTCAGAATATAATACACATACCATTAAACTCATTTGGTATTATTCCCTTCAAATCCGGAAAATAAATCATTTGAATTGTATTCACTAACCTCATAGTTACAAAGTCTGATTCAAATGCTATGATTTTGATATATTTCACTTTTCCATGCTCCCAATGATCATTCAGGGATCAAATCTGGCAGCTAACAATTTGCCATTAAACACTCTGTCAATAGATTGTTCTTTTTATAGCCTATTACATTTTAAAAAGTGATTGAGCTAATTAAACACAACTGTTAAACTAAGTAGAGTATTAATTAACATTTTTCCAGGGCTTTGGGAAGGACATTATTATTAAAAAAGACAGATTTGAAATAACTCAAACCAGAGCTAAATTTATTAACCCAGGCCTTTAGAATTACTTACTGAAAGACAACTTTTATTTACACATATATCTTATTTTATATATGCTTTCCACAAAATGTTTAGATTTGCATAGCCATATGGTAGACAGATTGAAATGTCAACTACTTTATAGGGGTAGAAGATTATGAAAGTGATAATATTTTTAAATCATTTTACTGATTTATTTAATGTTTGTATCTTGTAAGTAAAATTCTGTTTTTACTTTAAATGCTTAAAATATTTATTATCAGAGTAAATACAATTGTATTATTCTAAAAATTTATCTAGTTAAAAAACATAAAATAAAAAGGAAAGACAAGGAAAACCTTGCAGTAATGTTACCTAGACATGTGGATCTCTTGGATTTCCATGTATCAAGGGTCTGAATTTCTGCTGTAGCTTTACAAATTTCAACTGTAGGCAATTCAACACTTCAGGAAAACTCTGCCTCTTGGAGGGTGCTTGAGCAATGTGATCCAATTATTACTGATTACTTGAGACTGTGGTACATGTGCTCTCTGAGGATTAATTTACCTGATTTCAGATTGGTGCAGTATAGTACTAGTGCTTTACCCCTTTGAGAGCTGCTACAATAATTATCATGTAAGGTACATGAGGTAGATCCTCCTTAGACACAGTTGTCATCAGTTTTATTTGTGTCAAATTTTTAAATTCATTTCAACTTTAATAATGAAAAAGTATTCATGTATTCTTAATTCAGATTTCAATGAGCCACTACAAATTAACAAATCAGTTATAAATTTTCAGAGCAAATAAAAATAACATAGAGAGCAGATATGATACTGTATGTGAAAAAAACTCAAACAAATTAAAATAATGAAATCATAAAGAAATGATAAGCATTTAAGGACATAGTTTTGCCCTGATTTGAACATTATGCAACATACACATGTATCAAAATATCAAATATGAACAAATACATAATTTTTATGTATCAACAAAAATTCTGAAAAATATAATCCATTTTAATAATGTATTTTAAATATTTAAATTATAATTGATTAAATTTCATATATTATAATAATCTGACATTGTATGAGTTTAGAATACTAATTTTAATTTTTTTGATACTTCACATAGTGAAGCAAATTTTTGACAAAGAAAAGATGTTGAATGAAATTCTACCATTTTTCCAACATAGAAAAGTTTTTAACAAAACCACTTTAAATTGCTACTGAAAGTCCATACTTAATTTTATTAAAGATGATTTAGTGAAAGATTCATTCAACAAGTCATGGAAATATACAAAACAAGTGTAATTCAAGGCCCAAGCTCTGAAAGTTACAATGAATATTGTACTTTTTCTGCTAAGATAATAATTGGGAAGGAATTATTTTCAAAGTTCTGAAAAAGTGTTAGTCTCAGTTTCTATGTAGGCAGATTTTATAATAAAAATGGCCATTCTACCAAAAGCAATAGATAGATTCAATGCAATCCCCATTAAGATACTAATGTCATTCTTTACATATATAGAAAAAGCAATTCTCAGATTTATTTGGAACAATAAGAAACACAGAATAGCCAAAACATTACTAAGCAAGAAAGACAAAACAGGAGGTTTTGCTATACCAGATCTAAAACTATACTGTAGAGCTGTAGGAAAAAAGACAGCATGGTACTGGTATCAACATAGGAAGGAAGACCAATGAAATAGAATAGGAAACCCTGAAACAAACCCTCTGATTATTGAAAAGGGGGACAAAACATTACATGGAGGAGAGACAGCCTATTCAATAAATGGTACTGGACAAACTGGACAGCCACTTGCAGAAAGTTGAAATTAGACCCATATCTTTCACCTTGCATGAGAATAAAATCAAAATGGATCAAGGACCTAGGAATTAAACAAGCTACCTTGCAACTGATGGAAGACAAATTAGATCCAACACTTCAGCATTTGGGAGTAGGCAAAGACTTTCTCAACATGTCTTCTAAAGCGAAGGAAGTAAAGTAAAAAATCAGTGAATGGGAAGCCATAAAGCTAAAAAGCTTTTGTACTGCCACGGAAACAATCAAAAGAGTCAAGAGATTTCCTATGGAAATGGAGAGAATCATGGGCTATGATTCCTCTGACAGGGGCCTCATATTTAGAATCTACAAAATCCTCAAAAATCTCAATTACAAAAACACAAACAACCCAATTAATAAATGGGCCAAAGAGCTAAATAGAAACTTCTCAACAGAGGATGATGAACAAGCCAATAAATACATGAGAAATTGCTCTAAATCACTAGTAATCAGAGAAATGCAAATGAAAAGTGCATTAAGATTTAACCTCATGCTAGTCAGATTGGTCAAAATGAAGAAAATAAGCAATAATAGATGTTTTAGGGATTGTGGAGAGATAGGCACACTAGCACACTGTTGGGGGATCTGGTATAGTCCCTCTGGAAAGAAGTGTGGAGAATCCTCAAAAACCTCGGGATGAACTGACCATATGATCCAGCTATTCCTTTCCTGGGTATTTTTCCAGAATCAGCACATTACAGAGACACAGCAAAATCTATATTCATAAGAGCACAATTTATAACAGCTAAATTATGAAAACAACTCAAATGTCCTTCACTGGATGAATGGATCCAAAAACTGTGGTACATATATATCATGGAGTTCTATTAGCAATTAGAAACAAGGATATTGCCGCTTTTGGAGGTAAATGGATGTCTATAGAAGAAATCATGCTGAGTGAAGTCAGCATAACCCAGAGAACCAAGGGTCGAATGTTTCCACTCATCTGTGGAGGCTGGATCTAGACCCTGGCCAGTGTGAAAGGCTGTGAACTCTCATGTGTTAAACCCTGAAAAGGAGTAATGACATACAACCTAAGGCAGTCGTAGAGATGTATTGAGAAGGAGAGACTTGGGGAAGGGATAAGGGTAGGTAACGGTGGTAGCTTTAGGGGGTAAATATAATTTTCAGAATATATATATATAGTATTGTTTTGTTGGAAGCATGTTTGATTGTTCAAAAATAAATTTCTTAATAATGAAAAAAGACCTTTTGGAAACCAACCTATTTGTATAATACCAGAAGACCCCTCAGCAAATTTATTAATATTAAAGTACAGAAAATAAGAAGTCAACATACAGAAGAGTTAAAGACTCATTGTAAAGAAGTACTAATTGAAGATAAACTGACTTTATAGGAAATGGAAGACAAGAACAAATAAAATGATTCCAGACAACATATGAAGATGAAGAAAGTATTGTGTAAAAAAAAATGTTCTGAAAAATAGGAATAAATTATAATAAAAAGAGACAATTTGAGATTATGAACATTAATGCTACTATAATAATGCATATGTAGACAGAAAATCCTTATAAGATACTTTCTCATATCATATATTGAAAAAAATTTAGGAATGGACCAATACCACTAACAAAAGATAAAGAAATTATTAGGTAAAAAAAAAATGGAAAAATATATGCAATCAGAGTTAAATTCTCTATGTGGTAAATAAAATTAACACCATCACACCTAGGTATACCTCTATGGAATTTTAGGCTATCATTTTAAAATTTGTTCTAAAAAGATATAAAAGTTTTCACTAATTAATGCAAAGGAAAAATTATTTGCTTTCTTATCCTAGATGAAAAAGAATCAAATGAGACATTTAAAAGTTGAATTTTGATATTTTATTAATTAAGAAATTAAAATTATATAAAAATTAAAGAAACAATCTAATAGCAGAAACATCCTAATGAGTTCTCTAAGTATTGGACCCAAACTAGGGATGAAATTGATATGGATCTATTGCTCTACCTCACTAAAATTTGACTAACTGCATATATAGGTTTGGCTAAATAATTTTAAAAGTTTCAAATAAATCCAATGGATACTTTCCAGTACTTGCTGAAAGATATTTGAAAAGATTTAACTTTAATTACACTGATTATCCCTGGTAGGATAACACTTTTACAGTCCTACACATAAAACTTCTCTTCCCCTCTCCCAATGTTCAATGACTGTTTATAGGCATCTGTGTCATCCCTTTCCCTTGCATTTGAATTTTTAGTTCTATGACTCCCTTTTGACCAATAAACTATGGGATAGGTGACACTGACTTATATGGCTATTGTAATAAATTTTGCAGCTTCTCTTGAGTTTCTCTCAATACTCTACAGCTGTTTCCCCTTGGAATCTAGGCACCCATCTGTGAGAAGCCAAGGGATAGGCCACTTTAGATGCTCTAGTCAATTGTCCATTGACCTCAGAGCAAAGAGTCAGCATTAGCCAGTATGAGTAGGTATGCTACCTTGGTGTTCAGCTTTAGTGTTCAGATAACTCCAACCTTAGCCACTTACTACTCCTGCATGAGATACTTCAATAGGAACAGCCTAACAGTTCAATAAATCCAGAAAGAAATAATCATAATTTTTTCAAGTTCCAGTGTAGTTTGTTTAAGAGCAATAAATAATAGAAGTTTTTGGGTGAGGGATTAGCCAGTGCTTAAGAGAATAGCTCTCAGCTTCATTCATAGTGTTCTTATGAAGAGAATCACATATATGGTTACTGAACACAAGGCTCTTGCATCTCTTTTGGGGTGGTGGAGGGCAAAGGAAAAGCAGTATTATGATAACAATTGCAAGGCCATGTGCTATGCATACTCATCTTACATCACACATCCTATTAGTAGTCTAGAGTTCACAGAAATTGTACCAAGGAAAAGGAATATGAGGGTTTGTTTTTGGGGGAAAGGAAGATTTAAGGGACTTTTGGAGTAATTCCTTTCTATTTGAAGACTCTTAAAGAGGAAAAGAGAAACTGCAGTATTTTGAGCAAGGGTACTTGAGAGCAGCACTCACTGATAAATTCAATTTAAAGGAATTGTATCCTGCAGACAAAGTTTCTTACTTTTTTTCCCCCAATTCTTGGTCCATCTTGCTAATAGTAGACACATGTTAGATAATGTATCATTCTCCCTAGTGATGGTCTCTAAAATTCAAGGTTCATTTTATTAAAGGAGATACACTTTTATTTTAAATGAAAACTATGAATATATAATTTTAGAGTTTAGGAATTTCACTTCTTTATTGGTTTTACAACATAAATAGATGAGAATACCAAGTAATCTGATTTATCTTCTAAGTGTGATTTTAAAATATTTACATAAGAATGACTTTTCTAAGTATCACTTCTGCAAAGACACAGCATAGAATTTTGTTTAGAGATGATTAATTGCAAAAAAAAAGAAAAATATAATGATTCCCAAGTCCTCTATACCAAGACTCCATGAAATGAAGATGAAGGTAAATATACCACCACAGACAGATTTAATAGCATCATTTTTTCTAGCAAAACTAGAAATTTTCAAGTGACTATAAAATTTTGTTAATAATTGCAGAAGTATTATGGTTCTGTAACCTCATGGAGGGGGACATGGGCAAGAAAGATGCCACTTTTCCCTATAGAGCATAGAGTTGTCCAAAAGTGAGGTTGAATAATGACTTCAAGTCAATAAACTTCATTTTCCTTAAATTTTTCCCAGTTTCACTGAAGGATAAATGACAAATAAAAATTATATATATTTGAGGCATACCATACAATGTTTTGATACACATATACATTATACTGAATGCTTATCACAATCTACTAATTAATATAACAACTCAATTTCCTATTTTGCATGTGTGTGGCTATAACATTTAAGATCTACATTTTTTGGGAAATTTAAGTATACAATATAGCATTAAAAACTTTAGTCACAAGGTTGTACAGTATGTTATCAGATATTATTCTTTCTGAAAAACAGAAAATTTATACTCTTGCACCAATGAACTTCATCATTGGAAGTAATTTGAGACTCTAATCTAGAGAAACAGAAAGTATCAGAAAGAGAAAGAAAGATAATAGGTTTCTGGAATAGCCTATCCAATTCTGGGGGACATAAGAGAAGTCCCAGGAAGGCCAAAGCATAGCTCTGTGGGGGTTCGTTTGTTTATTTGTTTTTGCTGTGTGTGTGTGTGCATGCACGTGTGTGCTTTGTTTTGTTATAGTTTTTTAGAACATTAAGCATCTTCCAGAGAGGTAGGGCTGGATAGAAGGAAAGTCAAGGAATATGAAGGAATGCCCTGTATGATGTTTCTTTTCCATGAAAGAACATAAGAAAAATGCAATATGCCAGTAGAAGCTCTCTTTTTTTCAAGGAATTTTTAATATTTTTTAGTAATTAGGAAAACAAGTTTATTGCAGGGTTATTCCTTATTTGCTTGCTTAGTTATTTTTCTGATATTTATTTTTAATTATTTACAAAGAAGGAAACTTTTCAGACTAAACTTGAAGTTCTGAAGTTTATTAGGTTCATTTGATTTTAAGATAAATATAAAAATTTTATTTGTTACAAAAAGCATGAGTTCTTTTTGGAAGTTTGAATGAATGAGATTAATATTATATGATGAACATCTCTTTAATACAAGGTGACCGGACACTCAGATAGATATTATCCAGAATGTCAATCAAGCTTAGAAAGTACAACTGTTCAGCACAATGAGCTAAAAATAAAAATGCCTTGTAAATAAAAGCTGCAAGCAACTATGGACTTAATATTTGGAAGCAAAGCAGGTTCAGAACTGAATACCTCTGTGCCAGCTCTCATGCAGCTACGTTCATGCCATTGCACAGTTATCTTCAGAACTCGCTGCAGGCCATTTACTTTACTTTAGGGGATTGAGCAGTGCATTAAACTTTGTACAGAAACTTTTCAGTTATATTCTCAGTTCTGTCTTTTAAAGCTCTTCCACTTCACACTGATCACAGGAGCTGCATAATGATGCTGATAAAAATTTGTCATGGCTAGAGCTAGTCAGGATTTTCTGACAAAAATGGCAAAATAAGAAAGAAAACTACCCTTTTTCCTTGTAATTATATATTTCCTTTGAGAGTTAGTTTAATCATTCTGTGATAGGGTGGAGATACGTCGATAGGTTCATAACATGAACTTTAGAGTAAAGGAAGGGAGTAAGTGATTTCAAACCCTCACATGTTTTAGTCACATCTATGCAAAATATCTCAGCTGAAAGCAATCTGCTGTATTAATGTGGAGTATTGTTCTGATTCAGTTGTGATTTTCTATCTCTAAACTGTAGTAAATTTAGACATTACATAAAACTTAGTCAAAATAATACTTTATGAGACCTTTGAGTTTCAATGTTCTATGTTTCAAGAATCTGAAAGAATTAACAATGACCTTTGCATAAACAATTGCACGGGCATTTTTCCAAACCATATGAAAGTCTATAAACCTTTATGAAGCATATTTATATTGAATCAGAGCATTTCAATAAAAATTTAAATCTGAAAGTGTCTATTTAGAAGAGAATTATGAAAGAGAATTTACTTTGGATTAATTTACAATGTTTTCAAGATGTGTCTGCAAAAGTAAAATTTCATTTTAAGGTTATAAATGCAACAGTAGAAATAATACATAGATGGGCTAGAACTTGCCTTATGAACTGCTATGCAAAAATGTGCAACTGTAGCTAATATTGCCTTTTTAATGAGATATTTAATTTTAAAATATTTGCTTTATGTGTGTTTCAGATGGTAGATCTTCCATATATTGCTATATGATACAAATGTGAAATTCAGTGAGAGATTCATATTTTTATTTTATTTGAAGAATGTATCTTCATTAAGTGAACTACACCATTTTCTTCCCCAGATACAAACCAGTTAGTCACCATTTTGCTGTTATGTGTTAAATAAAGCAATTTGAAAGATTTAAATTTCCTTCATTCGTTTTTGCCCTCCCTTCCTCTTTTGTTTTATAAAAGATTTTCTGAATCTGATTTTAGAAATAAAATTCTTCAGACTATTTTCAAACATATGGGCAATAAGAAAAGTAACATATTTTAATATCTAGCAAATTCAATAACATTCCATTAAATTATAATTTAAAGGTTTACAGTTGAGAAAGTGTGTTTTACTTTTTAATTCAACTCTGAATTTTCCTTTTACATAAAGCATGGTTTTAAAAAACCCTAACATATTAAAGTATCTAACTCCAGAGTTTAAATTATGCAGAAAAAATTAAATAAGCCTAATTTGTTATTTTCTAAGCCTAAATTTGTTATGTTGTTAAGAATGCTAATTAAACTGATCTTAAGATGCCCTTGATTTTAGTTACATGTTCAGTAATTTGTCACCTATGGCAACAAAACAAAATTCAAAACAAAGCTACCTTTCTTTATACATTTGAATTTTTTGAATGTTTGACATTATCTGAATTCTTAACTATTGACTAATTTTCTGTGATCTGTCTTAAAATTCTGTTATTAAAATAATGAATTTCAAAGTCATTTCAACTTATACATATATACTATAATGCCATGAAACTTCTAGGCACTGAAATGTGATAACTGAGTTAAATTGCTGGTTGAGTGATCTTGCACAACTGAGTCTCCAGCACAACTTGTGATGAAGAATTGGCTTTAAAGTTTTTTTTTAAGCTCACTCCATTTTGTCAATGGAAGAGCAAAAGAAATTTATTGAGTCAAATAAAAATGTACTTATTTTAAACTCATAAAAATTTCCAAAAATGGGGCTGGAGCAGTGGCTTGGTGGTTACGGCACCTGCCAGGCATGCGCAAGTACAGGGGTTCAAACCCCAGCACCCACATACACAACTAAGTGTCAGAGCAACGAAAGCCAGGTGAAAAACTCAATAAAAATTGATTCTCTCCGTCTCTCTCTCTCTCTCTCACTGTCCTTCTCTCTTAAAAAGAAATTTCCAAAAATGATCACATAGAATGTAACATGAATTAATAAATTGATTTAAACTGGACATTTGTAGATCTAAATTGTGTATTTGAAATAGGTGTCCTGATGTATTAGTTTCCTGTAATTACTCTAAAATATTACCACATGTTGAGCAGATGAAGCAAGATAAATGTACTACTTTACCAATCTGTAGGTTGGAAGTCTTGCTGGAATAAAATCAAGGTTTTCTGTCGACAGAGCTGTTTCCTCTAGAAGCTCCAGGTAAGTATGTTTCCTTTCCTTACAGCTTCTAAAGGCAATACATATTCTGTTTCCTGGCCACCACCGTCCACTTTCAGAGCCATTTATGTGGCAATTTGTGCCTGTTTTCCCTGACTGACCACGCTGCTGTCTCCTCCTTTCACTTTGGAACCCACCTGATTCTACTGGACTCACCTCATGGATCCAGCATACTCTGTCCTATATCATTGACAGCTGACTAGAAACCTTAATTTCATCTGTAACCTTCAAACACTTTTTTCTTTGAAACCTAACATATTTTCATGATTAGGATGCGTGTTCTGCCTATACCTATTTGATGTTTTTAAAGACAAGCATTTCTATTTAAATAATTTATTTTGGGTAATAAATGCAAGGAACTTGATTTTGAGACTGGGAAGCATAACACAGATGAAAACTGTACAGTAATCCAAGACCATATTATCTGTTTGATCTCCTATGGCCAATGAGGGCTCCATTCTGCTTGGGACCTTTGACAGGATCAATAAATTTAAATCAAAAACGTCTGTCCAGGAGTGGAAGAGAGATGCACTTATGTAGCAGCTTTATCTGTCTGGACACCAAGCATGTGCCTATCAGGCTTGCACCTGTTTCCTATTGGTTTTTCACACCTGTAAAAAATCCTCTTCTTGGCATAGAAGCATTTGACAGGTACACATTGCAGGTGGGATGAGTTACCATTGTGTTAATTACACCATTAAGATGAGTCTATATTTCTTTGTTATTCTTGTCAAAGTTATATGCAAAAATGAAATGGTCAATGAAGTAATTTATGTTGAAAATGATGCAATCAAAGCTGAAGACGTTTGAATTGTACTTTGGAGACTGATGTCTATCTATTAATATTATCTATAAATTAAGTGTCACATGAATGGGGGGTAGTTGGTAGAAATACCTATGTGGACTTTATGACTTAACTGAGAACTAATTCATAGCAGTATTGAATCACAGAAAAATTCACATCAATTCCTCGGAGTCGAGATGGTATCCATAATACACAAAATCAGGAAGGGAATGGTAATATGATACTGGTGATAGGACTATTCAGGGAAGAACATTAGTCCAGAGCTAGTTGGAATTACAGAGATGGAGGTTTGGTACTAAGGAGAACCTGAAATCAGTCCAGGTCATTAAAATGGTGTTGATAAGCAACAAGTAGTGCTTAAGAAGATCTACATCACCTGACATTGATGATGATGATGATGATAATGATGGCAGTTAAATACTGGCTTTCTCTGTTATTCCCTGCAGTAATGACTTTGCTTTTCAGGCTTGTCTTTTTAGGGTATGATATAATTTATTAAATAATTTGAAATATAATAAATGATTACATATTATCTTGAGATATATATAGAGATAGATAGATAATAAAAGTATAAAGGCATTTATGAGAAAGACAAGTTAAAAATTAAAAATAACATTAATCTAAGGCAGAGAGCAAAGAAGTTCTCAAAGACAACCAGAAGTCTTAAATTGCATGCTTGTTTTATTTCTTTTTAATTGTTTTTATTATTGCATTATAGTTACATATAATAGTGGGGTCCATTTTGACATAACCATACATGCATGGAATATTAATTGCCCTATTTCAGTACTAGTACTTCCTCTTTCCCTCCCTTCTCCCCACTCCTATTTCCCTTCCTCTACTGTACTGGGCTTCTATTTATTTATAGGTTTTTAAATTGCTGCTTTTATACATATACACTAGGGTGAAATTCACTGAGTATATTCATACACGTACATAGCAATATTTTTAAAATAAAAATCTTGTTATAGACTTAAAGCAGAATTCAAAGTGGGACAGATTGTAATGTGCACCTCTCTGTGTTCATGTCCTCTCCTGTGAAATTTTGTAGTTCCTCCAATTTAATGTATATTTCTCCACTCCACTATGTTGATCTCCCTTAAGTAATTTATTTGTCCATGGGAAAATTGGGGGAAATGATAGAGTGCAACTTATGTCTGAAATGTAAATGATACTATCTGTTTCTCTTGGGGTTTTTATTTTCTTTTTCTTTTTTTTTTTTTTTTTTTGTGTGTTATATCCATGAATAAACGCAGGTAATCTCAGATAACCTGTTGGTTTTAAAGGAATAAAAGGCCTGAAAAAGGCCTGACTAAGCAGAGGTCAGATAAGCATATATTAACTCCTTTGCCGGTGACCCATAAACCAGTAAGCATGAGAATAACAGACTGTTTTAAGGCACTGAGATGTCTAGTGGTTTATAGACCACCGCAAACAGTAGGCTTTAATGTTTTACAGCAATAAATGATAAGTAGGTAATTTCTCATGAACTTCTCTTCATCAGTTCATCTTTGAGCAAACAATTTTAAAACCAGATTACTATTTTGCATGTTCAATTCACTTCATGTTTTATAGTACTTTTGTGATCAGTGGCACATAGTCCAAGTCCTCAAATTTGTAATCTTGTGAGTCAGATATGTTATCCTCTTCTTCATTTCCCAGTAGTACTTGATGAAATTCATTTGAAGAGACTGTGTGATGTAATTCTCCTGTTCACTTTCTCAGCCAATGCTCTAGATCTAGGTTCTCATACTCAAATTATTATATTAGAGAATCTAGCCCTATGTTGCTATTTTCTAGAGTTCACTGCTCCCTTTTGTCATCACCAATGTTGGTGGTATTATTAATAGTATGATCAACACTCATAAATCAATAATTTTCCTATACCCTGACAATAATAGAGAGGAAGAAATCAGGAAAATGGTCCCATTCACAGTATCCTCAAAAAGAATAAAATACTTGGGAATTAATCTAACAAGGGAAGTAAAAGATTTCTACCATGAAAATCATCAAACACTGAAGACAGAAATTGAAGAAGACCTAAAAAATGGAAAGATATTCCATGCTCTTTGTTGGGCAGAATTAAAATATTTAAAATGGCCACTCTGCCCAAAGCACTATATAGATTCAATGCAAACAGGGGACTGATATTCAAAATTTACAAAGAACTCAAAAAACTTGGTAACAAAATTATAAACAATCCACTCAATATATGGGCCAGAGAGCTAAACAGAAGCTTCTCAACAGAGGAAACTTAGCAAGCCAATGAATAAATTATAAATTGTTCTAAATTGCTAGTAATCAGAGAAATGCAAATCAAATCTCCATGAAGATTTTTACTTCATTCCAGTCAGATTGTCAAAGATGAAGAATATGAACAGTAACAGATGCTGGAGAGGTTGTGGGGAGATAGGAACACTACTAGCACACTGTTGGTGGAACTGCAGACTGGTCCAGCAGCTCTGGAAAGCAGTGTGGAAACTCCTTAAAGAAATAGGGTTGGATCCACCATACAACCCAGCAATCCCTCTCCTAGGTGTTTTCTCAGAGGAGTTAGAATCAGTACATTAAAGCAACACAGCAAAATCTATGTTCATAGCAGCTCAATTTATAATACTTAAATTATGGAATCAACCCATTTGCCTCTAACTGGATGAATGGATCCAAAAGCTCTGGCATATAGATACAGTGGAGTTCTACTCAGCTATATTCCAGTCTTTGAAGGTAAATGGATGACAGCGGAAGAAATCATGTTAAGCAAAGTTAGCAAAACCCAGAGAGTCAAGGGTCAAATGTTTAATTCATTTGTGGAGACTAGAGCTAAACTCAGGCTTTGGTGAAAGGGAGTCAAACTCATGTATTAGGCCCACCAAAGGTGTAGCAACATGTAATCTAGGGGAACCATAGGCATGTAGGTGGGGGAGAGGGAGAGGGAGGAGGGAGGGGAGAGAGAGGGATGATAGGGAGGGATCTAAGGTGACAATCAATAATGTAGCATACTTTTTACTGACCTGAGAAGTCAAATAATACTTCTGTAATCATTTAATTCTGGAAAATTTATAATATACATATATATTTATAATTTAAATGAAAACATTTATTTCTCTTATAGGAGCATAGTATAGATGAATCTACAGACTGGAGTGTGAGTAATGTGTGGGTAACTATGGTTTAAGATCAAGTGCATGTCATATTGTTAGTTAATACACATTTATGATTGTACAACAACTCAACTCCTTAATAAAAATTTTAAAAAACTTGTATTTCATCCTTTTCTCATTTCCCTTTCCCTGTTCCTTTCATTCATGAATTTATATTTCCATAAGCATTTATTAAAAACTTACATGTAGTAACTCCAAGGCCTTTGATTGGCATTCAGGATACAGGCTAGAATATAAGGAGACTGTCTTCAAGCTACAAATTGGGTTTCTTCTACAGTCTTACATCATGTTGGAGTCAAATCTGTCAGAGACAGTTCCAACAAAGTCAAAAATTTAAAAAAAAATTGTATGAACTCTCAACAAGAAAGTGTTTATGCTCTTGTGAAAATATTAACTAAAAATATATGTGCACCATTTCATTTTTTGTTTGTTCTTTTTTGTTGGAGGGAGAACTGCAGTATCTCATAATACACACAATATTCCACATGAATAGTTAAATCATTATAAGACTTTTGACTGAACATTTAGACTTGTTTTTTTTGTCATACATTTATGCCTTTTTTAATGTCTTGATTCATTTTCTTTTTAGTAAACTTGGCTAAAGCATCTAGAACTATATTAACTAGTAACAGAGCATCTTAAGCCTCTTATTTTTAATTTTGCTCCAGAGAGCTTGCCTGTAACAGGGTCCTTGGTTTATTATATTCTTAGAGACACAATACAGAAACTTTCTTTAAACTCTCTTTAAAAAACCATGTTGAAAAGGTCACCTTCAGCATAGTATTCAAAATTCTATAAGTACTTAAGCTGATAAGGCTACTGACCCTCTTAAATGCTCTTTATGTGGCACAACTGCTTCTTACAATTCCATATCCATCTTCTGTCAAAATATGAAGCTTATACTTCCAAATCTCAACACTATAGGGAAGCATTGACATTTCAGTAAATAATTGCATTAGTAGGAGGTAAGAATAGAGTGAATGGATACACAAGGACACTAAGTGACATGGACAGAAACCCTTAATTCTACCCTGAAGTGGGAATTCAGAAGGGCAAATAAAGGCATCATGGAATGACGATCATAAGTGCTAATGTGGGTTTTGTCTTTTCATAACTACAGTATATTAAGCACCAGTTTACTATCAAATTATTTAGTTTCTTCCTTAAAATATTCACACATTATAATTACCTCCTTTTCAAAAATTAGAAAATATTAAGCTAATACTGATTTCTTTTTTTTTTTTAAGAGAGAGAGGGACAGTGAGAGAGAGAGAGAGAGAAAAAAATCAATTTTATTTAGTTGTTCACATGGTTTTTGTAGCTCTTAGACTTCATTGTGTATGTGGTGCTAGGGTTTGAACTCGGATCCTCGCGAATGGTGGGCAAACACAATAAACACTGAGCCACTGCTCCAGCCCACCAACCCTGATTTCTTTTTTTTTTTTATTAGAAGTATATCGAGGAACAGTTGAAAATGCTCTACATCATTAATTATAAGGGAAATGCAAATCAAAACTTCCATGAGATAACACCTCACTCCTGTTAGAGTGGCAAAAAGGAAAAATACAAACAACAGCAGATGCTGGAGGGGCTGTGGGAAAAGAGGAACACTGTTACACTGCTGGTGGGACTGAAAACTGGTTCAGCCACTATGGAAAGCTGTATGGAGAATCCTCAAAAAATTAAGGGTGGAACCACCTTACGACCCAGCTATCCTGATTTCTAACATTACCTAAAAACTGAATGATGGACTTAAAGTTGCATTTCAACCCTTTGCCCTCTATCCAGTGCTCTTTTTATTCTAAACACTGGGAATCACAAGCTCAAAAATAATGTAAGAAAAGTAGAATTGTATACAAAGAAAGCCAAGCAATTCTGGAGGTTATGCTTACAGTAAAGTAGTAAAAATGTGATTTATTTTATTTTTTTAAAGAGAGAGGGACAGTGAGAGAGAAAGAGAAAGAATCAAGTTTATTTAGTTTTTCATTTGACCTTGGTTGCTCCAACACTTTATTGTGTACGTGGTGCTGGGGTTTGAACCCATGTCCTTGTGCATGGAGGGCAAGCATGTAACCGTAACCATGAAGCCACCATTCCAGCCTGAAAGTGTGATTGTTATTAAAGAATGTATTTGGTATTGTTTATTTGGAAAATATGATATTGTCCAAAGAAAAGGGAAGCAAATAGATCAGAATTTGACTTTTGCATATCATGTATATTGAGTAAATACTAAAAAATTATATATGTTGCTTCTGATAAAATGGATTTCATTTCTCAATGTACATTGTAAAATCATTAGATTAGAGAAAGAAATTTTACTTCAACAAAATGCTCCAAAGAGTTTGATATACAAATAAAAATTTATGAAAATTTTAATTTTAAGTGGTATTTATACTGTATATGATTTTAGCATCTATTTAAATATTTTATTTTATATGTAGGAAGTATTGAGAAGATATTTTTAAGTTTTTTACTTTTTGATAAAAAAATGTGTTGTAAACTGTGTTAACTTTCATCTGTTAGGATTTATTAAGGACTGCTTTATGTCCTGACATATTAAATTTTGAATATGTACCACATATGTTCAGAAATATGGACATTGATATTCTTTTTTATTAAAAAATATAGAGAAATAGTTGATTTTCATTTATTTTTTCTCTTTTTTTTGTTTTTCCAACACTTAGTCGTGTACGTGGTACTAGGGTTTGAACCCAGGTCCTCACACATGCAAGGCAAGTGCTTACTGCTGAGCTACTGCTCCAGCCACTATATTTTAAGACACATGAAACTAAAAAAACTTTTGAAGCCTTTTGTAAAAAAAAAAAAAAAATGTTGATAAGAGTTGCCTTATCTCCATAACACAAATCCTATCCCCAAAGTATTATATTATCACAGAGGTAGAACACAGATATATGCATCACAAGAGAGTGCTTAGAAAATCAAAATAGTATTTATGGAATATTAATGTATGAAAAAATTCTACTTTAGTAGGAAAATGCTAATAAATTTTGCCTTTTTCAACAGAAAGAATATAAAATATCACATAGCTCACAGCACACATACACAAAAATGAATTTAATCAATTTAAAATACATTAAATCTATTTTAAATTATAAATCAAAACAAAATAAACACAATGGAAAAATACAAACTTGAAACAAAAACACAAATAACATCCATGTTGGAAGCAAAACCACGAATCTCTAGGGAAAACAATGGGTATTATGGTTATATAAAAGATTATATTGATTTTTTTTCAAGGCAAACTACAAAATTAACAAAATCAAATAACAAAATACACATTGTAAAAAGTTTGCAATGCATGTGACAAATATAATATTAGCATATATTTCTTTATTTGGAACTTAAAGTTAGGAAGATCAATTAGAGATGATTTTAGACTTATATACACATGAATGTTTTACTGTAAATAAGTCACTGCTTATAAAAAAGGAAAATATAGGCAAAAATGCATAGACTTTTTAACATTATATTACATAAAACATTGAAATTCTGCCTCTTCCAGTTCCAAGTATCCATGGTTTTCTATACAATATTATCTTTGTGACAACACAAGCATTGATCAGGCAGAATGCAGAATATCTTTAAAAACCAAAGTAAAAGGGGCTGGAGCCGTACCTAAGCCTTTATTATGCTTGGCCGCCACATGCAAATACACGGGTTCAAACCCCAGTACCCTCTTACACAACACAACTAAGTGTCAGAGCAACAAAAACTATGTGAAACACTGAATAAAAATTGATTCTCTCTGTCTCTCTCTCTTACTGTCCTCTCTTAAAAAGAAAACAAAGTAAGAGAAATTAATTCTGGTTCTTAGGGATGTCTTGGAATTTGGTTAAAAACTTTACAAAGTTTGCCCATTTAAATATTTTTTCTGAAATTTTGTAAATTGAAATAAAAGTAGAAAGCCAAAAAAACTCAATCAATATTTTAAAATAAATATATCTAGTACATTTTCTAGATGCAGATACACTATATTACAAATATATCCAAATTCTGGTCTATTTATTTAAATTGAAGTATGAACAACAGAATAGGCTTCTGTGTTGCAGCATGTCAGGATCAGATTTGTTGTTTTTTCATCTGGCGATTTCACTCCATGAGGGCAGTGTGGAACGTCTCACCACCTGGGTACCCTATGGCATAAGGCTGGCTTTCTACTTTTAAATTATGGCTCTTGGATCAATCACAACTTAGGTGAAGGATTCCCTTCAAGGGAATGTTTTCTGGTGGCATTCTCAAGAAAGGAGTGTAGCTTTTCTACTCCTGTATTTACAGATGGGTTATCACTTTTTAGTTCTTTATTTTATCAAGGATATCAGTTGTAGCTCCCTGCTGCACACAAAGCCAGTGTCCTTGATTGTTGTCACCAACCAATTTCTGACCTTAAGTCCTAGAGAACACAGTTTACATTTCCCTTGCTTATTCAGGTCATTCAGTTTCAACTTCTGCTTTTTGTTCTTATGCCACATTCCCATTTTACCTTTGGTTCATGTGGCTTTCTCATTCTTAGCTTTTCTCTTTGCTTTATATTATAAATTATGTTTTATTTTCAATTTCACATTTATACTTGAGATAAGTATTTGCATATTAGACCTTATCATGTAGATAAGAAATCTGAATCTGATAAAAAGCTCATCTGCAGAAAACTTACAGCAAATATGTTGTAAAATGAACATTTTAGAATGATCATTTCACTATGCCTGTATCTTAATAAAATACACTACAAATTAACAAACAAATAAAAAATTACGGGGCTGGAGCAGTGGCTCAGTGGTTACAGCGCATGCCTGGCATGCATGAGGACGTGGGTTCAAACTCCAGCACCATTATACAATGAAGTGTCTGAGGAATGAAAGTGATGTGAAAAAACTAAATAAAAATTGCTTCTGTCTTTCTCTCTCTCTCTCACTGTCCCCTCTTTCTAAAAAATAAAAATAAAAATAAATAAAAAATTACCAAGGATTTCTATTTAGACTTGAACTGGTCTTTTAGTCTTGACCAGATTATCAATTTTCTTTTCTTAAAATCTTACATATAATTTATAATTATGTACAATATGTAAATATCAATATATAAATAAATAAGTATCAGCAACATATGGAGACGATCATTTATGTTGGAATTAGAATTTGGGTGCTGCTCTATCCATTTTTAGCAGATGCAACTTATGTTACTCTTAACTAAAGACTCCAGAAAAAAAAATGGAAGAGTAAATAATGGTTTGTAATTCTGTTTTCAGTATTTATAGCAACTAGTGAATGTTCTTTTTAAATATAATGTTTCCATATGGTGGATTTAGATAAGTATATTTAGTCATTTATTAAATCAATTTTATTTATAGTTTTATTTATATTAATACTTCAAGGCTTCATAAAGGATTCTTAATGTTTTTCAAAAGGTACTCATAGTAAGATTATTAGAATTTTTAATTCTAGAATCCAGTGTTATTTAAACATTTTAAATCTTCCTTTTAATTTCTTTATCGGGCTGGAGTGGTGGCTCAGCGGTTACAGTGCTTGCCTGCATGCTCAAGTACACGGGTTCGAACTCCAGCACCACGTACACAGCAAACTCTTGGAGCAATGAAGGCCACATGAAGGACTAAATAAAATTGATTCTGTCTTTCTCTCTCACTGTCCCTCTCTCTTAAAAAAAAAAAAAAAACCACAATTATACCTTTAAAATTTTTTTCTTTATCAATCCCATCGATGGTTCAGGATCATGTTGTTTAATTTCCATGTATTTGTGAATTTTCCAAAATTCTTCCTGTTCTTGATTTTTTGTTTCATACTGCTGTGTTTGGAAAAGATACTTAACATTCATTGAGTCTTCTTAATTTTTTTAAAAATTATTTTGTGGAACCACATGACCTATCCTGCTGAATATTCCATGTGCATTTGAGAACAATATGTATTCTGATACTTCTGGCTGAAAAGTTCTGTATTTTCTCTTAGATCTACTAGTTCTAGAGTATATACCTTAATATTTTATACCATATTCTTCCTTTTCTTAACTAATATCAATCCTTTTCAAACTCTTCCAAAAATTTAAGAAGGAAGAGATATGTTTAAATTCATTTTAAAATACTGTCATTTTACTGATCTCAAAGCCAGAAATAGACACCATAATAAAAAAAAAAAATCACAGGTCAATGCCCATGATGAACAGACACAAAAATCCTCAACAAAATACAAGCAAAGCAAATTCAACAGCACATTCAAAACCTTATTCACGATCCAATGAAATTTATGACGGGATGCAAGGATTAATAGAATTAAGGGAGAAATCATAATATCTCAATAGGCACATAACATCATTGATAAAATTTAATATTTTTTCATGAGAAAACCTCTCAAGAAATTAAGTATAGAAATACTGTTTCTTAACACAATAAGAGCCATGTGTGACAAAAATGCAGCTAATATCATACTCAATGTTGAAAAGTTCAACACTTTCCTCCTAAGATCAAAACAAATCAAGGATGTCCACTCTCACCATTTGTATCCAATATTGTACTAGATATCAGAGCCAAAGAAGTTTTTGTGATAGCACTTATCACACAAAATAGATAACTGTATGAAATAATATATGTGCTGATAAGTTCTACTAAGACATTCCACAATGTTCATAAATTAAAAAATGAAAATAAAAAATAATATATAGTGGGACTTTGATATGAGATAAAAGAGAACATTAAGACACACTTCAAATCATTAAAAGTTGTCTATAAATGTAAAAAGTTGCTCAACCTTACTCTTGAAGATTTTATTTCTATATACTGAAGGCTCATTTCTCACCTGTCAGATTGACAAAGCATAATAGTCTTCACATCATGCTCTGTTAGCAAGCATGTGATAAAGGCACACACTAATACCCAGATGATAAGGTTGATAAATGGAAGGAAACTTAACCATCTCTAACAAAGTTATATATTCAGTTACCTTTGGATTAGCAACTCACTGCTAGAAAGGCATACATAATCAAAATGTGGAGTGACATATATACACATTATTCATTACAGTATATTTATAATAATAGAAGAATTTAATAACCAAACTGTTCATCAGCAGCGACCTGGTTGAATAAACATCAGTATACTTGTATGGCAAAGTACTACCCTCTTGTGCAAAGAATAAGAAATATACCAATACCAAAATGAAATGAGTTTCAGAGCCTGTATTTTTGTGTATGTGTGTGTGTAAGTGTATATATGTATGTGTGAAAGAGAGAAAAATAAGTGCATATAGATATTAATATATGCAAATTTTATTTTAAGAAGGAAAATATGAATATATGTATTCATATTTTCTTATGTGTTTGCTTATATTTGTAATACTAAACACTAGAAGGAAAACTCAAAGAGAAAAAATTTCCTATAGGAGAATAGTATCCAAAATGTAAGATTCCTTGAACATAAATGGTTATATGGCTTCTCTGACTTGTATATGATTTATATTTAATGCTGCTTATCTATTAAATGAAATAAAAATACATAGAAAATGCCAAAAAACTGAGCAAATCACCAATTTAAAAGTAGCATAGTGCAAAATGTATCACACTAAAAAGTCTGATTTAAGTGACCTTAAATAATGCACAGTATTTGTAGCATTTAAAATCTGTAGAAGTTTAATTGGTTTTCAATACATTTACTTTGTAGTAATATTGGTATACCGTTAATTTCAAGCCATTATTAACAGACTATAAAATCATAAAGATAAGTAAAATTCAAGTTATTTGGTACAAGGATGCATACAATTGAAATTAATGAAAAACACTATGGTCAAAATTTTCTACTGAGTCTCATACTCTACTCATGAACTAGCCAGGTGACTTAAATGTTTAATCCTATTGTCAAATATATTGAAAAATAACAAGAGATGATAGAAAGGGAGGAGAAGTGGAAATGTTGGAACTGAGATAAAGCAAGGACATTGCAAGCATTTACGTCATTGTATATTCTATAGTCATGTATATAAAGATGTTCTTCTTAGGGATAAGAATTATGTCAATGTACTTGGGTATTTTGGGAAAAAATTGGGACCCAGAAGAGAAGTAAGTGATGGGAGGACAGGAGGAGGGAGGTAAAGGGGAGCATTAGGTGGGTGGTAGGTATTGACCAAATTGTATTGCTGTATTATGTGCATCTATGAATATGTGACAACAAATCCCATAGTTATGTTCAACTATAATGCACTGATAAAAAAGAAAAGAAAGTTTGTATTAAAATCACAAAAAGTCTTACAAATATGTATGTTTTCCCATATATTTTCTCCCACTTTGCATTACCAGATGTCCACTGCAGACCAGTTTAAAACTCATCCTACATCTGACTCAGCTCTTTAATCCTCTACTTTTCCTCTTTCAACAATGGTTTGGAACTTCAGAGACCTAGGAGAGTTAGGAAGTCCAAGGTTAGCTGTGTGATAACGTCTCACTCCAGTGCTTGAAGTCAATGGGCAGTGTTCCAGTAGCTCAGATTCTGCCCTCCTCAACAGTTAGCAGAACTCTCACATTTGGAATTGGTTGGGACTATCAGGGAAGTCACATTTATACTTCAGACTTCATTGTCTTTCACTACAATTTTCTATCTTTAATTGACTTCCATTTCTCTGCTTAATACTAACTGCCAGTGCTTCTGTGTAGAAAATAGGAAAATGCTGGATTTTGCATTGGCTTCAAATAGCATTTTGAGACAGAAAGCCTGGTTGAGGGTACGTTAACTTCTCTCAGCTCCAGTCTGTCCTGGTGCATACCTCTTCAGATTCTTCTTCTAAGAATTCTTCAGTTATTGGATTCTGTTAGATCAGCTTCCTGTAAGATCATACTTCATGGATAAATGTGTGAGTGCAGGTGGCTCAGCCCTCACTTCTTTCTCTACCTCATTCTCTCTCCTTTTATCATTTTAATTTTATTATTTTACATTTTTTACTAGTTCAGCATGTTCTTGCATATTGAAGGAATCAATTGCTACATATTCCTATGTGCATACGCAATGATAATTTAACTTGAGCCTGATCCTCATCCAGTATCTTCTGCTCTTTGCTCACTCCCTTTTCTTTTCTCCAATGTAATTTCCCCCATTACATAAATAAATTTCCATATACATGTATGTTAATTTTTAAATTTTAAAGATTTAAATGCCCAAATGAGGGTTATTTGGCTTCTCATGTAAGTCAAGTGTACTATACAGGATTAATAATCCCCCTTTTTTCTCCCTCTCGACCCATTCTCTCTCCTCCCATCCTCTTTCCTACCCCACCCTCATAACTATAGTAAACTTGTCTAACTTTCACCCGATCCTTTCTTTTACTCTAGTTTATGCAAATGAGAGAAAACATTCAACCCTTAAGTCTTCAGGTTTGGCTTATTTTGCTCACCATGATTTTTTTTTCCATTTCTGTCCATTTACAAGCAAAAGCCATGATATTATTCCTTCTAATAGCTGAATAGAACTCCATTTATATATTTATACCTGATTTTGGATCCATTCATTTAGTGAGGAGCATCTGGGTTGATTCCACAATTTAGCTATTGTAAATTGAGCTACTATAAACATTGATTTTGCTGTATCTTTGCAATAAACTTATTCTAACTCTTCTGGGAAAGTACCCAGGAGTGGGATAACTAGGTCATACAGTGATTCCATTTCTAATTTTTTGAGGAATCGTCACACTGCTTTGCAGAGTGGCTGTAACAGTCTGTATTCCCAACAATAGTGTGTTAGTGTTCCTTTCTCCACACAAGCCTTCCAGCATCAGTTATTGTTTGTATTTTCATCTTTGCCATACTGACTGGAGTGAGAAGAAATTTTAACATAGTTTTGATTTGCATTTCTTTGATGCTGGTAATGTAGAACACTTTCTCATATATATTTTGGCTTTTTGATCTTCCTCTGTTGAGAAGTTTCTGTTTAGTTCCATAGCCCATTCATTGCATTGGTGTTAAGTTTCTTGCATTCTTTGAATATTCTGGATATTACCCCCTGTTGGGGAATAGCAGGCTGTGATTTTCTCCCTTTGTGTAGGTTTACTCTTGATACTCATGACTAATTCTGTAGCTGTGTAAAAGCTTTTCAGCTTAATGACATCCCACTCATTGATTCTTGGCTTTAGTTCTTGTACTATGGGAATCTTGTTAAAGAACAAGGTGCCTACATCAACACAGTGAAGTGTTGATCCTATTTTTTTATTTTAATAATTGTACGATTGCTAGCTTAATTCCTAGTTCTTTGATCCATTGCAACTTGATTTTTAAAATTTTATATCTTTAAGCCAAATTGGCACCAATGATAGTAACAATTAATTTGTTCCCAGTATCTTGTATTTTCCAAAGTATGTTGCATATTATATTATTTGCTAAATTTAGTTCCAATGCTAAAGATTAAGATATTGAAACTCAGAAATTCAGTAATTTATCAAAACTCACAAAATTAATAACTGATAGTTTCCTTTTTTATATAAAAATTTTAAACTTTATTTATTAAAGTTTAAAGATAAAAGGGAATTTTTAAATAATGGGAACATTAACCTGTTTATAAATTCAAGAAACATGAATTCCTGTCTCAGAATCTATTGACTCAGTTTTATTTATGCAAATATAAAAATACATGAAGAGGAATTTCTGAAGGCATATTTTTCTATAAAATATCAGTTGTTTTTCCTCAAAGTGCAAACTGGGAGTGGTTCTCAAGTAATCTTGAGCTTCATTTCTTTCACAATGGGAGTCTTGTTAAGGAAGTTGGTGTCTACAATGATATGGTAGAGTGTTGATTCTATTTTTTCTTCCAACAGTTGTAACACTGCTGATTTAATTCCTAAATTTTTGATCCTTTTACATTTGATTTTTGTGTGGTATGAAATACAACAATGTAATTTCAATTTGTCTGTCCAGTTTTTCCAATGGCATTTGTTGAATAGGCTGTCTTTCCTTCAAGTTAAATATTTGCCCATATTGACAAATATCAGATGGTTAAAGATTTTGTGGGTTTTTCTCAGAATCTTCTAGTCTATTCCATTGGTCTTCATGCCTATTTTGATAGCAGTACCATGCTATTTTTGTTACTATAGCTGTATAGCATAATTTCAGGTCAGGTATTGTGATACCTCCTGCTTTTTTTTGTTTTTGCTTAGTAATGATTTGGCTATTTTCATTTTTTATTGTTCCAAATAAATATAAGAATTTGTTTTGTTATATCTGTGCAAAAAAATCTAAATAAAATTATATCAGAATGTATTCAACAACACATGAAAATAATAATACATCATGATCAAGTAAGCTTCATTTAAGGGAAGCAAAGCTGGTTTAACATACGCAAATCAATAAATGTGATAAATCATTTCAATAGAATTAGAGACAAAGTCACATGATCATCTCAGTTGATGAAGAAAAAAAGGCCTTTGATGAAATCTAACATCCATTTATGCTCCAAACTCTGGAGAAGATAGGGATCAAAGGAACTAACCTCAACTTTAGAAGGGCCATTTATGACAACCCCTCAGCCAACATCATAGTAAATGGAGAAAACAATGAAACCATTCCCACTAAACTCAGGAACAAGACAAGGTTGTCCACTCTCAGTACTTTTATTCAATATAGTCATTGAAACTCTAGCAAGAGCAATCAGACAGGAGAAGGAAATTAAAGGGTTACAGATAGGAAAAGAAGAGGTAAAACCATCTTTATGTACTGATTATATGATACTATATCCCGAAGACCTAAAAAGCTCCGTCAGAGGACTTCTAGAGCTCATATATGGATTTAGCAAAGTGGCAGGTTAAAAGACTAATATGCAGAAATCAATAGCTTTCCTCTACAACAATAGTAATTTGGCCAAAGAAGAACTAAGGAAATCTGTCCTATTCACAATAACCTCAAAAAGAATAAAATACTTGGGAATTAATCTAACAAAGGAAGTAAAAAATCTCTACAATGAAAACTATAGAACACTGAAGAAAGAAATTGAAGAAGATCAGAGAAGATTTAAAGACATTCAATGTTCTTGGTTAGGCAGAATCAATTTAATTAAAATGATTATTCTGACCAAAGTGCTATACAGATTTAACCCAATCTCCATCAAGAGACTGATGTCATTCTCCTTTTATCTTTTTCCATTATCA
The DNA here is from genome assembly GCA_004027875.1 of Aplodontia rufa. Classification (NCBI taxonomy): domain Eukaryota; kingdom Metazoa; phylum Chordata; class Mammalia; order Rodentia; family Aplodontiidae; genus Aplodontia; species Aplodontia rufa. The sequence continues at coordinate 157,931 of PVKS010000410.1, forward strand.
GCCTCAAGGAAGATTAAGGGGGCAATCAGACACCTAGGCCTAGGTTAAAATCCAAGCATCTCTTCCAGTCATCTTCTCTTATTAACTAGTGATTCTCCCAGTACCTCTGCCACTTATATCTTTCTCTTCCTTCTGGTTTTAGTATATAGTAGAGATATATGGTCACTTTTTTTCAGGAATATATCTGTCCACATTTACTTAATGAATATGGGTACTAAAAAAGCACTTTGTCTCAATTTTCTGTTCTTGAAGACAATTATTTTTGGATTGAAGGAAAAGTCATACTCCATATCATCTTAGAATGGTTATGAGGATGGTTTAAAGTAAAATAAATGAAAAAGAAAAACTGAATTTGATTTTGAATAAAAAAATTGAGAAATCTAGTTATTGAAGCCAAAACATATAAAAAGTAATTCTGCTTTAAGAAAATGTGAAAGCTGATTAACAAAATAGTATTTTCAAACAGCAACTATCAAGAAGAGAAAATATTTGTGCCCAGTGAAAGCATGGCTGAGAAAAAACTTAAATACTCCAGTGAAAATTATCATAATCAAATTCTACAAGGTGGGCGTGCTATGAGTAAAAGCAGATTTAAAGTTGTAAAAGCCTCTTTTTATTGTGTTTTTAAAAATCAGGAATAATGGAACACTTCCCCCTGTGGTTTGTAATGGAATGAAATCAGGAAAATCCATAATAAATTTTATTTCATAGTACAGCTGATAGGAACTTAAGTTGTAGATTGTTTTATTTTTGTATAATTGCCTCTATAGAACTTTTCTATTTTGTCCTCTTTCTAAAAGCTTTTAAATAATATGTAATATTGTTCTACATTTACAGAAGGATCTACCTTCTCATATACTCATAAATCAATGTTTGGATGAATTAATTTTAAGTAATAGGAATAATTCTATATTTCCTACTTCTTTATCAAAGATAAAATAGACTTTGAGCTCCTGAACTCCAACTAAGAACAAAATTTGAATCATTATTTTGTATTGTCTGATCATGGAAGCTTTTTAGTTCAGATTTAATGCATTTATATCTTTAAAATGTATTCTAGTAGACAAAGGGTGAAAGAAGAAGTTCAATGTGTCTCACAATGATCTTAATTAAGGTCACAGGAAAAGAACCTTTTCAGGATTTCATTGTATATTGTTTTATGCTAAATGCAATTATCTTCTGAGACAGAATCAGTCATTACCTCTGAGTTCAAAAAGACCAAGTCATTTTCTTTTTAAGAAATTAGTCCCTTTTTGGTAATCATTTTCTTAACAATCATCAATTCACCCTATCAAGATTAGTTCTTAACCCCCAAGGTTTAATGTAGGAGTTTTTATCACCACTCTGTCTGTAAGGATTTGTCAAGGGAATGGACCAAAGAGTCTTAAGTTATTGATTCACTCTAATCAGCCCATTCAACAAGTGTCACACTGCCTACACTTTCTTCTCCCTCTAATGCTGTTCCAAAATACCACCTGAAAAGGGCAAGCCACTATTAACTGATCTTAGTGACATTCTCTTATTTTTTTTCTTTGCATTGTTCTTTTCTTTTTTTCACCTTAGTCGAATACTGTGGCAACTTGTTTTCTGTATATTGATTTATATCCTTCATTCTAGTTTCTTTCCTTAGGCATATATTCAAGCATCCAATTTCTAACTTCCTTTCAGGAGGTTTCCTATCATGTGGCATCAATTTACATACACTGAGCAGGGGGTTGATTATTTAAACACACTGCAAGTAGAATTTGAAAACCAATGACTAGTCTTTTTATTGTGAGTTTTCTAAAATCGTTTTTAATTTTATGATATTGCCATTTCTTCTAGCAACTGCTCTTTTTGGGTCCTTCTTTTAAATCTTTAATAAGGCCATGATATTTTTCTCAGAATAGCTGCCTTTGTGGCTGGTGTTATATCTCAGTGGTAGAATGTCTGCCTAGTGAGTGTGTAGTTTTCAGTTCAATTCTAAGCACCACAAAAAACAAAAACAAAACAAAATCACAGCTGCCTTATTTTTAACCTTATTTTCAACCATTATATACTGTAAAAAATCTGATTTTATTGTTTCTATGTAAAGCAATACACTTGAAATTCTATGTCAGTGTGTTATTTTAAATTATTCTTTGTACTCCTTCATAATCATGGAATTATATAGTACAAGTGAATGCCATGGAAACTAAGAAAGTAGATAATTTTAAGGAAATAGGAGTGGATGATTGATGGTGACCAGTGTACTAGAGATTTGAGTGACACATTGACTGAAAAGAGTCATGGGGCTGAGCAAAAAGGATAGTTATAATGAAATTGATGAAACCCTCTTTAATTGAATATCATTTAGAGGAATAATTTCTAATTGGTTTTTTAAATAGTGTTTTATAATAATTGGAGTCATTGTTAAATCTGAATTAAATTTCATGTATTATTTTAAATTTTTTCTTTAATAGAAAATACCATAGGGAATTTCATCCCTGACATACAACCAAGGAAGATAAGAAACATTGATGGCGTTGTTCATAGGAATTGAAGGACCTCTTTTTTTTAAAGATCAGGGTCTAATAGATATTAAATAGAGATTATAATGTTTCAAATATAGTAACCAAAAGTTTAATATAATATTCAACACTGAATAAGGAAATGATCAAATAGGAATATATACAAGTTTTTGATTTAATAAAACATCTGAGTGGCTTGTGTGTGACAGTATTGTAATAGACATTTTCATATATATCAATAATAGAGAATCTATCCCATTAGCTAAAGTTAAGCTACTGTACATTAGTTGAATTTGATGTTTTGTGCTCCCATCTCAGATTTGAATACCAGTTATATATATGATGTATTTTAAATGCTGTTAATTTTTTTTAATCTCAGGGTTTGAGAACACATGCATTCTCTCTCTGTGTGGGAATACTTTTACATTACTGAAGCAAACTGAGACATATACTAGCTTGATTACTAAATAAAGAAACCCACGTATTTTAAAAATTGAAACACATTAGAGGGCTAATGTGATGTTCTTGTTTTCAAATTGTGGCCCAAACTTCTGGGATAACACCTGGCACATGAAGGGACTCTAGACATCCTGTAAGAGAAAAAACATAGGAGAGAATGTTCTGGATAGACCACTAGCTGTGTTACAGCATTGCTGTGTTTCTGTAAGATGTTACTTGGTTTGAGCAGCTGTATTTGTATCCATAATTTATTAGTGAAATGTTGTTGAAAAAATTAGTGTGTGTGTGAAGTCACTCTGCCAGCTAATCCCCAAAGGAATCTTTACTGGGAACTATTTAATGAATAAAGGTTTCCTGTAGAGCATAACTGTGAGGTACAGAATCCAATAGTAATTCATTCCTCTTCATTATCATTATCAAGGAGCTTCATGAGAAAATAATGAAAGCAGCATTTCCTTGAATTTGACATTTTGAGTATATGTTGCTATTTTAAATGAACATTTAAAAATAGTATTAAAATATTGAAAAATTAAGAGGAAAAAGCAATGTCCTCACACTTCAAAAGCTATATACATACTACCTGTCATCAAAAATATTTATTACTGGGGCTCGAGCACTGGCTCAGCGGTTATGGCACTTGCCTGGCATGAGCAAGTACACGGGTTTGAACCCCAGCACCACATACACAGCAAAGTGTCTCAGAGCAATGAAAGTCACACAAAAAAACTAAATAAAATTGATTCTTTTAAAAAATATTTATTACTACTCAAAGGTAATGAGACACTTATTTAAAAATACAGTTTGGGGAAACAGCACAGGGATAATATAATGTTTTGTCTATAGTAAGCAAAACAATAAAATAACCAAAATGAAATAATGATAATGGTTGATTTTCCAAATTTTTAAGAATTTGAGTGCTACCTGAGTTTACTTATACCTCCACACTAAAGGGCACACTTACACAGGGATGTACACATAACCCACAAGCACCACCAAATCTCATTTGGCTTATTACTATAGAAGATACCTATCACACACATTATGAATTGTACCCAAATTGATTTCTAGGAACTTGCATTTACTTAATAGAATATATAATATTAGAACTGAAAGGATTGAATATTAAAGTTCATGATGCTCATTTTATAGATAAAATTAGACACAAGCAGATAAAATTTTCTGATGTTACACTGTCCTTATTTGTAATATATTTAAGATGATTTAATAAGGGACATAATCATGAGTAATTAAAATGTGCTCAATTGTAAAGTCATATAAAATTTCTCAAAAATATGTCATTCTAATTAATTCTTACATTATAAGTGACATTTGAATTCCAGCACTCATTCTTCCTACCACTAATTTTTTTAGCTTTGTTTGCTGCCAGCTGAGTCTATTCAATTTTTCATTTATAAGTCTTGTCTCTGTCATCTCCTACTATCATTCTTGCCTGTGCACTTCATATCTTATTTCAGGATCAATAGTGTTTAATACATCACAATATCACAGGAAGTTAAGGATTCTCTCTGACTTTTTCTCAAGATAAGTTTTTCCACCTTAAGAGCTTGTCCTTTCTCCATAAAGCTCTCTAAAGAGTTGACTATTATCTGTTATTCTGCTTTAGATATTGATCTAGATCTTTGAAAAATTCATGGGATTTTAATTATTTTATCTTCACACTTTTGTTCTACAAACATTACACGCACTGCATCGCTTTGCTGAATACGGCTTCTTTATACGTGTAGCAGTCTGTGCTTCATTCTGGACTTTTCATGAAGAGTACACCTCAGGTATCCTGGCTGTAGCCCAGCAACCCAGGCACCAAGGACAGGGCTTTCACTAGTCATATAGTTTTCATTCTCGATATTTAGATTGCACACTACTGAAACATAATTGTACATTTATAAGTCTTGCCCTTCAGCTAGACTCTCACATAGTGTTCAAAATTTTAAACAAATAATAAATATGTAAACAGAGAGTTTTTGTGGGATAACAAAGACCTTAACTGGTGAGAAACACAAAAGTGATTTCCAATAAAACAAACAGACCATACTTTTTGTCATTTATAATTTCTCTACTTCAATATGGCAACAACACTATGATTATTGTTATTTTTAAGCTCTGCTTAATTCACTCTTTTATTGGATGCTTATCACATAGGATAATAATGCCTAAAGTAGGTGCCTGGACCTCTCCCCACCATTTAGCATGCACAGGCTGAGCCTTGGCCCTGGCAGGCTTGCAGGACAACCAGAGGATCATACTTCCTGACCCTGCCTAGACCCTGCTCTACCTCTGCACATGATCAGGACTCTGGTTCCATACCCGAAACCTTCCCCAGCCCCTGAGTATACCCAAGACTCTGTCTGAGTCTCTGCAGGTGCATGGGACACCCCAGAAGACTTCGACTCCACACCTGGACCGTGCCCATGGCCAAGAGTGCACAGTACTCTGACCTTCCTGTCAAGTGCTCAGAACACCCCAAAAATCCTTCTGCCCTGACCTTGCCCCACCTTTAAGAATGCCCAAGATTATGGCACCATGCCTGGAATTTACCTTGCATCACTACATGGTGAGGACTGTGGCCCTAACACCTGCCCTAGCAGGCATGCAGGACACTCCAAGGACCCCATGCCCAGACCACACTCCACCACTGGTACCCAGGACTCTGGCTGAGGCAGGCATGTTGGACAGCATGAGAACCCCATGTTGGGACATCACCCAGCCTGCTCATACCCACTACCTCCAGATATATTGGCCATGTCCTCACCACCACCACAATTCCCAGATCCCAGCATGGCACATAGGCTGGTCTATTCCTGGCTGCCCCATACTCTAGGAATCCAGGACCACTTTCACATAATTTTAACAACACCGTGGGCTGCCTGTGGGCTGCTGATCAACTCCATCAGGTTCTAAATCCAAAACCTGGAATGTAGATTCAAATGCTGCAGCAAAATGAATCTCCAGGCAGAAGCATATTTTTGGAAGAAGGTGGTCATCAGAGAGGTGGTGTCTGAACCAACACTTTAACCTGCAAGGAAGTCACAAGTGGAGACCTGTCTTGCTTCCAAATAGGAAACCTCAATTCAAAGATCCAGGAGAAGATTTTCAAACATGAGGAATCAAACTAAAAATGTTCACCACAAAATCACAACTTCCGTACCAAGGAGCCCATGGACAAGAAGTTTGATGAAAACCTAGAACAAATTCTAATGATCTGATTAAAAAAAGGAACAATGAACTAAAAGAAGATTTAATGAAGGGATTAAATAGGAAAATACAAGATATGAAAAAACTTTATGATCAAGGAAATAGACATACTGAAAAAGGAAGTAACATAGTTGAAATCTGCAGTCAATTATATCAGAACAATGATGGAAGAATTTAATAACAGATTAAATACTATAGAAAACAGAACCTCAGGTCTTCAGGAAAGAACTTCTGACAATGAAGCTAGGATGAATAAGCTTGAGTACATAATGACACACACACAAAACAAATACTCATAGAACATGAGCAGAATTTTCAAAATGTCTGGGATGAAATCAGAAGAAACAATAAAAGAGTAATTGGGATACAGGAAGAAATTGAAAAGCAAACAAATGTTATAAAGAACATTCTGAATGAAATACTTAAAGAAAAAATTGCCCATGTCAGAATAGAGTCAGAAATGCTCATCTAGGAAGCATACCAGACACTCAATAGGCCTAATTGAATGAGAAGCTAACCAAGACACATCATATTAAAAACATATAACAGGAAAATCAAGGAAAGAATATTAAATGCAGTAAGAGAGAAATGCCAAACCACATTCAGAGGCAAACCAATAAGGATCATGCCTGATTTTTCAGCTCAGACTCTAGAGGAAAGAAGATCCTGGAAGGAGAACTTTCAATGTATGAATGACCACAACATGCAGCTGAGAATAATATGCTCAGCAAAACTCAGCTTTAAATTCGATGGGGAAATAAGAACATTTCATGAAAAGATTAAATTTGCAGCATTCATGAATAAAAAATGGCATTACAAAGAATCCTCAAAGATAAACTCCAGATAGAAGAACAAGCAAACACTATTAAAACCCACAGAGGAAATTTAATAAAACTGTACACTATCAATAGACAACCAAGTCAGCACAGAACTTACCAATAAAATATAATGACTATGAACCAAAACCATATAACTCTCTTAACCCTGAATGTGAATGGTCTCAATGCACCAATCAAAAGGCACAGTTTAGTACACTAGATCAAATAACAAAATCCAACAACATGCTGCTTACAGGATATTGACCTTACAACCAATAACATACACAGATTGACAGTGAAAGGATGAAAAAAAAAAAAAAAACATATACCAGGCACACAGACCAAGACGGCAAGATGGTGATACAATACTTATATCCAACAACGTATATTTCAAACATAAACTAATCAGAAGAAATGAAGAAGGGCACTATATCCTAGTAAAGAGAACAATACAACATAAATGTTGTACTAGTATATATGGAACATTATAACCATAGTAAATATATACTCTCCAAACACCAATGCTCCCAACTGTGTTGATAAATTACTCCATGACATAAAAGCACTGTGGACTTCAACACAATAATATATGGAGACTTTAATACTCCTCTATCACCATTAGACAGATCATCAAAGCAAAAAAATAAAAAATAAAAAGGTCTCCAGCCAAAACAACTCTGTCAATCAAATGGACCTGATATCTATCAAAAATTATACCCCAAATTGGCTGAATATACCTTCTTCTCAGAAGCACATGGAATATTCTCCAAAATAGATCATACTTTAGTTCACAAAGGAAATCTCACCAAATATAAAAAAGTAAATATTATTCCTATCAGACCATGACACCATAACTCTAGCAATTAACAACATACATTATAACAGAAAACACACATATACATGAAGATTGAATAACACCTTATTAAATGAAGAATGGAACCAAGAAAACATGAGAACAGATATAAAAAAATTTCTTGGAAGCAAATGAAAATTAAGACACAAAATATCAAAACCTTTGGACAGCATGAAAGCATTCTTGAGAGGAAATTTATAGCACTTAGTGCCTACACAAAATATCAGGAGAGATCTTGAATATATAAGCTTATGCTCCACTTTAAATCCCTACAAAAGGAAGAACAATCTAACCTCAAAGCCAGCATAAAAAAGAAAATAATCAAAATCAGAGTGGAAATCAATGAAATTAAGAACAAAAAATAATATAAAAGAATCAAGAAAATAAAAATCTGGTTCATTAAAACAATAAATGAAACTGATAGAAACCTGGCCAAACTTACTAAAAGAGGAAAAAAATGAAGCAAATCAACAAAATCACCAATGAAAAGGGAATGATCACTACTGACCCATCAAAAATCAGTAAAATATAAGAACATATTTTTAAAAAGTATACTCCTCTAAATTAGATAATCTGAAGACATAGAAAAAGTTCTAGACACATACAGCATCCCCAAATTGATGTGATATTAAAATCCTTAACAGCACAATAACAGCCACTGAAATTTATATAGCAACTAAAAGCCTTCCAAAGAAAACCCCAGGATCTGATGGAGTCCCCACTGAGATTTACCATCTTTTTGGAGGAACTAACACCCCTCCTTATTAAGTGTAGGGAGGTTATCAATCAAATGGGGACCCTTTGACTTCCATGAGAATCCCAACTAACATGGGAGTAAAGTAGGGGGAACCAGGGGATCAGGTGGAACCCAAAGAGGGGGAACAAGAACTGGCATCAGCCTTAGCTTGCTCTGTCATTATGCGTGTGTTCATGTTTGTGTGCCAACGATTACCTCCTAAATGTAGGATGATGTTGAATGAATTAAAAAAAAAAACTATAGACAGATATCCCTGGTGAAATTCAATGTAAAATTTCTTAATAAGGTTCTAGCAAAACATTCAAATACACATCAAAGAAGATAATTAATCACGATCAAGTAGACCTCATTTCAGGTATGCAAGACTGATTCAATATATACAAGTTAATAAATATGATTCATCACTTAAACAGAATTAAGGCTAAAACCATATAATCATCTAAAAACAGCATGGTACTGGTATTAAAATAGGAATGAAGTGCAATGTAATAGAACACAAAATGCTGAGACAAACCCCAAATCTTTAAACATCTCATATTTGACAGAGGTGGTCAAAATATAATATAGAGGAATTACAGTCTATTCAACAAATCATGGTGGACAAACTGGACAGCCATTTGCAGGAAGTTGAAATTATATCCTTATCTCTCACCTTTCACAAAAATCAAATCAAAATGAATCAAGGAACCAGGAGTTAAACCAGCCAGTACACAACTTGTACAAGAGAACTTAGTACCAACACTCCAGCATATGGGATAGGCAATGGCTTTCTCAGCAAGACACACAAAGTGAAAGAATTAAAGTCAAGAATCAATGAGTAGAATGCCATTAAACTACAAAGTTTTTGTTCAGCCTAGGAATTGGTCAAAAGTGTCAAGAGAGAACCCACAGAATGGGAGATAATCATGACCTCTGATTCCTATGATAGGATACTAATATCTATCATTTACAAAGAACTCAAAAAACTTAATACCAAAGTCACTAATCCAATCAAAAATGGGCAGAAGAACTGACATAAACTTCTCAACAGAGGAAACTGAGCAAGCCAAGGAATACATGAAAAATTGTTCTAAATCACTAGTAATAAGAGTAAAGCAAATCAAAAGTTCATTAAGATTTCACTTCACTCCAATCATATGGGTAATCAGATGAATATAAATAATAACAGATGCTGGGGCATTTCGGGGAGATTGGAACATTAGCACAATGTTCAGCAAATGGATGCCACAAATGCCTTGGTTTGCTAGACTGATATTTGTGTTTCGTCACTGTTTCAGTACTAGAGGGCCATCTAATCCCAGCTGTATCCCAAATACAGTATTTTTGTGTTGTTCAGAAAGCAGGAGAATACCTTTTAAGAGGAACCTTTCCTTATAAGCATTTCCCTAGTGTTGGGATAGACTCAGATGTCATGAATGCAGTTACTGGCCAATGATTAGGCACTGAAGGATTCTGCCTGGCTCTGGGGAGAATCAATATGGGTGGATCAATCCCATCCTCTTATGTCACACCTGTGTCCACAAAAGGCTTCATGCTATGTTATATCAGCACATAGCTGACCAAGACCTACACAACACGGGTTAGAAGGAAGGTCCAGACTGCTATGGATTATCAATTTCTGACAATGATCCAGGACATAAGATCACCTTAACTATCTAGGGGTGATGTTGTCTGGAATAGAAACGCAGTTGATTGGGGTCATGTCTCCCTCTGAAACTGGAGTTGCTTCAGAGGCTCTTAAAGCAGGCAGGCCTGGGGACATTAATAGTCTATATTGGGTCTATTGATCTGTCTATATTGGGTTATATCAGTTTAGCTTTCAGTTCCCAAAAAGTCTTGGGCTTACTACTTTATCCTAGACAAAGTGAACAGGGTCATGTATTATGTTATGCTTTTTGAGGTTGCGTTAGATTTGATTCAGTCCCCTGGGTTCATGATAAACTGGTTTGCACCTGAGTCTCATAGCTGAAGTAGTTAACACAGTGTCAGAAGGAGGATGGCCATGCCCAGACCCCTTAGTCAGTTTTAGCTTTCTTAGAAATTATTCAGAGATTATTATAATTATTATTGTTCTGTATGTAAGGAAACTGAGACATAGTGATGATAAATGACCTACTCAATCTCACTAAGCCACAATAGCAGAGTCAGAAATTCTACCCAACATTTCAGACACGCTACTTTCTTCTTCTCACCATATCTGCCTTCTGTATATGAACCATATAGATCATATGAATTTTTTTTGTATTTGCTAAGCTGTTGTTATACAACAGTTATAATTCTGTCTTTGAAATTGAATTGCTAACTTTTATTAAAAATTTTTATTATTACTAGACCACATGAATATCAGTCTAGTTTCTATACTCTAAAGTAACTTTTCCTTTGTTCCTGAACTAAATTCTCTTATAATTTATTCTCTGGGATTAGAACACTCAAAAATATTCTAAAATATTAGTATAATTGAAAATAGACAATAGTAGGGATGCTGGAGTGGTGGCCCAGCAGTTAAGGTGCTTGCCTGGCATGTGCACAAAGACCCAGGTTTGAACTTTACACAACGAAGTGTCAGAGCAATGAAACCCGTATGTAAAACTAGATAGAATTGATTCTCTCTTTCTCTCTCACTGCCCCCTTTCTCATAATAAAAGAAGAAAATAGGCAATGAGTTATAATTATTTCTCTCAACATTTTAATGATAATGACATAAATAGGAATAATAAATAAAATGTGAAAGTTTCAAGCAAAATGTTTCTTAACAGGGGATAACCATTGGAATTACATGAAAACTTTTCCTTAAAATAATAGCTTATTCCTGGGAATCATCTTCAAAATTTCTGTGGTATAGACTAGTGGAGTTTGATATATACATTTTCTAAGTACCCCAAGTTATTTTAATATCATTTCTATTTTAATGGATTCTTCATAATCCAAGAATTCTTAAGAAATTAGGATATAGAGCAGGTCAGTTTTGATGAGAAAAGGTGATTAAAACAGAGTGATGAGGGATTGACTGAGGAGCCAGGAAAGGAAGAACTGAATGATCAAATGAGACAAAATATTTAAAAAGAATATCAGCAATTTGCAAAATTAATTAGGAAAGCAAAACTTTCTTCCCTTTTTTTATTTTTTTGATACTGAGGATGAAACCTAAGGATGCTTTACTACTGAGCTATATCCCCATCCCTTTTCTTACTTTTTATTTTGAAACAGGGTCTCACTAAGTTGCTGAGGGTGCTACTAAATTTCAGAGGCTAGTCTCAAACTTGTGATCCTTCTGCCTCATCTTCCAATCTTTGGGATTTTATAGGTATGTATAGGAAGCATAACTAAGACTTTTCTTATTGGAGAAAAAAATTATTCATGTATCCATACAAGTTTTGAAAACACTCATATATAAGTGGCATATGTGATCTAGTATATCGTGTTGCTTGCTTATTATCAGCAGGTTATATTTTTTTAAAGAAAGAGGGACAGTGAGAGAGAGAGAGAGAGAGGAGAGAGAGAGAGAGACAGAGAGAGAAGCAATTTTTGTTTAGTTTTTCACATGATTTTGTTGCTCAAATACTTTGTTGTATATATGGTGTTGGAGTTAGAACCCACGCACTTGCACATGCCACGCAAGCCCAGTAACTGCAGAGCCACCTCTCCAGCCCCAATCAGTTTAATTATTGATGGCATATGTATCCATGAAATAAGTTTTGAAATAAAGTTAAGGATGCAAAGATAATATATAAAATTCATGAAATGCAAGAGAAAATTCCCCTAATTAAGCTAAATTAAGTTGGATACATGCAATACTTCAGAATTGCAAGTTAGATGTGAAAAAATAGTATATTCAGTATATATGATGCAGTCATGTTAATGATGATAATGAAAACCGTAACTTCTGTAGGTCTTTTCTATTTTTAAAGTTGCAGCCTTAATATATCATTAGCATATTTTATCCATTTAATTTAGAAGTGCATTTCTAAAGGTTGTAAATTGACATGACATTTTTTCTTTGCTTGGTTGTAATGCCATGACTTCATGATCAGTGACTATTTAGGAGTGGGAAAACAGGATTTTAAAAGAAGTTCAAGCTTCTATGGTGCTTGCAAAATGCTAATGCAGCAGCTGCCTGGAGCCTGCAGCCTTCTTTGGATTAAGGAGTAAAATAAAATTGAATGTGCATCTCCTCATCCTTACTTAATGGCTTATAAATCACTTATAACAGAAAAAAAATGCTTCTGCTCTATTTTCCAACCAAGAATTATACAATTTTTAATTTTCCCCCTCTGTCTCACCTTCTTTCAATAAATATATTCCTTATATTCTTTTTAGCATGGGGAATCTATTATTTGTAAGACAGTCATTAAACTTAGAATAAGAAATAACCTTACAACACATATCATTTAATACAACTTATTTATTCAGACATCAGAAAGCTATGCCCTGGGAGGTAAAATGATTTATCCAAGGTCACACAACTTGAGAATTACAAAGCCCTGATTAGATCAACCTGTCATAATAGTCTGCTGCTGGTTTTGACTAACTCTTCTGAGTTTGACAGGAGCTGAAGACCAGTGTAATGTTAATAGAAATAAATTGTGAATGGACAATTTTTAAAGGTAATAAGAACTGTAGTTGTGCTTAGTTTCTGTTACTATACATTATTTACCATATTTTGTTTCCATACATATTCTATGGTTTGTATTTTTATTTAGATTTGTTTTTTTAGATCCAAAATTTTCTAATATCATCGACTCCATTCTTTTTTTTCCACTGTCCTAATATTTTATTTTATTTATTTATTTTTATTTTTGAACAACCATACAAGTTTTTAATAAAATAATATAAAATGTGTATAGTTTCTGGATACTAGATTTATCCCCTCCATTCTTAATAGACATTGCACAGATATTGATCATATCTCAATTTCTTTACTTGACATGTTCAGCTTTTAAAATGGTACAATTCTCAGCATTATTCTTAAGTAATTTTTAATTATTGGCTTTACAATACCTCCTTAAAATAAACTGTCTTTTGTGCAACATAAATCTTTTCTTTTTCTTTTTTCTTTTTTTAAAGGACAGTGTGTGAGAGAGAGACAGAGACAGAGAGAATCAATTTTTATTGAATTTTTCACATGGCTTTGGTTGCTCTGACACTTAGTTGTGTATGTGGGTGCTGGGGTTTGAACCCGTGTACTTGCGCTTGCCAGGCAAGTGCTGTAACTGCCAAGCCACTGCTCCAGCCCCTCTTTTTCTTTTTTTACTGGAAATTTTTTTTATTAAGAAATTTATTTGTTGAACATCAAACAAGCTTCTAATGAAATAATGTAATATACATATATAAGTTTGAAAATTAGATTTACCCCCAAGATCCCCCATTACCCACCCTTATCCTTCCCCCCACTCTCTCCCAATACATTTCTACGAATGCCTTAGGTTGTATGTCATTACACCTTATCCAGATTTAAACATTAGAAAAAACCTCCTTTCTCAATGGCCGGGGTCTAGCTCCAGCCTCCACAGATGAGTGAAGACATTCGACCCTTAGTTCTCTGGGTTATGTTTATTTCTCTCAGGAACATAAATCTTTTCAATTTAAATTTATTTTAACTGATATAAATAAAAACATGAAAATATACATATTAATGTAATACCAGTAAAATGAATTTTAAGTTCTCTTTTGTCTTTGTTCTTTCTATCTTAATTTACTCAGCTCTTCCAAAATTCTCCAGCAGTATTTACTAAGCTTGAATTGCATACCTGGCAAATATACAGCCACATAGATATACAGATGAATAAAATACATTCCCCTATCTTCACAAGCTCACAATATTTCATCTTCTTGTTCTGTCATTAGATTACTCTAAGCCACTTATGCATCATTTTCCCAAGTCATGTCACAAATCAGGAATATATATTCTACTATAATAATCATTCCATCTGCAGTCCATCTGCCCTGTACTTCCTATGACTTCATTTTTTATACCTAGGCAAAAGGGTGTGCATGCATCCTCATGGTGCCTTCCTGGATACTTATATAACTCTTTTTTTTCATATACATCATCTGTGTGACCTCAAGAAAGATACTCAAGGTATTTAAGAATTATTTTCATTATCTGAAAAATGATATTAATATTACAATATACCTCTTAGGATTTTTAAGAGAATGAATTATTATTTCTAAAATATATAGCTCACAATAGCTCATAATATTCTGTGCTGCACAAATATTAGCTATGATATTAGCTATGATATATATACATACATATATATACAACTATTAGCAGTACAATAATAAAATAAAAATGAATATAAAAATATGAATATATCCAAAAATACAAAAATATTAATGCAGCACAAAATAGTGAGTGCTGAATAAATGTGAATGATTATTATCTGAAAAACAAGAAATAATTTCTTTCCTTCCCTAAACATAAGAAATTATTTTTGACTTCAAAATTTTATTACACATTATGCTACTTATCTTTCTTGAAAAATCTTTCAATTATTTACTAAAATATTTACAGGATGTTTGTGCCATTATCTGTAATATTTACCTAGAAATTTATATTTTATAATTACATTATAAAATATATTATAATTATATTATAGCTTTGTTTTAATGGATTATGCTATCTATGAGGTAAAGAATGTGTATAACATAATCCAAACACATGGAGATTTTTTTTCAATGAATAAAGTGATGAAAATTAAATCACTATAATCTATGAATTTATTCATTTGCCTATAAACCTCATTCTTCCTCTTGTTATTCTATTGCCTCACCCCTTACTACCATCTGATTTCAAGCCATCACTGCAGCTATTTTATATTGCTGATATTACATTTAACTTTTAATATTCAAGTCTTATCTCATTAGTTATAGTCAAATAGATTAGAGAGCAACTGTCAAAGACAGTGGTTCCCAGCACCTTTTTTTTTCCAGAAGAAAAAGATCAGAAAACATTGTAAAGGTGTTTATTATTCTAATAAATCGTTTATAGATTTCACCAACCTACACACTTTATCCCTTTCCCGTTTTCATTTCTCCTTTACACTTCCTAATGAGTTATCTCAAAAAGGTTGAATGCACACACACACACACACACACGCGCGCACACGCACAGGCACATGTGTGTGTGCGCATGCACTAACACACACACACTGTGTGAAAATACACATGCACACACATTGTACACATATGCACTTTAATGTACTTCTACCTACATATTTGTATCCTCTCTCTTTCTCAACATGCCAGATCGTAAAGGTTCAGAAATACAAGAGGCTCTACATGTTTTATTTGTTGTTTTTGTTTTGTTTTGTTTTGGTAAGGGAATGAACTCAAGAGCACAGCACAACTCAGCCACATCCCAGTCATTTTTCATTTTGAGATGGGTCTTGATAAATTACCCAGGGTGATCTCAAACTTGAGATTTTCTGCCTCATCTCCCGGGTCGCTGGGATTTGCTGGTGTGCTGCCACCATGCCTGGTGGTGCAGGTTCTCTGTAGCATGTGCATATTCAGGGATGACTCTGGAGGCAAGCCATAAGTATTATTGAAATGTAATTTTTTTTGATTTTTGATCTTTATAATCAGCTATGCAAGAAAGGCAAGGAAACTAACATGGTGTTATGTAGGTGAAAATATAAGGCATTACCACAAGGGTCCAAAGCTAATTCAGCCAAGTCTGCTCTTTTGGAATTTAGTGATTTAGTGTTGTGTTGATAAGAAAAATCTTTGATGTACTCCATTGATGCCTTCTTCTGTTTCTTCATCTTCCACTAAAGGCTCACTTTTCTGTAAGCATTAATAATTAGAATATTTTAGAAGTTCATTGTGAAAGAATATGAACTGTTAATGAAAAGTACAGGTTATATTCCAGAATGATCTGTGTTATATTTGGAATGTGTTTGTCTCCAGATGATGACATTACAAAAGATTTTGGCTTTTCATATCTTTTCTCCCCACATTTGCCCAAATTTCAACAACTGACATGGATCATATTTCCATTCATCACGAAATTAAGCAAACAAAATAGACATGTGCATGAAACAGGATTCAGAACAGGATTGCTAACCTTAGGTTTTAGAAAACTATTTTCACTCTTCAGTGCTTACAGAACAATTTTTATTTTCATTTTTGTATCTTTGTTGATGGTTTTCTTTCTTTCTTTCTTTCTTTCTTCCTTTCCTTTTTTTTTTTTTTTTTTTTTGGTACCAGGAATTTAATCGAGGGGTACTTGACCACTGAGACATGTACCAACCCATTTTTTTATATTTTACTTTAAGACAGTGACTAAGTTGTTTAGAGCCAAGCTGTGGGGATTACGGACGTGTGACATCATGACCTACTAAAGGCCAATTTTTATAGTGTTTCTATTTGTGCATTATAATTATATATAATAGCGGGGATCACATGACATATTCATACGTGCACATAGTGCACATAACAGTTTGTTCAGCATAGGAAAGGCAGGGGATGGAGGGGGAAAGAGGAAGGTAGGGAAAACCTTCTTTGTTGCTTGTGATATTATGTTTTTTTAAAGAGAGAGAGAATCAACTTTATTTTTTCATGTTATTTTTTTGTGACACTTTGCTGTGTATGTGGTGCTGGTGTTTGAACCCAGGTGTCCTTGCATATGCCAGGCAAGCTCTGTAACCACTGAGCCACACATCCAGCCTTGCTTGTGATATTTCATTGAAGATATACACCACTTTTGTTTCATTGTTTTAACAAAGGTACTTATGATTTGCTTAGCATTTCTAGCCTTGGCTTTTAAATTTAGTCATGTAAAAAATGTATTCATGATAAAAATAAATATAGAAAAAGAACCTTTAGGATCACACTCAAGTTTTAAAATCTTACTTTGTTGATAACTATAGTAAGCATTACCTCAATTTAGTCATATCAAAACAGATTTTGATAGATTATGGTGAATCTTAGTAAAAAATTAGACTAAAACTATGTCAGAACTTGATATATTAAGTAGGTATTCATTTAGATTATGTTAATTATAAGATGAGTAAATTCACAAGTACTTTATATGTGTCATTCTCAAAACCCCATCAAAGTCTGTGCTTATTAGATAATGAATCACCATGAAGAGAGTAAAAAGAACTTCAGATTTTGTTTTTGCCTCTTTGAGATTTTCTATTTCTGATAAAGTACTTCACAAATGTAATTAACCCCAAGTATTATAGCAATTGTAGCATTGTAATATATATATACATTTTGGCAGTTCTGAGGATTGTGACCTCAGAGCTACATTCCCAGTCCTTTTAATTTTATTTTGAGACAGGGTCTTATTAAGTTGCACAGACTGGCCTCAAACTTGTGATTCATTTGCCTCAATCTTCCAAAAAACAGGTATACACCACTGTATCCAGCTACAGTAAATAATATTTAATTTTAATAAAATAAATATCCTATAGCTATACTCATAATTCATATAAACATTCATAGATTAGTTCATACTGGTCAAATTAGCCACTGATAATAATAGCAAGTATTTGTGTAAATCTTACTTGCACCCAAGAGCAATCAAATAATCTGCATATTTTACAAGATACAAAATAACTCTATTTATCTATATTTATCTCTTCCTTGTAACACCAAATTATGAGTCCAACACCAAATTATGAGTCCATTTGCTTGACTCTTTTATCACATCTAATAAGATATTTTTAAAAATAGATGAATGACAGATAATATAAATCGATAGAATGTTAAATCAAGATGAAAATCATAGAAAATATGTTTTGTAAGCTTTAATTTTTTTCAATAATTATAGTTCATACTTAAATTTGGCAGTGAGCCTTTTGACAACAAAAACAAAAAGAGCCATATACCTGTCACATACTTCTCAATTAATACAAAAGAAATGCAAACTGCTGCTTCAGAAGTAGCAAAGCTTTTCAAACAATTTATTTTAAAGGTTTAGTTTGGATATATAAAATGTAGGTATTTTCAGTATAATACCTATGCAAAAATTTTAAAATTAGATCTGTGAAGCTTTTTCCTTGAGTTTTTTTCAATGAAAATTTAATGACATTAAACTAAAATATAAAGTTTTAAGGGGGCTTATAGAGTACCATGACAACAATGGAATGGAAAAAATAGAAGAAAGAAATTATCACCACTGTGTATATGGTATGCATACCAAATTTTTTAATTTGTTAAGCTGTATAAGATTATATACATTTTTATTGTGCCATGAAAATGCAAATTGGTGATTTTTCACACTGTGTCATGTAAAAACAAAGAAAGCCTAAGAAGTCCTTATATATGCTAATATGACATTGAGGACTTAAGACTTCTCTCTCTAGAATACATTGCTCATCCTTCTGTCTCAGTACCTGAAGGTCCTAGATTTAGAGCATTAAGAACAATTGTAAGTTTTAATATTATGTTTATGTTAGGGAAATACAATTCAGGAAACCATTATATTTATTCTCCAGGTTGATTCAGGAATAATAAATTATTCATAGATTCATCATTTGTGGCTAATAAAATGAAAAGTTTAAAGATGGGGATGGAAAGATTGCACAACAGTAGAGCGCTTTCCTGGCATGTGTGAGGACCTGGGTTCGAAACTCAGCACAACATACACAACTAAATGTTGCAAAAACAAGAACCAGATGGAAAAATAAGTAAAACTGACTCTTTCTCTTTCACTCCATCTCTCTCTCTCTCTCTCTCTTAAAAGAAGTTTAAATGTATATTATGCTGAATATTAACGCTGACTCCCCAAATACCATCACACCCCAGACACTGGGTCTTAGCCAATCTTATAAATCGTATCTCCTTTTCCAGTGTTATCTTTAGGGAAAGACCCACACCCAATCTGGCTAATGTTAAGTGAAGGGTGAAACAAAGGAAAGTACTGAAATAAAAACTGCCTCACTGTCTAGAAGTTTATCATTTCTAGATGTGATCACTTTTATTGACCTGAGAAGAAAACCAACATGAAGCAATAAGAAGCAATGAATCAATGAGGAAAAGTGGAAATGCTCTGTGGTCTGCATCATCATGGAGCCACAAGTAAAGCGATCTCTAAGTAAAGCGATTGGTTAATTTCCACTTTGATCTGTTTTTTTTTTTCATTTACATTTCAAAATATCCTGACTAGCGTCAAAATAAATGTTTGTTTTCAAACAGTGTTAGTGCCCTTCTTCTCTTCCTCCATCTGGGAAGTATTATATGGTACTTGCAGACTTTTAACGTAAAATAAATAACTAATAACCATGTGTAAGCATACCAATCAGTATGCTACTGAAAGACATGAAATGTTTTACTTCCTAAATATGAATATTACTTGGTCATGCCTAATAATTAGAATGTTCTAATTTGTCTCTAAAATAATGCTTATTTGGGTCATTTAAGGAATGAATCTTCTATTGTTTTTCAGAGTAATAACCCCTATAAATAAAAAACCTTAATTTTCTACTACATTTTATGAAATCTTATTAATGGTTTAACAAGATGTGATGCAATCACAATAACTATCAGATTTATAACCCCATTAACTACTGATTGGTAGGTAAATGCTAATTTATATGCTGCAATAAATTTTATCTTAGTACCAAAACATAGTCATTAAACCACTGATACAAATGAGATCCTTTTAAGAACTTTTGTTAATGTGTTACTCTCCAACATAAACAGGATAAACTGAGAAATCTTAAAACTGAGAAATCTTAACTATATTATGAATTTTTCAAAGGACAGACTGTGATACTTCCTCTAGACACACACACTTATGCACACACATATACACACTCCCACACACGCTTACACAGAGACATAGATACTTCTCATCTTACGTTAATTTATATACATGTAATTATAAATGAATAAATGGTGGGATAGCCATTCAATATATTCATCATTCACAACAATATACATAATTACATACAAAATCAAAAATACCCATTTTGTGCTTCATATAAAAACATGTGTTTGAAATAAATGACATCTATTTTGAATTCATTATCATACATTTTTATTCTTAAAATTATCAAAAATGAAAATGTATATACTCTCAGTTCATAATATTTTGTACCTATCAATAACTACAAGAGTTTTTGCTTCTTGAGATTATTTTACCATTAATTTGGGCATATTAATAGTAAATGTGTTACTCAGCAAACCAGAATTGCACTATATATCCATATAATCAATGGAGGAGTTCTAAAAAGACACAAAAATTAACTAAATATTTACAATATTATAGTTTATCCTTTATTTTTGATTCTTGGTTCCTACTAATTTTACTCAGCTTTATAGATATTTATGTTTTTTTTTAATGATAGAGAGTGAGAGAGGGAGAAAGAGAGAATCAATTTTACTTATTTTTTCATCTACTTTTTGTTTCTCCAGTGCTTAGTTGTGTATGTGGTGACAGGGTTTGAACACAGGTCCTCGTGCATAACAGGAAAGTGTTTTACCACTGAGCCACTGCTCCAGCCCCTTAAGTTTTACTTTTTAAATAAATTGCAGATATTTTTGAATTGATTATTTTTACGTTGAAACTTTTTCTAAGTATGATTTTATATTATATTAAGAAATAAGAATTACAAAAGTCCAGTTACTGTTACATGAGAGTGCAGTAACTAAAGTCAAATTTATAACTATTTCCACAAATCTGCATTATTTTCACTGCTAACCTGAAAATGTACCACCAATATATTATGTGCTTACACAAATAGAAGTGAATAGAAGTGATAAACTCAAGAATATCTTTGTAGGTTCAATACATTGAGGTTCAATGATATATTCAAATCAACACTTTTTTTAATATGTTCACTTTTATAATGCATATCATGTGTAGTAATTTCAATGCAGAGTTTTAAAATCTGAAATTTCCATTATTATTGAAAAAATAAATTTCAGTTTATTTATAAAATGAAAACTATATAAAAATCTCTGCACAAAATAAAATTTTAAGGTGATTAAAAATAAACTATAATATTCAAAAATCAGTTAAAACGGAGTTTCTAAAGATATTATTTATCACATAGAATTTCAGTTAATAAATAACAAATTTGGAAACTATCAAATATTAACTATTAACATAATCAGAGGAAATTGCCATACATACTCAAAGAACACAATTCCAATGAACAATACATCCTATTTAGTTATTTATTAAGATCCAATTCAATCAAAGGTAGCGGGTTTGTAAATACCTCACAAATGCTTTTGTTTTAGTTTTAAATAAATTCAATGAAGTGGATTTATTTAAAGAAGTGTATTTTCTATCTGCAAAATCATAGTCCAATAAAATTTTAAAATGAAAATAAAAATCAGGAAACATTTTGGAAAGTATATTTTTGAGTCAGCGAGTTATTAATTTGCAATTTCCTAAGAGCCACAGTGATAGTTTGCTGAATAATAAGGAAGGTCAATAAGATAATGTGTCAGAAGCACCAGAACCTATTTTCACTCTCCTGTTAGGTGAGCTTTTTTTTTTTTTTTTTCAGAAAAGACAACTTTGAGTGTGAAGAAAGTATCTAAAAGTAACCTGTCACATACCAAATTAACAACTGCTTGAAAGTCTACCACCTGACTAACTTCATTCTGTTTCTAACAAGGGGCAAAACTTAGCTATTTAAATTGACAAATGATTGCCTTGGATCTTTCTTGTAGAATTATGATTAAATGAGTTATCTGTCTTTCCAGACGAAAATTCATTGATCATTTATTTATAAAATTCCAAGGTAAAAGAAAAATAAAAGCCCTTTATTTTACAGAGTTAGAGGCTGTTCAGAGCTATCTTCAATTGAATGGAAGAAAGCAGCTGCATCTAAGTCAGTTAACATGAGCCTCTTAGCTGTGCAACGTCAGACATGCTACTTTGATGTTCTTGGCTCTTCCTTTATAAAAAAAAATTTAAAAAGCTTTTTGAATATTAGATAAATCATTAAAGAAAGCAAAGAGTTCACAGTGAAGGTAAAATAATTGTTCTCTGTACTAGTCAGTAATTTTAGCAAATGGGGTCATATTTTAACAAAGGCCAGAGTTGGTTAGTTTCAGGTTTTGATTTACCAAGAATGAACCAGAATATTTCCAATAGAGACATGCTGAGATTTCTTGCTTATGTATAATGCCTCATGGTCCAAGATGACTGTTGTAGTTTCAGCCACCAGGAGTTCATTTAAAAGAAGAAGCAAGAGGGTGAAAGAATAAAATTCAATTCCTGCAAAGGTTCTCTTCTTTCATCAATGAAAGGAATATTTCCAGAAAGCCTCAAGCTGAGATTCTCTCTCTCTGATGTTTTATTGGCAAGAAGGTGAAATGGACATCCCTGAGTTGCAAGAAGCCATGAAAAACAAATATCATTCAAAACATAAGAGGAAAACACTTATTGGCTGAGGTCAACCAAGACTCACCCATGGGGCAGACTATATTTGCTCTCTAGAAAGGAAAGTTAACCAAGGATGAAAAGAGGTTATGGTTAGGAAAGCAGCCCACGATTTCTACCACTCTTATAAATAGTATAATAGTAAAATGAGTAGAGTAAGCTCAGGAAAGGCAGCTTAATCCTAAATGGAGGCTAGGCAAAGGAAGCACAGGCACAATGACATTTGGTATGGATTTTGACTCAAGTGTTACTTGAAGAGTGATGGAAAACATAGAAGTTCCAACAGTGACCTGGTGTTATGAGACCTTGGTGGCAACTTAATGTTACCTAATTCTTATTCTACACAAACCCAGTGTTCAATCTTTTCTTCGCTAGCTACAATGACATTTTTTTCTCGCTCAGTGGCTGTATGACTTCAGAAATGTTTGGCTGCAAATAGCAAACAAACAAATAAAAAAATGGCTTACTCCGGATTTTGTTTTTCTTACATAAACAGGAATTTTGAAGTGTGCAGTCCAAGGCTGTTGTGATTGTTCCATAGTGTCCCTGGGAGCCCTGTCTTGTCGTAGTTTTCATCAGCCAGTGTTGAAGAGCTCCATGACTCACCTTGTTCACACTTGGGTTTGGAGCTCCAACCATGATGGGGAGGGGCTCTGTGCCATCCACCTGTCTCTGCCTTCTTTCATGGTTTTCCTGTAAGTACCCTCTGGTAACTTCTGCTTTTATCTATTTGGCAAACACTGTGTCATTTTATTATCATTCAGTGGAAACAAAGTAGAAAAATATATCTCCTTAAATGAAATAAGGGGAAAAAAATGGAGTATTGAGTATGCAATTAGAACTGGCTGCCAAAGTCTTAAAAATATTCAATGATGCACCCCATTTGCTTATAATGAAACAGCTTTTAAATATTCCTATATATAATTTTCAAAAATCACATGCCTTCATTGTATTACTGGCAATTAATTAATAGTCAAACAAATATTAATATTAATGAGCTCCTGGTAGATGTTAATCAGTGGACTAATCTAGATCTCAGTGTGATATGGAGTTTCTCACCTGGTGATACTAATCATTAGCTCACCTTCCCCATATCCAGCGTCAGCCAGAGATATTGCACAATTCACAACTTTTCATTCCAATATATAGGTCTATTTGGTAATTTAACTTGTTACCCTGTATTCTGGCCATTAAAGTCTTACTTGTTCTACAGGAAAGCAGCTCACATCCCATCTCTTACAATCAATCTTCTCAAAATTTCTCAGTCAGTGCTCACTCTTCATCCTTCTGTGGTCTCTTGGTTTGTAATATGTAACTTTTTCCTGTCTCTTTAAAAACTGTCATGATTCCCTCAGTGCGTTTTGAATTGCTTAGGTCAAATTCTATGTCTTTTTTATCTTTCTATCTTTGTTAGAACTTCAGAGAAAGTGCCCCATAAATATTTAGATGGTTCTTGAAATTGATACTTACCTTCTCTCATCACTAGATGGCAAGTCTGCACTGTTGGGGTGTGAAACTAATTGCATTCAGTTCCCCTTGGGTCTTGAGGAATTAGTAGCTATAAATGATGATTAGTAATTCAGTACAACAAAAAGCGAAACATATGTCACATTAGACACTTCCAGCGATGTGTCTAGATGAAATTTAGTGTCACTAGTACCAACGCGGCAGAATTAGAATGCAATCCACAGACTCACTTGGGCAATGGGGGAGGAGTTAGTGTATTTCTAACTCAGATATAGCTGATAGCCTTTGCAGAATGATGGTTGCTTAAGCGCACACACACAAAAAGCATTGCATACAACTGAGGAAACTTTCCCCCAAATGTTGTTTTAAAGATAGAAGCAATGAACTAAGCTACACACTCCTAATTATTCTCCAGTTATTCTCAAAGACTGGCACATGAAAAGAAAATTATTATTTATATGATTTTTATTTCTTAGACTAGCCAAATTATTTCAGTCCAAAGAAATATTAGCAGAAGATATGTTAATCTCTACATCAGTAAAATCAAGAGATGCTAATAACTTTAATACTTAATCTAATTATTTGAATTCTCTCAGAGTTTAAATGTCATGGAAGCAATAATGATTCTTGTTTTGTTCTGTGCTCCCTGGGTCTAACACAAAATCTGATGACAGTTGGAGGTTAATAAATATTACTAAATATCAAGCAATTTTAACACTAAATATTTTCTGCAAATTAATTGGTTTCTTTCTTGATCTTGTTACTTTACCAAGGAGACCACATTAAATTATTGAAGAATTCCAATTTAACCAGCAAAAAACTGAATTGTAATAAAATAGACACTTTTTCTTTTTTCATTGACATTTTAGTTAAGTTGAATTTATTATTATGCCCTATTCCATAGAATTTGGAAAATTAATGAAGTCTTATTTTTAAAAAGGGCTTTCAGATATTACTTCTTATGATTTGTTTCAGATTATTTATGCTTTAAATATTGCATTAGCTATATTGCCTGTTTCTTTTGATATTGATAGAATTATAATAATAATGTGAATCTACCAAAAAATATGTATACTTCATATATACATATGTGTAACTTTGCATCATATATATACGAACATGCATACATAAAAAAAATATATATGGAACTATAACTAACTAGAATCTTAGCACTTTAAGAAATATGAAACTATTAAAATTAACTAAATGTATCTCTAAAGAAAAAGAGAATTTCACAAGCATTATCCAGTGTAATCCTCAAAAAATGGTTATGTTATTATTTCCACACTACATGTCAGAAAAGAAAGATCTAAGTCACATATTTTGTTGGTTTCAATGAATGGGCAGAGAGTAACTGTGCATGAAAGATTTTGTATGTTCTAATAATGCATTATATAATTATCAAAGAGAAATTAGAGTGAGGAGAATAAATTCCACAAAGCAATATTCATTTTATACAGTTTCAATAATCAATGAGAGTTTAACCCAAAACACTATTCTTACTTCTGTTTATGTAAGGCAATTATCCAAATACATTGGTTATCCAACATAATTTCTTATAGCAAACAGAACTGCATTTGATGGAATTTTGAAGATATTTTTGATAATATTTCTAAGACATCTACAGTGGAGAATTTTATTGTTTGTATACTTTATTTTTTTTATAAAATCATATCCCTAACAAATTTTATCTTAAAGGTAAGGAGTAAATTTGTTCTCCTATTTCCTAATAGCATGTTCAAAACTATGAGGAAATCCTTCTAAGTTATATAAAATTTATTTCAGTTTGAAAATTGAAATTATTTTGAAATTTTGAAATTTGATTCAGTTACCTGGCTTGTCATTTTCTAGATATATTATATCTATTTGACTTTGATCGAGGAGAACGTGATCATTGATTAGGATAACAGATAATTAGTGGATTAAATAACTTGAAAGCTTTCCCTAACATCTCTTTATATAGTTTATTCTTAACACCTTTTGCTCCTATTACGTCTTTCAGAAATCTATTTTGGTTTACGCTACAGTTTTATATTTATGTATGTGTCTATTTGCCCTGCAATGGTCAGAATTTTGAAGTCAGGAATTTAATTTTATTATTGTTTTCTTCTATATTCTCTATCATTAGAATAGAATGTAGCAGGTTGGAAGCAGCAGTCTGTAGAGCCCAACTGAAATATTTCATAAGTCCATTACATTAACAAATGTAGTTTAAAACATGTAAAGTGAAATAACAAAAAAAAAGATATTAATTTTTTAAAATAATTTTAAGTAATGTCAGCTTTTCTTGTACACCAAATATGCAAAACTTGTTCCTCAAATATAGTTGGTTAATCATATTCTAGACCTTAAGATAATTTGATAGATATTATGACATACAAAATTTTCTTATATCCTCCAAAATTGTGGGCTAACATCCTGAAAAAAATTAAGTGTCTTTTTTATGAAGATTATATGGGATGAGTCAGCACAATAGAGTACATGTTAATCCAGATTGGGGAAAAGGTGGTGATAAGTTCATATATTTTTTAAAATTTTTATTTTCTAAGTCCTCATATTCCAATTTCTAGAACAGGTATATTGCTGATGCAAAAATCTTCTGCTTTTAAGTCTACTATTTTATATATTTGTGCATCCTTTAATATTAACACACAATTGTGTTTCCTCCAAGTGTATGAAGAAATATAGCTCCAAAAGGTAAAGATAGTGAAATGAAACATTCTACTCTAATAAAATTTGTATTGGGTGCTTTAAAAGCCACTCAATTGCTGGAAAATAAATAAGGAAATGGACGTATTGATTTTTCACAGAAGTTTACATTAAAGACCAGTTTCAAAAAATGGTTTACATTACCAAAATAAAAATGATTTATGAGGACACTGTGAGAAGACTACTACGCCTGTAAGAGTTTTTCCTGAAAATACATTTCTGTTTTAAAAATCTTCCAAATTATAAAACAGATATATAACATTTACATCAGAAAAGTTTGTCTCTATATACATCAACAAAATAGCTATTAATATATTAAATTCTTATTACAAAAGCTTCAAAAGTTAATACTTATTTATATATTACTTCCTTTTTTTATAAAATAATGTGCATCATATTGTATTATTCTGATTTTACAAATGAGAATGCAGACACAAAGAAGAAAAACTTTAGCACATCAACTCTGTTAATTACTAGCAATATTAAAGCAATTTCATTAAAGACTATAATTCAAACATAGCATTTTACATCTGAGGTTTGTTTAAAAATCCTTGCAGCTGCTGGGAATATAAGGTCTTCATATTATAATCCCTTTGAGATTAATAAAGTTTTGTTTATATTGTAAAATTATTCATCTTTTTCAATAGTTATCTTAAATTAATTGTGTAAGTATACACATATGTAATTAGACGTTTGACTGAGAAAACATTACATTGACAAAATAAATACCACATTTAGAGAGGAGAGGATGGAGAAGGACCTAATTCAAGGAAAGGTTAATAAGTATGAAAAGATGTCAGAGGACAAAATGCTAATTTTAGTATTGTAGCTAACAATATAATTTTATCTTAGGACACAGTTATTGTTAATTTTGTAGAAAATGTCCTAATTGGTAAATTCCTGGACAAAATGTCTGCATAGTTAAAATTTTTATAGCACTAAAGAGTGCTTTTAGAAGACTTTATAAATTCCTTTGCAAATTATCAGAGAATAAAAGTTCCAGTATCTGTATATGCTCTTATTTTATTATTTGCTCTTGAAGAGAATTATCTTTTATTTTTCCTGATGTGATGAAAAAATAGCTCATTGTTTTAATTAATATTTTCTGATTTACTAATGTGCTTAATCTTTACCCCCCAGAGAAGCCAAATAATATGTATGCAATCATTTAATTCTGAAAAATGCACAATCATATATATATATATATATATAGATAGATAGATAGAGAAATATATATAAATATATATAGAGAGACAGAGAGATATTTATATCTGTTATGAGGGGAATACAGAAGAGTCAAGAGATTGGGGTGTGGGTGTTATAGGGGTGATTCTGGATTAGGAACAGAGGTATATTATGTTTTTACTACATATGTATTTATGATTGTATAAACACTCAATTCCTCAATAAAATTTGTAAAAAATCTATTCAATATTAGTCATCTGTATTTTTTTCTGTAAATTTTCTCATACCCAATTTCTTCTAAAACAAGATATGATTTTCCCATTGATTTTAAATGAAAATTTTTTGTAAATGTTTCATTTACATGGGTGTGTAACAGCGTCTTCACTCTGCTCACTTATCATATTTATCTGTGAACATTATTTTCAACATTATGGCTTTGAAGTATGGGCTTAACTTGCTTGGTATCCATATGGATAGGATTCGCATATTCAATACTTTTAAGTTAAATATCATCAACCTAGCAATAATACAATTCAAATTTCAGTTTCTATGATATATGAATTATAAGGAATTATTTAAAGTGAAAACTTTGTCAATAGCACTCCAGTCTAAAATCACATGTAAATAACAGGTGGACACTGTGACCATGGCCACTTCCATGACTTCTTTCAAATTCTGTCAGTGTTTTATCACGTACATCTATTATTTAATTCATTTACGAATAGCAAAGTGCGTAGCTGCATTGCATCCTAATCTGTCAGTAATACACTCACATGACCTCTTAAGGAAAGGGCTTCTTGGAAGACTGTGAATTGGCCTAAAAAGAAAGTAGGGTGAAGAAATTAAAAGTGATAATTTTGCAAGTGAAAATGGCTGGGTGTAAAAGATTTTAAAAGGAGGAGCAAAGAAAACAGGAGATGAAACTTAGGTCTAAATAAAGCAATGTACTAATCATATCAAAAGTGTCTCATGAATATGAAAAAAGTTTACAACCACAGAGTTTTCAAAATAAATGTCTTTTTGAACACAGTTTTTTCAGTTTCTATGGTATAAACAGAATTGATGAATGATAAATATTGCTAAAATATGCCCACTATATTTTATTCTTATTGTTCCTCTATAAGGAATAAATACACTTAATATATTTTATGTTATGTACATTTTACAAGCTAAAATTTATTTTGTTTATAAAATTATATCATATAATTTGGTTTTAGTTCTCATCAAATATCCCATATCCCATATGATAATTTAAAATACTATCTTAACATTTTTTTTCCTTGACATGTACTTCTTATTGTTATGAAGGATAATTTCCATACAGCAAGACACAGTGTGCCCTTTGAAAATATACAACCTGTATTTTTTATTAAAAATGTTATAATACTACTCATTTTTCTTAATCAGAATTTGAAAGGATTTTATTATCATACCAGACTGAAGATAAGAAAAGAATTCTGATATTAAATGACCTAATTTCCATAAAGATCACTGTCAGAGTCAAAGGTGGTCTATTTAAAAATATTCTCCTCTCTCTCTCTCTCTCTCTCTCTCTCTCTCTCTGTGTGTCTCCCTGTTTCCGTCTCTCTCTCACACACATACACCATGACGCACATAACCTATCTTTGTTGGATATTGAAAGAATAACTTGAAAGGAAAATTTGTAAACTAGAGTTTGGAATCTTTTTGATTCCAAACCAGAGGCACATTTTGGAATTCCATTTTTGATTATATATTTGATAAAAATGAAGAAAAATATATATTCTCAAAAGTATACACATATGGGGGCTGGAATGGTTGCTCAGTGGTTACAGCACTTGCCTGGCATGCATGCATACATAGGTTCAAACCCCAGCACCCACGTACACAACTAAGTGTCAGAGCAACAAAAGCCATGTGAAAAATTCTCTTTCTCTCTCTCTCTCACTGTCCTTCTCTCTAAAAAAAAAAATATGTATACATATACATACTTTCTTAAAGGCATATATACATATATGCCTTTGAATTCTGATCTGTATTTATAAGAAAAAAGTATCCATATAGTAAATACTATAGCCTTCATTTCCCCCTATATTTATTTCTTAAATAGATTTTACTTTGATTTGCTCATTTGTTAGTGAAGAAGTCAGTGCCTTAAGTAAAGAGTTTCAAATTAAAGCAGTTTTACAACCCGTTTTCAGTTCATACATGAGTTGTATGGACTTAGTGTTTCTTCTGCATGCCCAGCACTGCTAGGGATAAATTCTACCCCCAAGGAATCTAGTCTCTATTATTTTAAGTTTAAGGAAAATGACTTTACTTATCTTTAAACAGAATTGATCATGACTCTTAATATAGTTCCTAACAAAATTATTCTCATTAAATCTTTATCTCTTTCATATTTAA
Source organism: Aplodontia rufa (assembly GCA_004027875.1). NCBI lineage: Eukaryota > Metazoa > Chordata > Mammalia > Rodentia > Aplodontiidae > Aplodontia > Aplodontia rufa. The sequence continues at coordinate 188,619 of PVKS010000410.1, forward strand.
TAAAATATAAAAGTTTATTGCTACTTTCTGACATTTCCTCCCCTTTTATAATATGAATTACTTCTTCAAACTAAGGATGTGATAAAGAATTCTTCAAGAATCCAATTAATTACTATTTTCTTCAAACATGATTTTAAAGCAAAGGCAGAATGAGCCACAATTAATTTAGATTATCTGATGAATACATTGATAGCTTATGAATTCCTATTCTTTCTCTATTGAGGCAAAGTAGAGGGCTCAACATTTGTGATGTGCTTTATTCCTATGAAAACCTTCGACAGATTCCATAGATTCTTTATGCAAAATCTAAGCAGGCATTCCACAAGATTGAAATAGAGGATAATGTAAATGTATCATTTCAAATGACCTGTGAAACTAGCTCAGTCACTCATAAATAAAATAACAATCAAAGTAACTTACAATTTAAAATAATACTTAATATATATCCCTTGTTGGAACTCTTAGACTCTGAAGTCTAAAATATTATTAAATAAAAATAAATACTCATGAGTAAAATATTATAATAAATAAACTATTGTAATAAATAAACAAAATTTATAGTTATATTTAAAACATGGCTGCTCATAGCTATTATACTTACCTGTGAGGCAATTTCTTTATTTTACAAATAATAGTAACATTTACCACCTACTATGCTAAATGCAGTGTCTTTCATCATATATTTTCCTTGTAATCAATTACTATGGATATATATTTTCATTACAATGCTCTCCTATTGTCAAATAACTATTTCTCTTTTTTAGCTTAATAGTTATTTGGCTTTCATAGTTGCTAGAACATTTATCCTTTTTTTTTTTTTTTTGAGAGAGAGACAATGAGAGAGAGAAAGACAGAATCAATTTTATTTAGCTTTTCATGCAGCCTTCTTTGCTCCAAGACTTCGCTGTATATGCGGTGCTGGGGTTTGAACCTGTGTACTTGCGCCTGCCAGGCAAGAACTGTAACTGCTGAGCCACCACTCCAGCCCCAAACATTTATCCTTAATTCTTGAAAGTTAGAATTCAGATCTTGAGTTAAATCTGGACAATACTTCTAACAATCATTGGGAAATAATTTAGTCAAAATAATGTGAATTGAGACTAAAATTAAGTGTATCTTACAGTTTCCAAAACTCTTATATATAATCACATTATCTCTTTGTCTCTTTTATCTTACAGTAGTATGGGCTAAGAGGAAGAATGAATTACTTGTACAACAACTCCACTCCTTATTTAAAACAAACAAACAAACAAACAAAAAACAAAAACAAAAACTGAGGCCCAGAGACAAGATGCCTGGGCTAGTAAGTTCTGGAGTTAAGATTTGAAACTAGGCCTAACACATCTCATTTTAAAATACAAATAAAATGTCTTCATAAAAAATTATATATTTATTTATGACTACTAACCTTATGAGAATCACATGTAGCAAAAGATGACATAAAAAGTTTTGAATCTTTGGGGTTAAAGTACTTATTCCACCTCTTATATTCCTCTCATCAGCAACCAATGTTCCATCCGCTAATTCCCCCGAACCAAAACATAGTGATTACTTTGATTTTTTTCCCTTTACTCTCCACATTGAAAGACACAATTATTTTAACTTTACAAAACATTGACAAAATAGGTGGAGTTTATAGATCTCTGCTATTCTCATCTCACCAACAAGCAAAATTAGACTTTCATGCAATGTTCTTCCTTTTATTCTTTCTCAAAATCACTTTCCAATAGCCAGAGTTATTTTTCGCCCATGACCAGTATGTGCAGCGTATGTGTACGTATGTGCAGGTGTGTGTGCTTTCAGCTTGGAGTAAAATGCCTCCTTCTGCTTCCTTTCTTTGCACTTGCTTATTAACTAATAGATAAACTATGCCTCTGCTTTGATACTTCTCTGAGCTCTCCTTTAGTTTAAATAATCTTTGCTTATATAATTTTCATTATATGATATGGCTTTGACACACTATTTTATTACCGTTCCTCTGGAAAAAGCATTTCTTATAATAGGTGACATCAGAATGTTTTTGCATTAAGCATAGCAGTTACACTTCTTACATTGTCTTTTTGGATGATTCTAAATCATCTAATGGGTGTCTAATTTTGCTTAAAATATAAGTAACAAGACAGGAATTCATGATAGATTCAAATTCTAAGCAGTACTCTTGGAGAAAAAAATGATCAAATGATTGCAAGTTTTTAAAACTTCCTGTAATGAAAATGTTAAAATAAAGATGATTACTAAATTGTAATTCTACAAAGATATTGACCCATTGCTAAAATTTAATCTCTGAAAATGACTAATAAGATACAGAATAATACTTAAATATCTAATATTACAAAGATGCTGGTTTGGGGAAAATAAGATAATATCACATGGTATTGGTAATCATGTATCTTTAAGTCCTGCCTTTTATTGACTGCAAGACAGAACAGATACTTTGTAGAACATGAGTTCCTAAAACCAGCGTTTATGTTACCCAGTCCTCCCTGAGCTCCAGAATAGTTGTTTTAAACAATCTTTACCTTGTAGGATGACAGTGCAAAAACATGTGCTATGTAAGGAGAAAAATCTCAACTGTTTCAGAATAAAACAGGTTGAAATGGCTTTAAGATTAATTTTCCTATTTGTTGGAAGGATATATTCTAAATCCTCAAAATGTTATGTTTACGGGAAACAAACAAACAAAAAAGGTAAAGTCCATTGCATACAAAGTTTAATACAGTTAACTACGTAATTAACTACATTGTGCCTCCTTACATATGAAAGAAAAAGAAAGAAGGAAGAAGGGACGGAAGCAGGAAGGGAGGAAGGGATGTGTGCTCCTCTAGTCTCCCATGGACATACACAAAATAATTTCTCCAGTAGGCTGAGTTGTCTTGGTTTGATAATTGTTATTTTTCCATTCTCTTTCAATGTTTCATGTTTTCTTTCTATATTTTTAAAATATATTTTTATCCCCATTAGGGGATTGAATTGTTATTCTGTGTAGTGTTTTATAGTTTTATAGCTCTTTGTGTCTGTTTTGTAAAATGTCTAAAAATATCTGACTTGGAAGTCATGTAACAAGATTTGACCATACTAACAATTATGTTTCTGGTATGAATTTTTGTAATTATGTTTTTCAAAATCAAATTCTTCTCTATTTTTGCAGATTTCATGAAAATTACCAATGTAATTTCAAAATCATGACATTTTGTTTACTTAATTAGATACTTCCATTTGACCATAAAGCAATTCTTAAAACTATTAAAATAGAGATAGAAGATTATAATAACAAAGATAAAGACAAGTATAAGGATCATGAGAACTACTAGGATTTAGTAAAACAATTTTAATCTGAAATTTTGGCTCTAAAAACAAGCAAATTAGGATAAATATTACCAATTGCACAAATTTACATCTAATGGAAGAATATATGTGTGTGTATATATATATATATATTTAATATAAAATTCAAAACTATTAATAACAGATTTTTATAAATTTAAAAATGTATTTGGCTATAATTATATAATTTTAAATCATACATTAACATGTGGTATAACTGTCAAATGTTCACCTTTGTAAAAATTAAGAAAATTTAATAAAATAAAGGTAAATGAAAGTTATAAAAGATTAAATACATGTTGAAATGGAAAAAATGTTGTACAAGGAAAAGTCATAACACAGTTCCATTTGACCCCTTAAATGTTTTTATATGCTCTTTAATGTCCAGTTACTGCCTGGCTCTCTACTTACTGGCATTTTAAAATAAAATATACATATGAATGTTATTTCATAATCAAAGACCATATTTCCATGTTCCATTCATCAAATACAATGCTTCCGGTTTTTCTGTCCACTAGAAACTATCCTTCTAATCACATCCTAATTTTCTTACTTTCCCTGTGCTGTGGAAGCCAAACCTGTTCTTTAAGATGTAGCTTCCATTTCATTTGCCACTTTCTTTGATATCATTTCTATTTTTGCTCAATACAGAGAAATAAGAGGTAAAGAGAAACTTCTAGAGGTGAAATATTTAAAAAACAGTTTCATTTCTGCTTTTTTTCAAATTTCCAATTTTATAATTTTCATCTTTAAACTATGAAAGGTGTATCTGTTCTGCAAATTGATGTTTTGTTTTATATTTTAGTACTGGCTTTCTGAAGTTATTTGTGTGATTTTGGAATTAATTACTTTAGTCAAAATGAGGTAGCAAGAGATTATAGTTTATTTGAACAAGTTTGGAAATTGCATGAGACAAAAGTTTTATTTCTAACGCACAGTCAGTTAATTTTTGACTAAATATTCAACAACTGACACAACCATTGTTTTAAATGTCAAAAATACCCGGTAGTATATTTCAACAGCTTTTGATAGTAAAAGTGCAATAACTACGTTTTAAGATCTATAAGTGATTGAAGGTTTGCATCAATTTAAAACGTGTATCTGACTTTTTATATACAGTCTTAAAAACTCACTCATTTCCATTTACCATAACTGCCAAGTGCTTGTACATCAAAGCTGCCAAATAGGAATTTTTAGTGTTTTATCTCTGCTAAACAATTCATCCATCTTCCTGATGGGTTTAGAAAGATTTATACGTGGAATAGAATGTACAATGAAAAAAGGAAAGAAGCTAAAGCTGTTGAAGGAAAAAAATGCTAATAATAAGTGGAAACATCTACCACCTATCATGTTGAATTGTGGTATATGTATCGATTAAAATATTTCCGCAAGATATATTGAGATAATAAAAAAGAAAGGATGCATTTATATGATATACAATGTAAAATTAAAATACCTTATACAAACAAGCTACATTTCAAAAGAAGTCAGCTCAAAACTTTTGCTAGCATCAGTATAAAATATTTAAAACATTAATAAATTATATAAGAAGTGTTTTAATTAAGATTTAGAGCAAAATGAAATCTTTAGAATACAGTTAGAAAACAGTAAAAAGTAGCCTTTCTCATTTCCCTTTCATTGTGAAGTGAAACCCCATATTCTGAGTGTCTCTGTGTTAAAGAAGAAGGGGAAAAGAGAAATATTTAAGGACAAAAAAAAATCTTCTCACATAATCTCCATAATTTCCATTTCTGGCAGATTTATGTTTAATTACAGTGTTTCTTGGGGGAAGGCAGGAAGACACTATAAACAGAATTATTTTTCTAGATCAGGCAGACCCTGGATGGTTTGAGCTTTCAAATGTCAGGTGAGAGTGGATTAAGGTAAAAGTATTTTTGGAAACGATGGGTGGAAACTAAGCAATAATACAATGTGTTCACTTTCAAGCAAGAATAGTTATGCCTTTAGATAATTTTAAGTATAGATTAGGTCAAAAAATGAAGTTTGCTTAATGAAATGTTATGGCCTTTTACAATATTTCTGATGAGTCTTCATGAGTTAATTCTTTTACTTGAAATTAATAAAAAATATTCCTTTAACTTAGTGTTAGGAAAACTACCCTGAGAGAATGAGAGCATGGGACAGAGAGAGGGAGAGAGAACAAGTAAGAAAGAAATTAAGTATGTGGGCCAGTGCGAACTTGGGAGGTCAGACAGCACTCATGCATGTAAAGACTTTGTATTTCAAGACACAACTTGTTTTTGGTTCAGAAGTTGCTTTGTTTAAAACTAGCCTACTTTATTACATTAAAAAAAAGTGGTGGTAGAATTCCTGTCTCAGATATTCAGTGATTATCTACATGCAAATAGTTAGTATACACGAAATTTAAATACACAATATGTGCAAGTCTGAGAAAGGGTCATTACAAAATATCTTAATTAATAAAGTGAAATGTAAATGTAAATGTAAAACGATCATAGAGCGTAATCATTCTTATCCTTAACAAGCATCAGAGTAAGCCAATATAAGTAGATATATTACTTGTTCATATGTGGCAAAATGAAAATTTTTCCACTCAATAAAATAAACCATAAACATAGAAAAATAAAAAATGTTTTCTATATGAAGTCCAATTTAGTCACAATAATAAGCTGAACCAATAATATTAAATTTTATGCTACATAATATTGGTGTCTGTCAAAATTCATTAACAGTTGGAGAAAACAGAGATATCTTACATTCATAACAACCCACCATTCCTTTACAGCCTTTTCTGTACATTTGTGTAGCCGGCAACAATATGGCAATTTCCTCTTCTTACATCTTAATAATTAAATAACTGCTAGGTTAACTTCAAAAAATAAGATCATAAATGTGGGAACAGAAAAGAAGAGATGCATAAAAATCTTATTTCAGACATAAAATATGCCCTGTTGATAAAAGAACATGTGTGTATGTGTGAGTGTGAGTGTGTGTGCATGTGTGTGTGTGTGAGAGAGAGAGAGAGAGAGGAGAGAGTGAGCTCAGGCAGTATGTAGGTGAGAAGGTAATGGAACAAGATGAAATAGGATTATGAAAAGGAGATAGAGAGACATACAAAAGGTGATTTTTTGGTTTGGATTTAGTAATTTGGTTAACAAAATCAGTTTTGTTAATAGAATTGGTAAGTCAAAATAATAATTATGAGTGGTATATATAGTTCAGGGGTGCAGAGAATACTCATGCAAAGCTAGGTGAAGCAAAGTAAAACACTAACTTTGTTTCTGTTGTTTGGCCTATGCTAGAAATGCAGCTGGGGGCTGCCATACATTTACCCTCAATAAGAAATGAGGATTGAGAGTTTTGATAGCTGGACTGTGGAAATACAGAATATTACCAAGTGGGAGAGAAGGGCAAAAATGGTGTGACAGATCAAAGAAGAGTTGGAAGAATAATCAGACTAGAATAGAACTACAATAATACAGAACCTTAGTACATATGGAGGTAGAAATGTCAAGAATAAGGCCAAAGGAAGTTAAGTGTAGGATGCAGAACATAAAAGTAGTTATATAAAGCTGTCAGTACTGTTATATGATTTCTACAAACTGTTGGCAAACATGAAAACACTTATACATTAAAAAATAACTGTTGAGTATTTATTATATGAAAGTGCACAGGGATATCAATGGACATACAAACCAGAAACAATTGACTCCCTTGGAACTAATGTTTCTGTAGGAGGAAGGGTAACAGATAATAAATAATTAGGTAATTACAGGCATTGATCTTTGTATTTACTTAAATTTATATAAACATGTGCTATATAATCATTAGAGTAATTGCTACAAACTTGTATTTGGTAGGAAAAAAACACTATAATGTTAGCCAAAAATGTAATTATGTTTATTGAACAGTAGTGTGAAGAATTTTATGTTGGAGGGGGAAAGTTTGTGATTGTCAAATAAAGCCTTATGCAGTATAGTCCACGAAAGGCTTTCTGTTGTACTTAGAATTCAAATCAAATGTGAATGAGGTAAAATAAACTAGGAGACAGTGGGCTAAAAGCTGGGTTTTGAGTGTGTGAATTCGAGGAATATGGGGACACCTCATAATAAAATAGACTGTAATGTACTGAATTGTGAAGCTAAAGATATAATTTGAAATTGGAAGAAAAAAAGTGATCAATATCTAGTCAGTAATGGAAGCCATAAAGGAAATGGCATAGCTTGTTGATAATCATGCCACACCACAGCAGAAGACTCAGACTCCAGTTTCTACTGGGTTTTGATACTGTGTGTGTAAAATGATGTATAAAATTGAGAGAGCACATTATACAATTCTGAAATTGTAAGTCTGATGAAAGGATGGTGAACTGGCAAAGAATTTAGAAGTAGAGCCCATTAATCTATACATTTATTAGACTGAAAATCTGAATTTTGAAAAATTTAATGATAATAATAGCTGGTAAGAATGCAGAATTTAACACATTTTATGAATAGAGGAACATTGTAGTTTTCCTATGGTATGCATTTTGGTACAAAAGTTGACTTTGATATTTAGTAGCAACCCACCAATATATATACAGCCAGGCGTTTCCTTTCAAATCACCCTCCTCCTACTACTTTTAATTTTCTTGTTGTTAATTGCCAACTATCTGGTTAAGCATTTATTAGTAATTGTGTGGGACAGAGACAGACAGAGAACACCATACAGTGCACCTTGCACATACCACTTATTCTGCCCATTCAGTCGGAGACTGTAAAGACATCTTCACACTTTCCTTTATATTTTTCTCTGCCTCTGTTGCTCAAACTCAAAGTGTGATGCAGAGGAACTTACTAATTTCAACAGAAGCCTGAAGGCAGCAGAGATCTGGAGGCTTGACTAGTCTTGTTGATATTAGCATCACACATTCTATACTCTGTCCTAACAGACATGCACCTGAACATAAAAAAGACTTAAAGACACTAATGAGATTAATTAGAAGACCATTCAGATTATTTAACTGTTGTGGAAAGTTTCTACTGAGTCTGATAATGAGATTTCCCAACAAGGTACTGATAATTAAGAATGGATTTTATCTCTGTACAGAATTGTTCTCCAAAAAATCACAGTCATGGTTAAATCATTACTATCTGTGCAGACCATAGTCAGTGATTAATAAGCATTCAGAATTATTTTCCATTGGGGCTGGAACGGTGGCTCAGCGGTTTCGGCACTTGCCTGGCAAGCACAAGGACCCAGGTTCAAACCCCAGCACCACGTACACAACTGAGTGTTGGAGCAACTAAGGCCATGTGAAAAACTAAATAAAGTTGTTTCTCTCTTTCTCTGTCTCTCTCACTGTTCCTCTCTCTTTAAAAAAAAAGAATTATTTTCCATCTTCTAATATGTATAAGAGAAAAAAATCAAAAATTCTGTTAATGGTGCTATATGTATAGATAAAACAGAGTTTCAAAGGTGATGGATGACAAACTTTCAATGAAAATAGTAAAATTTTTATTTTAATCACAGGTTAGTGATGACATTATAGCAACAACTTCCAAATGGAAATTAGCAGAATTTTGTTAAAATTTAGTTGTTACATTAGAGACAATTTCATGCTAAAACAATTCTGAGCCTGAGTGTACTGGGGCTTTATTAGTGAATAAAAATTATACTTAGATTATTGTTGACCTAAAATATGTTTTCATGTATTATATATAACTATTTCCATATTTTAAAACTTTTCTAAGAGGTATCATTTTTAATACAAAGAATTTTCACCTTTCACTCATTTTATGGAATAGAAAATGGTTTCATGTACCAGGGCATCTTCAATAGCTTCAAAGACATTTCTTCCCTTTTGTTGAAAATAAATGGGATTAATAAAGTGTAACAATTGTTACCAAATCAAGGTAAAGTAAAGCTCTGTATGACCCCTCTCAGAAAATAAATTAAATCTATGGCAAAAAGAAAAATAAAATAGAGAAATTCACTCTTTATTTTAAAATAATGCATGCCTGCATTTATTTTCCTGTTTGCTTAATAGGTCCAAAAAGAAAACAATGTAATCTGAGGTAGTGAACAAGAGACCTAGGACTGGATATAACAAAGGAACTACTTTAAATAAACATAATGGCTATAACTAGACACCATGTGTGGTATTTTATTTATGTCTCAGAGCAAGTAACACAGTGAATCAGAACTATTTTACCTTAGAAAAATTTACAAATTTCCCAAGAGATTTTCAATGAATAGTAGGCAGACCTGTTGGACAAGCTTCCCATAAAAGTGAGCTATATAACTCTGGGTCACTGGAGTGATTCAGACAAGCCAATAATCTCACCTTTCACAAAGGCCAGATTCTGTGTAAGTTATACAATTTCTCTTACAGTTGTTTTGTAGAAGAATGAAAAAAAAAGTTAAAGCCCTTGAAATTTCCAATGTATTTGCTGTATTAATTCAGGGGGAAAGGTAAAATGAAGCAATTGTAGACCTATGTGATGCCTAGCTCAAATTCCTAAATGAAAATATAATGTTGCTTTATCATATAGTTATGGTTGCTAAATTTATGTTTTGACTAAAACATTTTAATTTTAAATAATTTCATATATTTCAGAGAATATATAGACAGTTCTGATAAAGTTAAATAAAATGTGGTGTTCTGATAAACTATTCATTAACCCAAATCTCAATTCATCAAAATGTTGGGAATATTATCTGAACAAATTGTGTACCTGTGTATCTTACTCAAATTATGCAATAAAGAAATCTGCAATAAACTACTTTGACTTTGCAGATCATATTTTATCATGCCTAGTGTAATAAAGGTTTACATTAAAATTTCTATCAGAGGCAAAAGGACAAATATTTAAGAGATTTATTATATTTCATTTGTACTATGAAATGAAGATTATTCAATACAGTAGTATGTAAAACTCATACAAGAATCTGAGATATATTGATATCTATTCCAAACATGGACCAAGGTCCAGATTTCCTCCATTTTTAACCAACACTGTTCTGGTCTCTCCCAGAGTCTGTTTAAGTAGCTAGCTCATTACATTATTCACAAGACTTTTGACAGATTTTAGTTCTAATATGATCAGTATGCTGAAAATGATTTCATATATAGGACTTTCAGTATAAGATTTTTAATAAATTTTAAGTAATTTAAAATACTTATTGGTATATAAAGATAAAATCTGGTCATTCACTCAAACTAAAATATTATCTATCATATCCATAATAAATATCTAAGTTGCACGGTATATATTTTCTCCACATTGTTGGAAATTTAGATTAAATGGCAATAATTCAAATGTTTTAGAATTTTTTTGGGGCATAGTATCCAAATTTCTCTTTAAATTTGATTTACTTATATATCTTAGATAATTAGGAAAATATAATTTTTATATGGTTCAGTTAAGTAGTTGTAACAGATTATATCTTTTTGTGATTTTTTCAAATTATTTTTTAATAAAATGATAATCTATATTTTCTATATGCCTTGTATGAATGATGAAGATGTATACACAACTTCAGGGTAATCTTTAGAATGGAGCCAAGGAATTAATGGAACAACAGCCCAAACAAGACCAGGGAGTACGTGATTGTCATCTAAATGTCTTTATCATTATCCAATCTAAATTGATTAATAATTTTAAATTTAGCCTAAGCATTTAAGAGTATATAAAAAAGCAATCCATATATATTACCAAATGCTTACTAAACATATAAAAATTAGATAAAATTAATTAGTATTCATCAAAGCTACAGTACAATACATCCACAATATATACCCATACTCATCCATTAGAATGTGAAAAATGAAAAAGACTCCCCAAGTGTTGTTGAGGTTCTGCAACAGTTTATACAATTCTATACTGACTTGGTCATTTCAAATAGTACAATTAAATTATAAAACTGACTAATTACCTACTAAAGCCAAACATATATCTCTATATATACTCTGTGATCTACCAATTCTATTCTTAAATATATACTAAAAGAAAATTGCACACTCTCTCCCTCCCTCCCTCTCTCTCTCTCACTCTCTCTCTCTCTCTCTATATATATATATATATGTATTTCTTAAATTATGTATAGCAATGATGTTCACAGCAGCATGATTCATAATGGCATTTCAGTGGAAACTACTCTGGTGGAAGAAAGAACACCTACAATTATGATGTATTCACTATATTAGTCAACTCAGACAACTATAACAAATTAACATGGACTGAATGGCTTAAACAACTAACATTGCTTTTTATAGTTCTGAAGACTGGGAGGTTCAAGGTGTTCATAGAGTCAGTTACCCTTAAAGATCTCTTTCTGGCTCTGTTCTCTCTTCCTCTTTGTATAAATACCTAAATTCAATCAAGGGTGGTTGTTCCTCATGACATTATCTAATCCTAATGGTCTCACAAAATCCCCATTGTAAAATGCCATCACAGACTTCAACAAGGAACTTGGTGTCAGGGGTCTAGACACAAACATAACATTTATACTGTGAAAATATATCCAGTAGTGATAATGAACCAAGTATAACCACATGCAATAACAGAGGTAAATTATAGAGATACGAAAAAAAAAGAAGCTAGACTAAAAATATACATAGAGGATAGTTAGTGATATAAACTCCAAAAGCAACAAAAACAAGTCTATTGCAATAGAAGTCAGAATTGTGGTTATCTTTCGGTGGCACAAGTACCAAGATCAGGGGTATGAAAGAGGAAAAATCAAAAAATATCAGTGCTCCATTTCTTGATTTGTTTGCTAGTTTTACAGGCAAGTTTAATGTTTGAAATTCATCATGCTGTATATTTATGGTTTGTGCATTTTCTGTTGCTTATGAATAGTTCTAAATTTACTTTAATAGTGAAAAAAATTACTAATTTTCTTCAAACAGTTAACTTTTCTGAAACTCTCAGAAGAAATTATTGAAACAATTTTTTTTGAGCAACCTTACAAGATTTTAACAAAACAATATAAAATGTGTATAAGATGTGTATATATTCTGGACATTGCAACTATCCCCAGGAGTGCCCCCCCAATTACCCTCCCTTATCCCTCCCTTCCCCTTCCCATTATAACTCTAAAAATAGTATTAGATTGTAAAGCATTACATCTTATCTGAATTTAACTCAT